>CM041777.1:21036865-21600948 GCA_023374045.1 Limonium bicolor
CCACCTGACAGAGGAGTACTCTGCTGCTCTTCTTCGAGCACTTCCTCCTAAGCAGAAGGATCCAGGCAATCATATTGTCCCTTGTTTCATTGGCGATGTAGACTACGGCAGTGGCTTGTGTGACTTGGGTGCTAGCATCAATATCATGCCTTACGCCACCTTCTTGAAGGTAAGAGCGGGAGAGTTGCAACCAGTCCCTTTCAAACTCCAGCTAGCCGACAGATCTGAGATCATACCAATGGGTATTGTTTGAGATTTAGTAGTTGGGGTGGATCATTTTATTTTTCCTGCTGATTTTGTTGTTTTGGATATGGATGATGATGTAGAAGTTCCTCTTATTTTGGGTCGACCTTTTCTGAGTACTGCTAATGTTGTTATTGATGTGCATGATGGTAAGATTACTTTACGGTATGAGGATGAAAAGATTGAGTTTGACATGAAGAAGATGATGAGGTCAACTTCTACTTCTGTTCATTCTGTGATGTTGGTAAGTCTGGTAAATGATGATGGAGAAGATTGTGATTTGTTAGGTGATGATGGCATGTATTCTTTTCCTTCTTCCTTACTTACGGTTTATGAGCCATTGGAGCAAGTACTTGTTGCTTCTGTGGAAGAAAAGACTGCCAACCTAAAGGTGAATGCAGCGCTTGCTCATATGGAGAGATGAAGGGCTGGTTTTCATGCTTATCGCCCTCCGTTGGAGAGGCTTGATAGAGAGATTCAGAGGCCTATTCCTTCTGTTGAGCAGCCACCTACACTTGAGCTTAAGGAGCTCCCTTCTAATCTTAAGTATTCTTTTCTGGTTGATAATAACTGTTTGCCTGTCATTGTTTCTTCTTCTTTGACTTCTGAGCAGGAAGGCAAGTTACTTGAGGTTTTGAAAAGACACAAGAGAGCAATCGGGTGGACGTTAGCTGATATTAAGGGCATTGACCCGGCCTTTTGCACACATCACATCTATATGGAGGAAGATTACAAGCCTATCAGATAGCCACAACGTCGGCTCAACCCCAACATGTAGGAAGTTGTCAAGAAAGAGGTGTTGAAGCTTCTAGACGCTGGGATCATCTACCCCATTTATGACAGTACATGGGTGAGTCCAGTACAGGTAGTTCCTAAGAAAGGTGGGTTTGAGGCTGTTCTGAATGACAAAGGTGAGTCAATTCCTCAAAAAAAGATCACTGGTTGGTGCATGTGCATTGATTATAGGCGTTTGAATTCCGCAACAAGGAAAGATCATTTCTCTCTTATTGATCAAATGCTTGAGAGGTTGGCTGGACAATAGTATTATTGTTTTCTAGATGGTTTTTCAGGGTACTTTCAGATTCCTATTACGCTAGAGGACCAAGACAATACTACTTTCACTTGTTCATATGGTACCTTTGCGTACAGAAGAATGCCTTTTGGACTATGCAATGCTCATGCCACCTTTCAGCGTTGTATGCAGGCGATCTTTGCTAACTTCATCGAGCAGAGCATTAAGGTATTTATGGATGATTTTTCTGTTTATGGCTCTAGCTTTGATGTTTGTTTGGCGCAGCTTGATCAAATCCTAGGCCGATGTGAGGAGACTAACCTGGTTCTCAACTGGGAGAAGTGTCACTTCATGGTCAAGGATGGGATTGTGCTCGGCCACAAAGTTTAAGCTAAAGGGATTAAGGTTGATTAAGCGAAGGTGGAGGTAATTGAGAAATTGCCAACACCTACTTGTGTGAAAGAGGTAAGAGCTTTCTTAGGGCATGCAGGTTTTTATAGACGGTTTATTCAGAATTTTTCTAAAATTGCAAAACCGTTGACTGGCCTGCTTCTGAAAGATGCCCCCTTTGTTTTTTCTGATGATTGTTTGTCTGCTTTTGATTTGATTAAGCAAAAACTGGTAGCTGCACCCATTGTTGTTTCACCTGACTGGTCATTACCTTTTGAGATCATGTGTGATGCCAGTGATTATGCAGTGGGGGCAGCTCTGCGCCAAAGGAAAGATAAGATTCTCAGGGTCATTGCTTATGCAAGCAAAACTTTGAATGATGCCCAGAGGAACTACACCACCACTGAAAAAGAGCTTCTGGCTGTGGTATTTTCCCTAGATAAGTTTAGATCATATCTTTGGGGAAGTAAAGTAATTGTTCATATTGACCACACTGCTTTTAGATATTTATTTGCTAAGAAAGAGGTAAAGCCTCGCTTGCTTCATTGGATCCTCTTATTACAGTAATTTGACATTGAAGTAAGAGATAAAAGTGGCAAATTGAATGTCGTGGCTGACCATCTTTCTAGACTGGTAGTTCATGATGATGGTGTTCCAATTAATGAATTTTTTCCCGATGAAACTGTTTTTGTTTTGCATAAGGTGCAAGAGCCATGGTATGCTGACCTGGCCAATTATCTTGTTTCTGGGGTGGTACCTCATGATTTCTCTTATGCTCAGAGAAAGAAATTCCTTTCTGATTCTCGTCATTATATTTGGGAAGACCCTCACTTGTTTCGAGTGTGTGCAGATGTTTTGATTCGCAGGTGTCTTCCTAATGATGAGGTGAGCAGTGTGCTTGAGTTCTATCACTCCAGAGAGGCTGGAGGTCACCATGGTTCCCACAGGACAGTAGTAAAAGTTTTGGAGTCCGGTTTTTATTGGCCTACACTACATAAAGACTGCCAAGATTTTTGTGGCCAAGTGTGACAGTTGTCAAAGGCTAGGCAACACATCCAGACGACACGAGATGCCTCAGCACAGTATTTTAGAAGTTGAATTATTTGATTGCTGGGGTATTGATTTTATGGGCCCTTTTCCTTCTTCTCAGGGTTACCAGTACATTCTCGTGGCTGTTGACTATGTCTCAAAGTGGGTAGAGGCTATTCCTTGCCAGCATGCTGATTCCAAAATAGTGGTCAAATTTCTGAAGAAGCACATCTTTACTCGCTTCGGGGTTCCTAGGGTGATTATTAGTGATGGAGGATCACATTTTTGTAATCGCTCCTTCGATGCCCTGATGGCTAAGTATGGAGTGCGTCACAAAGTTGTCCTTCCCTACCATCCACAGACAAATGGACAAGCTGAAGTGTCTAATCGAGAGCTCAAGTGGAATCTTCAAAAGACCGTCAGTTCTTCCAGGAAGGATTGGTCTCAGAAGCTCGATGACGCTCTATGGGCTTACCGAACTGCATTTAAGACTCCCATAGGGATGTCTCCTTTCAGGTTAGTGTATGGCAAGTCTTGTCATTTGCCAGTGGAGTTAGAACACAAGGCTTACTAGGCACTTAAGGCCCTTAACTTTGATATTCATGCTGCTAATGAAAGAAGGAAGTTTCAGCTCTTAGAGTTAGAGGAGTTCAGGGATCAAGCTTATGATAGTGCGAAAATCTACAAAGAGCACACCAAGAAGCTCCATGATCAGATGATCCAAAGAAGGGACTTCAAAGTTGGAGATTGGGTGCTGCTTTACTATTCAAGATTGAAGCTTTTTCCTGGGAAGCTTAAGTCCCACTGGGCCGGTCCATTCAAAGTAGTGGGTATTACTTCTTACGGGGCTTACGAGTTGGAGAATAAAAAGGGTGAAATTTTCAAAGTTAATGGGGCCCGAATGAAGAAGTATATTGGTATTGCTGATGCTAATGTTGATTTGCATGCAGTGTCTTTTGTGCAGGATCAGCCGGGTGCCCCAGATGCTTCAAACTTCTCGAAGTAGAAAGATAAAAAGAAGAGAATTCCTTGGAGACTTCGATATACATTTAGGAAACTTCAAGATCTCACTCTAGGATGTGGTGGTATTCCCAACCATACTTCCTCTTCTTCTGATCAATAGCTTGGGTTGTCTAGCCAGAGGCTTTAAATCTGGGTAGCTTGGTGGGAGGCAACCCACCGGTTTGTATCTTTTTTCACTTTCTTAGTTTAGTTGTTTATTTAGCTCTTTTCTTTTAGTTTGTGGTGTGTTGGCTGATGCTATGCTTACCGCAAGAGTCGCGACTCTTATTTTTCTACTGATGGTTTTGTCTGGTTCCACTTGAGTTCTCCTGGCTTTGTAGATTATATTTCTCAGCTTGCTTACTTTGTCGCTTAGCTGAACTCGGGTGTGGGGTTGGCCTTGCTACACACCCTGAGCGGACTCTAGGGAGTATTCTTACTTTTTCTTCTCTTGATAATTTTACCTGCTCCCTTCTGATCTGCTATGTGTGATTTTGTTCCCCCATTGGATTGCTTGCACAATGTTAATTTTTCCTAAGCAATGAGGACATTGCTTCACTCTAAGTGTGGGGTGGGGTAAGCTTCTTTGCAGCTTGCCTTCTGTGTGTCTTTGAGCTCTTTTCTCTTACATTTGTTGAAGTCTTGCTGTGATTGCTCAACTTAGAAGGAAGTCATAGAGGAAGTATAGTTGGTTAGCTGATCTTGGGGTGTAAAATTTTGAAATTTTTCTGGGTTTTAATTGCTGAATTGAAGTCTTTGATCTAGAAATGCTGAAGCAAATGAGAATATTCTTCATCTGAACTTTGTTCTTAGCTTTGAGCCTTGGAATGAACTGGATTGAAATGGTTGAAAAAGAACAAGGTAAGGTACTCCGCTGATCCTAAGCATGCTAATTTTAATTCTGATCGAAAATTAGGCCTCGTCCACTTGGTTATTAAGTCCTTCGAGGTGCTTTATCACCTAGCTACCTAAAGTCCTTGTGATCTGGGATAGTTGACCCTAAGCCGCTACATGGTGTAGACACCAAAAATTCTCACCCGTTTATTTTAAAACAAAAATTCAAAAATGACCGTGCTTTCAGAAACAAGGCGGTCGTCCCCGTTTTCAACTAAAGGAATTTCTTTTTCCCAACCTTTAAATCTCACATTCCTATGGGAAAGGGAGCACGAGCCTTTTATCGTAATCCGTCTTAGCCTGTTTCATCTTGTATACATTTCTTGTTTTGCTTTTGTTTTAAAAACACTCCACGGTTTTGAATCTTAGCGAGAATAGAAGACATTTCCCTTGTTTTGCCCTGGCTCGTAACATAAGATTTGTCTAATTTCCTCGCATCTGTTTACCGAATGTAATCACAGCTCGGTTGGTAAGGGTATTCAGGGAGGAAGCTGATGGTACCGAGTTCGAAACTCGGCGGAGGCGTATTTTTTGTATCCTAACTCTCATTTTTTTCTTTCTTTCTTCAGTAGTAGGCTCGCGGCCCAGGCCCTGTTTTGGGTCCGATTTTTTTTGTTTTCCTTGCTAAGGCCCACAACCTACTAAAAGAAACCCAAAATAGACATCTGGAAACGTCTCTCCATTATAAAAACAATCTTCCAAACCCTACAGTCACCCACGTTTACTGGCAAGTGGTAATCCCCAACATTCTTATTCCTTTGGTCTGTCTGATTCCCGATTTTGATTTGCGATTCCCCGTGTTCAAACTCAAACGAAAAACTCAGAAACCTTCTTCATCTTCTTCGGAATCTCCGTCCTTCCTCGAATTACCACCAACCCTTTGCCCCTTCGCCTGAAGTTCTTCGCGACACCACATTCATCTTCTCCCTCCTCCTTCCTACCGCTGCCGCCGAGCTTTCGCTCTTGATACTCCAGAGGCAGAGTAAGCGTTTTCTCTCACTGGCTCTTCCCCTTATCTCTTCTGTCTCTAGCCTTCTCCCCGTCTCGGTTTTCACTCTTTCTTTCGTTTTCTCCCTGCTTTTGAAAACTATGTCAAAGAGAATTCGAACTGAGGATGGTGGATAACTGTGGTTCAGTTGAGAAATTTGTTTCCGACGTAAAACCCATCTTCATCACCTCTGGCCCTCGTTTTCTTCTTTTCAAAAATGAAGGCAGGCCTCGAATGATTTGGTTTCGCAGGCGTCTGACTTCGGGTTTTGAAGGTTTAATTCCGGTTTAGGCTTGTACCCATCTTCCTCTAACGTCTTATTCTTCCTTGTTCGCTTAGTCTAGGGGAGCGAGTGTGGTTTCGGTAACCATCCCGACCATAACTCTCATTCGCTCCTCCATTCATCACTTTTTTTTTTCCTTGTTATATTTGGTTTTGGTAAGCTTCTACCACCACTGCCTCTGGCCTGGTATGAACTTTGAAGTTCACGAACAGGATAAGAAAACGAGGCTTCGTTTCAAAATTCTTGAACATTCCCCCTCAGTTTTCTTTACGGTCCTCTTCCTTTTGCTCTCACTATTAACCGTTTACATGTTATCTGTTTACAATGGTCTTGAGTATCTGCTCAGTACCATTTTAAGTTAATCGAATCTCAATCTGCATTTCGTTATGAAGAACCGACCCATCCCAGATTCTAGCTCGATTTCTGTTTGAAACTAAGCAGGGACTACATACTAGAAGCCTTTTCCGGCTTTCTCTATGTTGAAGTTGTGCAATGTGACTTTAGCCTGGGTTCACGGTATAATTTTTTTTTTTTTTGGTTTTTTGGGTCCGAAGCAAGCTCATGGTCATACCCACTCACAGATACATCGCTTCCTAAATTTTGCCTCCACTCATCTCGTTTCGAACTTTAGTTTTGTGATTCCATACCAATATCATTATATATTCTGGTGGTGTTTGTTTCATGTGTTTCTCGGAAAACGTTGAAAGCTCTTCCCCTGGTACTTCGCCTACCACCTTAAAGTTTCTTTGATCTGTTTAATGAATGTGTTTGCTCGAATATTGGACTCATCTGATGTCTGTCTGTTGAACGTGCTTAGTTTCTGACGATTGATCCTCTGGTTGTTTCATAAATATGTTGCGTGCATGGTTGTGTCCTGTCTTTTAGGCTGATATGCTTGTGTGCGGATAGGAATGAAAGGGTGTCGAATACTTTAGCAGATCTCCAGGTTTGAGACTGATAATGCGAACATAAGTAAGGGATAGATTAATACCTGGGGGCATGGTCTAAAAAAAAGGGGGAGTTGTTTAGTCAGTGGTCATTTGTATATTGTAATCAGGTTAGATTTGGGTTGCGTTTTGCTAATCTGATAATGAACTTTGATGAAGGTTGTGGATTCTGTCTTCTGCACTCTAGTGGAAACTCTTAGCCTAATCACATAAAAGGAGTGGATTAGCCCTTGGCGAATGATATAATAAGCTAGCACATCTGTTTAGGTCTGATTAATAAGGTGGGATATTTGGCTTAGTTCTGAATGGCAGGGAATAAATTGTTAAGCAGGTTTGGATTTAGAGTGGGTCTGGCTTCGGTGAGTTGAATGGCCAACTTTGGATTCTGACCTTTCTTTGTTTTTCTTAATCAGGGATATTTCTAGTTGAACCTTTGTTACATTGTTATCTTATTGTAAATAGCGTTGAGATAATTTGTTTGCACCTTGGTTAATTTCCGTTGGTGTCATTTGTTTATTATCTGACTGATCGGATTGCGTATATACTACCATCTCTTAGATTTTTTTGGCGTTACTCTGCTTGCTGGGGAAATGAAGAATTTTGGGGCCTGGCCTATGCTAGCTCAAACCGGCTTAGACCGAAAACCTTAGACAGCCTGCTAGGTTACCCGGACTTACTAGGTTAGCCAGGCCCACATCCTTCTGTGGGCCATTTTAGAAAAGCCCTAGTTTATTCATGGATAAAACCCACATTAAGGTCGTAGTACCCGAGGGTCGTAGTACCCGTTTGTGGGGGACATCCTTCCTGATGATAAGTCCTTCCAAATCATCCTTAATATTCAGATTAAAACTCACAATCAATGATTCCATTCAAAAATCAATTTCTGAATAAGAAAGAAAGAGATCAAGCCCATTACAAGGCAATCCCTTCAATTCAAGTCGAAAGGCCCAAGTATTGTCCTGATATTCAGTCCAAGTCATTCGTGGCCCATATTTAATTCATTCTGGTCCACTTAATCAGCCAAGCCCAAAACCATCTTGACCCAGGTCCCAGAACCGACCCATGACCCAATTAAAGCCCAAACCATCTTGGCCCAAAGCCCAAAACCATCTTGACCCAAGTCCAACTCGGCCCAACATCACCGATCTGGCCCAAACCCAAGTCCAATCTCGGCCCAAGCCCAAGCTCGGCCCAGACCCAAGCCTAAATTCGGCCCGTTACTCACATTGGCCCATTACCCACCGCCTGGTCCATTATCCACAATCCGGCCCAATTGCACAAAAAATCAAACCGAAGCCCAAGGCTCAAACTCGAAGCCCAAGGCCCAAACCGAAGCCCAAGGCCCAAAACCGAAGACCAAGGTCCATCAAAACCTGGCCCACTGCCCAATTCAAACCCAGCCCGCTGCCCAATTCAAAACCCGGCCCGCTGCCCAATTCAAAACCCGGCCCACTGCCCAATTCAAACCCGGCCCGTTGCCCAATTCAAAACCCGACCCACTGCCCAATTCAAACTCGGCCCGCTGCCCAATTCAAACCCGGCCCACTGCCCAATTCAACCCGGCCCACTACCCAATTCAACCCGGCCCACTACCTAGTCTGGCCTAATAACCAAATCGGCCCAACAAGTTCACAATCAGCCCAAGCCCACACTCGGCCCAAGCCCACAACCGCTTTGACCAACTCCCAACCCAAGTTGGACCTGAAACTTTGACTAACCCGAGCGTTGACCAACCCAAACTCTGACCAAACCCAAGTTTGCTTTGAAACTTTGACTTTGACCCAATCAAGTCCATAAAGAACAACCCATGTCCACAAAAATAAAACCGAATGTTGGCCTTTGACCAACCGAACGTTGACCAACCCAAACTTTGACCAAGGCCAAATTTGACCTTGACCCACTTTGACTTGATCCTTCTGACCCGGTCTAGCTTTGACCTGGCCCGCTCCCCAATCCAAATTCCACTCAAACTCAATTCTCTCGGCCCAATTCGATTCAAACCCAATCCCATTCAATTCAAATCCTGATGCAACTCATCCGGTTCGAACTCAACTTGTAAATTCCATTCAAACCCCAAAAACCCAAAAAGAATTTGAAAACAATCATTTTATTCATGTTTCATCAAGTTTTCAAAGAAACCATTTTGTGGAATTTAAAAAAAGGAAAAACTCTTCTCACATTACAGAAAACTCTTCTCTATTGCAGAAAGTTCTTCTCACGTATACAGAAAGTTTTCTCCTAAAAACATTTCTCAAAATCAGTGTCTCTTCGTTAAGATTTCCGAACAGTTTTCAAAGTTTTCTAACTGAATTTTCAGATCCAAATAAACCGTTTTCGGGGAGCAAGTAATGTCTAACCCCTTCAAAACATTTCCTTCATGGTTAGGACATCACTTGTCTTCCTTCCCAAAAATAAAAATCCGAGGCGGGGCACTGGGGTTATAACCTTCTCTTGTCGCAGTCTGGATCTCTTTAGGCGGGGCATTAGGGTGACAAACCTCCCCTAATTGCAGCCTAGTTTTTTTACAAGGCGGGGTGCTAGGGAAGTAACGACCTTCCTAGTTGCAGCCGGGATTTTAGAATCGTCTAACTCCCTTCTGCTCGATTTCAATGTTTTCGGTTTTTAGTGTTTTAAAACCCGGGAGTTAGAGACGTTATTAGGATTCGACCGAGAACATCTTATTCATGGTGTTTCTCTCTGAATCTTATTTTTCGACATAAATTCATTGCCCCATCTTTCGAGCCTTGGCACTTACCGTTAATTAAGTGTCATGTTCGAGGGGGTACATAGGGTAATCCCTCGGGATTATCCGCCCTTTACAAAAAATGATGATTTTCCAGTTTCAAAAACTTTAAGAGAGACAATTCTGAATAAACCAATCCAACCCTTCCATTAAAGCTCTAGGACCCTTAAACTTCTCATTCCTCCTCCGAACCGACTCTAAGTCACATAGGATCTCCAATTCCTGAGGGTTCTCAGAAATCTGAAACATCTTCAAAATCCGAACACCTGTAAACCAAGCACCCTCTTCCATACTCGATCGTTTTGAAAACTCGAGTTTCTTTTCAACACTTTCCACTTCCCAAAACACCTCAAGAACCCGACCATTCCAAAATCCGAACTTCGCAAAACACAAAAAACTCCTCAAATCAGCCAAATGATCCAAACACCCCTTGACTCCACCAAGAATGACCAAAACGCCCTTTTACTCCTCAAAACTCCCATCATCCTCTTAATCCCGTGAAGGCCCAAAACGACCTCAAATCTCTCAGAGCAATTAAAACCTCTCAAAGTACTTCAACTCCAAGACCATCCTATTTTTCAATTCTTCGAAATCTTCCTCACTCCTCATTCGACCTTATCCTTTGGCTTTTACAATGAATCTCTCTAACAAGGTTTTGAAAGAAGGCAATTCCGACAATTGGAGACCGAGGTTTCCTCGGGCACCAATCCGAAGTCGTGGTCGTTGCTACTTCTAAGGGGTGTAACCCAGTGCGAACCCACACAGAATCTCTGGCTTGATCAGATAAGTCCTATCCATAGGCAACAAATCACAGAGTCAATTAACGGTTCTTAGAACCCCTTTCCTTTCCTTCCTAGTTATCATAGGTCAAACTAGGTGGCGACTCTAGTCAATTCCGCCTTATAGAGGCATAAGTCCGCGTGGGGCCCATTGAGAGCGGGTGTAGTGCTCACTAGCATTCCCCTTATGCTTTCTGGGAAAGACGGACGATAGAGTAGGTATTTGAGGGATGCCAAGGTGACAGGTTTTCACCCTCCACAGAATGGCAATTTCTAGGATCTAGGCTTCTTAGTCAGACCATATTTAGATAGACCCCCCTCATACCGAAAAATCACCCTCCACAGAATGGCGACTCTGCTGGGGAAAACTTGAGTAAGTTTTTCTCATAAACTTGGTCAAGGAAGGCTGAACTCCATTCAAAATTGTCGGGATTTCCCCACTTCTTTCAAAACCTTCAAGAGATTCATTTCGAAAGCCATTAGCATTACTCTATTCCACACTTAGAGTGTGATTGGTGAGGATAGTTAGGATGAGAGTGTGTAGCTTATACTTGACTTTGCTTGCCATGTGTGCTTCGCTTGCTACATAATTGCGTGGTTATGCTAGACTAACTTGTAGGAACTTCAGGTAGGTGGGCCCATTAGGGGTCTAACTTCTTCCCTCTCTTTGCCTGCGCATTTATTTACCGCTTTTTGGTTGTGATATTGAACTGTTAGGAATAGTCCTGAGGTGGGTGCATAGGGTAGCTTAGGACATGCATTCCTCTGTGTCACCCTTGATATTTGCGGTCGGGATAAATATTGGTCCACAATTGATTCCACATGAGCAGATGCCCTTCGTAGTAAGGACTATGCACACGAGGCGGTATGATCGTAGTATCTACGCCTTGAAAACTCATGATCCTTCAACGCTTACCTTTTCGAGTCAAAGCCAGCATATAGTGAACTCTGAGCCTTCAGTGTCCAGCTGCCTAGTCCCGTGTCTAGGATGGGTTTATGGGTAGTCACCCCCTGGTATGCCGCCTGTCTGACCACCCTTTGCATTACCCTGAAGATTGCATGGACTCAGTTCTCCAAGTGTCCTCTGCACCACGGGTGTCTCTAAAGCCTGATGTCACGCTCACTCGTCCATAGAGGATCCCGTATTTACCGGATACCCATACATGGCACAACGTAGTCAGTGAATAATTTAGACTTTAGACACACCTGACCGTGCAGATGACGGAGACCTGACCCCATGCAGTACTTCCCCAAGTTTTCCGAAAAGTGAGCATGTTGTGATAATCACCGGCCGTGGCTCATGTGACTGTATCACTTCGGGTATCCTGACCTTTCGAACTTAAGCACTCCGGTCTTTCTCGATGACGTGCCCCACAGGGCGTAACAGAGATAAATCTCGAGAGATGAACAGTGAAGGGACGATGGTTCCCCCGGTGGTATGGAAACGATGATTGACCTGGAAGGTGATTATCCCAATCATTCGCACTTGTAGCTCCAATTGAAATCAGCCACGATCTAACTCACTAACTGTGTACTTTGCTTTGTTTTAAAACTTTCCATCAGCTCTTCTTCGATTTAAGCAAATTATTTTTAACGAGGTTTTTACAAAACGGTTTTGAACTTGGATTTGAGCAATCAAAACTTTCTTTTCCCAAACTGTTTTTTTCAACCTGTTATACGCTCAATTTTACCAAATGCGGGGTTTTCGTTTCCAAAACTAGTACCCATACTATATCACATAGTCGCTTCCCCGATTCTCATCTATCCATTCTCTTCCCCGTTTTACTTTGCCCTTGCAGGATCACAATGATGCACAGGTTGGTAGCAGTACCTGGCGAGAGGAAGAGACCCAGAGATTGCAGAGCAGAGCAAGAAAGGCAACGAGTCGCCGAAGAAAGGGCTGTGATTGCCGCCTACCAGGAAGAGCGTCAGAAGGAAGTCTAGTTTGCCCGTGAGATCAAAGAGCGGTGCACGAAGATGAAGAATGACAACATACCACTCTTGTTTGGCCTTTCTGAGATGAATCGGGCCGTTGTGGAATATGAAGCACTCTTTGAATCCCTCACTTATTGGGACTCCACTGACCATCTATACCGCTTTGCTTTACAAGAGTTGATTCTCCTACCTGCCGAGATGGACGCCTTCCTGAGAATCAAGCCACATCGACCAATGCCAGTTGTCCCCGTAAGAAGAGAAGACACCCCTACTTTTACCGCAATGTTCCTCGAAGTGGAGAAGGCCTTCGTACAAGATTTCGGGAACATGAGTGCTAGCTTGAGGGAGCTAGTAGACCGCTTCGATAAGCCATCCTTTTCACTAAAGACCAAGAGGCGAGTCATGGATTTATGTCTCATGGGGCTCTATCTCTTTCGGTAGAGGAACTTAAGGTTCAATCCCCAGATCATTTACCTCTTGAAGGCCTTAGAAGATGGACAGAGCATAGGCACCTATGTTGCAGCTGAGATTGTCCGATCTCTTGATCGCTGGAAGGAAACTGGAAAATTTGAAACTTTCTTTGTCGGGAGTCCCCTACTTCTCCAGATTTGGCTATTTGACCATTTCAGGTTGCTACCATATACCACCGTCGGAATCTTCCACATGGACAGCTATATGGTGGCCAGGAAGCGTGTAAAGAAACTTGAGAAGGGGTGGAAAGCCTACTTCAGAGACATCTGCCATGAGACGCATATTCTGTGGGTCTTACCCGACTGGAATGTTCAAGGGGGGACCGTTCAGTCTACTGACCAGGACGGCCTGATTCTGGTTGGGCTAGATAGGTTTGTCACAATTTTCCCCTTTAGAAGTATGCGCCAATTTGGTCGTCAGCAGATCATTCCTGGAGCTAAGAGAACGATATTCAGAAGCCACATGTTCACCGATGCTGCTATCAATTATGTATCTAGGATTTATGGCTCAGGAATGAAATGGGCTATCTTTGATCTCCCCACAAGGAGCATCATGTTGAGTAAGTCTTACAAACTATGGCTCGGCAAAAGAGTCGACCGGATGATAGACAGTGCCTATGCCCCTGACCATGCAGTGATCATTTCAGATCCCAATCTTCCAATCATCGTGGATTTGCGCCCATCCCCAACAAGAAGTCAGCTTAGAAAGCAGGAGAAATGGGAGCAGAAGCAGAAGAAGGTCATTAGTTGATCAGCCTCCCTTTCGGCTATTAGGACTAGCGGGTTTGCCTCCCCCCTTAGTTTAGTTATTTGACTAGCGGATATGCCTTCCCCTTTTGTAATGATTAGCTAGCTAGTGGATGAATCCCTTTTTGTAATGATTAGCTAGCTAGTGGTTGAATCCCTTTTTGTAATTATTAGCTGGCTAGTGGTTGAATCCCTTTTTGTAATGATTAGCTAGCTAGTGGATGAATCCCCTTTTGTAATGGTTAACCAACTAGCAGATGTACTTCTCCTTTAGGACTAACGGTTATGTTCCCCTTTGAATCGGATTGTAACCCTGTTCCCCTTTATATGCAACGGCGGCTATGTGATATTGATATGACAAATGTTTTGGAAATGAAAACTAGGCTCGTGCGCCTTTTCTTCGTAATCAAAAGATTTAGGTTTTCGCAAAACATGTTACGTAAATCATGGGGAAGACCTCCTCCTTTTTTTCAAAATGTGCATTCATACTAATGATCTCTGAATTATTTCACAGTACCGTCGACGACAGTTTGTGAAGATTTTGCAGTCCGATTCCAAACCAGTCTTCCAATATTACTCGACTGTGGAAAAGAGATTCCCGGGGGAGGCTGGCCAGTGACACCGCGACTGAAACCTCATCTGAAACTATGGATCCAAATCTGATTAATCCAACCGCCTCAGAAGGTGCCCCAACCATCTCGGCTGTTGAGGCAAGTGCGGTCGTAGGAGCTAGCGGCGGTGGCTTGCACCTTCCTGACCCAAATGTTCTCTACCGTATGCTAGAACAGTCAACAAGGAATGAGAATATGCTGAAACAGGCCGTTGAAAGGCTAGAAGAGCAACTACACCAAGAAAGGGCAGCCAAAGGAAAGGACCCATACCTTACGGATGACCCTGACGAGGATTATATTGAGGACTCCCCACACCCCAACCGATTCTGGAGTAATCAAAACCCTATGTTCAACACCACCATGCCACAACCGACCACAAGGAAAGAACGTACCATCATCCACCCAGTGACCACAACGTTCAGACAACTGACCTACTTTCATTTCAGGAGCACCCATGCCCTCCAATCATGACCACGGTCCTACAGTACCAACCACCTTCCCCAGACTACCACCGTTCCCACCCGCTGGAGCCACTGTCCAAACAGCTCATCTATATCAAGCCAAGCAACCTGAATTCATTCATTCCAACTCACCACACCCGTGACCCCATCCAACTCAATCAATACCAGTACACCACCCCCGGACATGCTGTCCGTTTTGAGGAAGCAATTCCCCAGACCCAACTGTTACCACAACCGTCTAACCAGTTGATTCATGGCTATAGTCAAGCCCCACCTGCTGAGCACCTTCCAATCGACTTCGGTCAAATGAAAAATCTTTAAGAGAGTTATAGCAGAGATAGCTCGGGGATCGAGCAAGATGTTGGGTTTCGTCATTCCAACTAAGCCAAACTCCAAATTGCCCGAAAATCTAAAACTGCCGGAAATCTCTAAGTACTCAGGGAAAGGGGACCCCAGGCACCATCTCGCCCAGTTTGACCGGGTCATGACTATGTATGGGCTAGATGATGAGATGAAGATAATCTGTTTCCCCAGTTATCTTGAAGGGTCAGCCCAAACTTGGGTATCAAGAATGGATTTCTCAGGGAAAAAGTTGGAAGAGGTCTACCAGACTTTCGTGGAGCAATACAGTTATAACACTCACCTAGGGGTCACCCGGAGAGACCTAGAAACCATGAGACCAAGAAATCATGAGACAGTGATGGAATTCATCACCAGATGGAGAGAGAAGGCGGGGCAGATGCTAGACCGGCCCAACGAAGATGAGCAAATAAGAATCATTATCGATTGCCTGGAAAACCCTTATTCAGACCATCTTAAGTCCCTCGGAATTTGTGATTTCCGACACTTGAAAGCTGCTGCCACTGCTGCAGAAGAACTGTCCCTAGCTGGACGTCTGAAGGGTTTGAATTTTCAAGGGTCAAACCCTAGAGGGATGAATTATCAGAATAGGCAGTCCAAGGCAGACACAATTGGAAAATCTGTCCCTACCCCATCAACTAATCAATCCCAGCCACCAGTATTTCAAGCCCAAGTTAGTGGGTCAACTTCAAACTACTCTGCAACTCCACCGCCAAGCAGCTACCAGACTCAACCCAGAAGGAATTACACCAGCTTAGGAATGCCAATGGACAAAGCCTATGAAAAGCTGAAGAAAAGTGGGTTTTTGCTGGGACACCCGAAACCCAAACCAGGAGTTACCCAGATGGGAACCAACCTTGCCAGTTTCTGTGAATACCACATGATCAAGGGACATGGTACTGAAAATTGCCGGGCCTTGCGGCATGCCATCCAGGACTTGATCGATGCAGGGGAGGTGAATTCCCGAAAATAATCCGAACACTCAAAACAACTCTATCCCCAGGCATGTGAATATGATGAGTCTGATGGGAAGGAGAAGAAGAATCGATGTTAGCAGAATCATAAGGATCCATGCCATTGAGAATTCCTCTGAGCCGGCAACCAAGCACACCCCCCCAATCGTGCTATCTCCGGAGCTAGACGCCTTCCGAGTTCATCGTCCAGAAATCCAGCATGATATTCAACCGCAAATGCATGAATATCTAGCAATGACGCATGAGATACGTGCTACAGTCGAGCGTCTAGTAGGACAAGGAAGGGTGTCCATCATCACCCTGCTGATAGTGGGACGGCAAATGGAAAAGAACCTTGAGTTACTCGTGGGACTGAATTTTGAGGCACGAGAGCTCTACAACTATGAAAGCATTGGAGGTGGTAGAAGCTTGGTGCCGACAGAAGGTTGCCGAGAGGCGAGGAAGGAGAATTTCGGAGTGCAGTGTCATCCTGATCACCAACGAAGATGATGGTCCGCCTGCGGTAACCCCGATCAGGACCTCTTTGATCAAAGATGAAGATCTAAGTCAGACTCACCATCTTACCCGTTCAGGAAAACACTACAAGCCGGTCGAGCTTGCTGAAGAGGCCGCGTCATTACCCCAGAAAGTGCATGATCTCACTTGAGTGAATCGGAAAGTAAATTGGCTGGAGAAGAAGAATTGCTCAAGAAGTTGAAGAGCACGAGCATCCCAATCACAATCTGGTCCCTGTTGACCATGTCAGAGGAACACAAGAATGCAGTGGCCCGACATCTTAAAATGGATAAGAAACAAACGGTCAGTGTAGACACCATTGTAGCCCACTTGACCCAGACCCCTGCTATGGCAATCACCTTCACGGATGAGGAAATCTCCCGCCAGTCTGGACGAGCCCTTTACATATCTGTAAAAGCCGGGGGTTTCAATGTCCCCAAGACACTCATCGATGACGGTGCTGAAGTAAATGTCTGCCCGCTGCGTGTTGCTCGACACATGGGGTATAACGATCTCAAACCTGTGGAGATGACTTTAAGCGCATACGATAACAGCCACAGAAAAGTGTTGGGGATGATCACCCTGCCAATCCTAATCGAGGATGCCTCCTTCTCTATCGAAGTGATGGTCATCGATATTTCTTCCACCTTCAACTTACTGTTGGGCCGGAATTTCATTGACCAAATCAAGGGTGTGCCCTCGTAGTCCACCAAAAGCTCAAGTTTAAGCATGGAGGACGGATCGTGGAGGTGCTAGGAGAGGCAAGGAATGAATCCCAACTGTTCGAGATCAAAGCGCCAGGTCAACGGGAGCTAACCCTTGGGGGGTTCACAGTGGCGAAACCGGCGCAGCAGGTAAGTCAAACTTCTTTCATCACTCCTCTCTACTTCGACCCTAGTGTCTATAGCCCCGCATCACAGCACATGATGTCTCGGATGGGCTACAAACAGGGGAATGGATTAGGAAAGGAGCTACAGGGCATGGTAGAGCCGTTAGCACCATATGCTGGAGGCCGAGGAGCCGGGTTAGGATTCACAGAAATGCCAGGTACGATGTTGACAGATTCACATGTAAGAATCCCCATAGATTTTTTCTTACCAGTTAACCTTGAACCATGTGTATCTGTGAGTTGTGATAAGCAGAAAGCAGTTCAAGCTCAGGGAAGTCAGGAGACAATGGAGTGGGAGAGCTGGTGGACCACTTCACTTCCCCTCTACTCATGCCTTGAAGACCATGACGACAAGGGATGCGACCAAGGAATGCCCGAGGATGCAGCGGAGAGCAGTGTCACGACCAAACCAGTCATCAAGGACCCCGCACCCTCGGTAGATGGCCATGGAGCGTGTCTTGTCGTCTATCATAAGAGAGAGGAGCTGATTTTCCAGGAGCCATACTCAATCAGTCTAGTAGATAGTGATAGTAGTAGCAGTAGTTCTTGTAACACTGACGATGAGAGTGGTATCTGTCTTAACTTTGACGAAGAAGAAAGAGTGGGGGAGCCACCATTTATTTCCGCTGTAAAAATGGTGGCAATTTTCTAACAATCACTGAGTTACCCAGCTCTTCGAATATTAATGAAAGTTCAGTTTATTCAGAAAATTCATCTCTTTTGTCACTTGATTCAATGCAAAACTATGAGGCAGAAGAAGAAGAATATGATGAGGAGAATATGCCTCCCACAGAACAATATTCCACCCACACTCAGATTGTAGAAGACACTGTAGCAATAAACATCGGAACACCTGATAACCCCAAAACTTTACAAGTTGGTTTGGGTCTGAGTGAAACGGAAAAACGTGACTTGACTTCCCTGCTAATTGAATATGTCGATGTTTTTGCTTGGAGCTACGCAGACATGCCAGGGATTGACCCCGACATTGTCCAACACAGAATACCGTTGTACCCAAATGCCAAACCTAAGAAACAGCGTTTGAGAAGAATGAAACCCGAGCACCAATTGAAAGTGAAAGAGGAAGTTGAGAAGTTGTTACGTGTTGGCTTCATTCGGGTCGTCAATTACCCCGATTGGCTAGCCAATATCGTAGCCGTCCCAAAGAAAAATGGAAAGGTGCGAGTATGTATTGACTTTCGGGACTTGAACGAGGCCAGCCCCAAAGACAGCTTTCCCTTACCCCATATTGATATCCTTGTTGATAATACTGCCCAACATGCACTACTGTCATTCATGGATGGGTTTTCAGGTTACAATCAGATTCGAATGGCTGTAGAAGATCAGGAAAAGACGTCTTTTATTACACAGTGGGGAACCTTTTGTTACGTGAACATGCCCTTTGGCTTGAAAAATGCCGGAGCCACGTATCAAAGGGCTGCCACTACCTTATTGCATGACATGATTCACAAGGAAGTGGAGGTATACGTAGATGACATGATTGTCAAAGCTGCCCAACGGGAGGACCACTTGATAAATCTGAGAAAGTTCTTTGATCGGATGCGGAAGTACCAGATGAAGCTAAACCCCGAGAAATGTACATTCGGAGTGACCGGAGGAAAGCTTTGGGCTTCATGATCACTACCGAGGAATCGAGGTAGACCCAGATAAAATAAAGGCCATTCAAGAAATGCCTCCTCCGAAACCGAAAAAGAAATCAGAGGTTTCTTAGGCAGAATTCAGTACATCAGAAGATTCATCATGCAGCTGACCGAAACCTGTGAGCCTATCTTTCGTCTGTTGAAGAAAGACGCATCTAAAGTCTGGAATGAACAGTGTCAGGAAGCCTTTGAGAAGATCAAAACCTATTTGCAGAACCCGCCCGTCTTGGTACCGCCCCAGGAGGGTAAGCCAATGATTCTTTACCTGACAGCTCGGGAAACATCCATGGGCGCCATGCTGCCCAGGAACAAGGATCCCCACCGCGTGAAAAGTCATCTACCATATCAGCAAGAAATGGGTCGATGCAGAAACACGATACTCTGACATCCACAAATTTTGTGCTGCTTTGGTCTGGGCTACGAAGAAGCTAAGGCACTACTTGTTAGGCAAGAGGTTCATCTGATTGCACGCATGAACCCTATAAAGTACCTACTGGAAAAGCCAATTCTCGACGGCGCTTATCCAGATGGTCCCTATTTGTCTGAATTCGATATCACTTTCAAAATTCAGAAGTCAATCAAAGGGAGTGCCATAGCCGAACATCTAGCAGAATGCCCTGTAGCATCCGAGTTCTTCGGAAATGATGATTTCCCGGACGAACAAATCATGACATTACGGAAAACTGTTGGAGGTTGTACTTTGATGGTGCCGTCAACCATAAGGGTAAAGGGCGGATCTTGTTGATCCATCCGAGGGGATCTACTTCCAGCTGCGTAAAAATCAATTATCCGGTCACTAAAACATGGCAATACGAAGCCTGCATCCTGGGACTTGAAATGGCATTAGAATTGCAAGTGGAGGAGTTAGAGGTCTTTGGCGATTCTAATCTCGTTATTTCGCAAGTCAATCAGACTTGGGAGATCAGAAGAACGATTGATCCCCTACCATGACTACCTTTCATACTATCACATGCTTTCGAAATGTGACTTTCAAGCACGTGAACCGGAGCCAGAACATCTTTGCTGACTCTTTAGCCTCCTTGGCTTCAGTGGTCCAAGTACCACCGGTTCACTATACTTCCCCTTGTGGATAACCATGACTAATACACCCTCGTTTGAGATTGGAGCCATCGAGAGGGGAAGTCGAGGATGAGTGGTTTGTGGACATCGAGAATTTCCTTAGAAGAGGAGAGTATCCGCCAGAAGCCACTAAGCAGGACCGCATCGCACTAAGAAGAATGTCAAATCAGTATGTGGTCTGCGGAACCAGGGTCTACAAGAGAATGCCGAATGGAGTCCAACACTTGTGTGTGACCCGAAAAGAGCTGATAAGATCATCGAGGAGTCCACGAGGGAGTATGCGGGACCCATGCTGGAGGACATTCCCTATCCCGGAAAATCCTCAGAGGGTACTACTGGACAACATGGAAGCCGATTGTCACGAATTCGTGAAAAAGTGCGCCAAGTGTCAGACCCATGCTAACTTGCAACACCTGCCTCCTCTACCCCTGACAGCCATGGCGGCTCCTTGGCCGTTCTCTATATGGGGAATCGACATCATCGGAGAAATCCACCCCAAAGCTTCAAATGGACACCGCTACATCCTTGTAGCGATAGATTATTTCAGCAAATGGGTAGAGGCACGGTCGTTCGCGAACATCGGATCAAAGCAAGTTGCCCAGTTCATCGAGCGAGATATCATATGCCGATACGGGGTTCCATCAGAGTTCGTATCAGATAACGGTCCCCAATTCGACGGAGACACTATCCGGGTCATGGAAAAATACAACATCCGTTACCACAGATCATCTCCATACAGACCTCAGACTAATGGAGCGGTCGAAGCCGCCAACAAAGCCGTAGAGTGCACTGTCAAAAATGGTTGAAACGTACAGAGATTGGCCGAAAAGCTACACTACGCTCTCTGGGGTTACCGAACTACTGTCAGAACTGCAACCGGAGCCACCCGTATTCCTTGGTGTATGGGTCAGAATGTGTTTTGCCAATCGAGCTTGAAATTCCAACTCTTCGGGTCACTAATGAACTGAAAATTGCTGAAAGTGACTGGTTGCAACAGCGCTATGACAGTCTTGCTCTTCTTGATGAAAACGCCTACAGGCATTATATCACATCCAGGGTTACCAGAAGAGAATGGCTAGAGCGTTCAACAAAAGGGTCAAAGAACGAAACATCCAAGTGGGTGATCTCGTCCTAAAAGAGCTGAGGAAAGATTTACCAGACCCACGAGGGAAGTTCAGACCGAACTGGGTGGGCCCTTACTGGTCAAAGAAATAACCCCTCATGGTGCTGTATTACTGACAGATTTGATGGGAAGAATTTCAAAGCCTTGTCAATCTCGACCGGTTGAAACGATATTATGTCTGAACCGTCATAAAAATCCAAAAAAAAACACGCATTCATTCAAAAATCCAAAAAAATGCATCCACAAAATGCATCCAAAAAAATGCATCCACAAAAATCTAAAAAAAAATGCATCCACACAAAAGTTCATTATCATCTGCATTAGGTTTAGCTTAATTGCATTTGCATTTGCATATCCCTAGTGTCGAGGTGCATCTCGATCTTTAATTCTAGGAAAGTCACATAAGTCATCAAAGGCCGCCGAACTCTTGTATCATTTTCCCCGAAGAGGTCTTGAAAGGATCTCTAACCTCCCGTGAGAGTTGAGTGCATGAGAGAAACACAGAGCGTGCAAAACCCAGAGCGTTTGATGCATTTAAATTTCAAAGCACCAGGTGAGGATCCCCTTCACGGAACTAAATATTGATGAGAAAAGCGCGTTACCATTCATGTCAAAATTTGGGATAGTAGAGGAAACAATTATCTGTCAATAGGGATGACGAGGCACCTAGGATCGAAGAAAACCTCCACAAGGCCAAAAGCCTTATTGACCCTGAAAACGATCCCTTAGTGAACCCCGCTGAGCCTTTCATTGAGAATCTTTTCGAAAACAGCTCCACGATATACCACCCCACATCACAACCATTCACCCCTGCAAGAGGATAAAAGAGCTGGAGCCATGGTTCCTTCCCCACCATTTAAAGCATGGAGAAAGCTTGAAAGAGATACCCAAAGAGGATAAAACGAGAGAAGCGGAGCACAAAACGCTCAAAATAGTAAAGAGAGGAAATGAAAGTCTCACACCATTCGAATCTCCACACTTGATAAATAGACGAGACCAGAAATCAAACAAGAAATGCAAATAGACTACTCAAAAAGTAGCAAATCAAAATGAGAGCGCATAATAATCCGCACAAATGCGAAAGGTCCAAAATCACTCCATCCATGGCAAGGTGAAGCATATCCTCCGTTGCACCAAAGCTCCACAATCCTCAAACAATCCTCCAGTCCCATGTGACATACCCTGCAGCCCCGTTATAACCCATCGAAAGACCTCCGACTTAGAGATGGTATTTGCTTGATTCGAAAGTACCAAATTCGAAACATGAACGGCTACGACGCGTCCGATCTTGTCAATACAATCACGCACAAACGAGCGTCAAAGAAATCAGGAAGGTAGAGAAAAAACGAGTGTTCATCACCCCGATTAAAGAAAGCCTAACTGACCTTAGAAAGGAAACGGAAAGGTATAAGAGATCCCGAGAGACCTCTTTTGGGTAGATTTTTCAAGAAAGAAGTGGCTCAGAAATGACTAATCTGACTTAACTAGAATTCTTGGCTGAGCTCACCTTGACACGACATCCTCGTTGCATTCAATCATATCCAAAAAATGCATGTAGAATAGATTTGCATCCATCGGTTCGGACATAACATCTTACACCACGGAAAGAAAAGAATGAATATGCTCTTTTAGAAGGGCAGGCCACAGCACAGAGCCTGTCTCCTTCACCACCGGCACGACAGCATTTCTCGGAGACCGCACAGCCATCAAAACAAGGGATTAAAAGTCTTCGGGCGCCACTCAAAGAAATGCCCCACAAGACATTCCTCCTCACCACCGAACTTCTCACTCGCCAAAATCATGAACTACGTAAGGTCTGATCTCAACAGGGAGTTGAGTACGTAGGCAACCCTCTTAGGGTGCGACCCCGTCCCAAAAAAACCCCTCCTCCCCTCGAACTACAATGCCAGTGCCATCACTCTATGAAGAAACCCGTCTCAATCGAGTGGATCATCTCGGGGCGAAACCGGAGCCACCGGAGCCATCTCAGAGCCATACCGGAGCCCTCGGATCATATCGAAGCCAAACTCATCAACCATCCCGAGTCGTTGCTCACAAGGGAGCACAATCAACCGGAGCCATCAGATCATACCGGAGCCCTCAGATCATATCGAACCCGAACCCATCAACCATCCCTGATTCGTTGCTCACAAGGGAGCCACAGATCACACTGGAGCCATCCGATCATACCGGAGCCCTCGGATCATATCGAAGCCAAACCCATCAACCATCACAGAATCGTTGCTCACAAGGGAGTCACATATCAAACCGGAGCCATCTAAGAGCCATACCGGAACCATCTCAAAGAAATGCCGGAGCCATCCCAGTGCAACACCAGGGCCACCGTCAAACTACCAGAGTCGTCGGCCGAAGCCCTCTCCAAGATCACAAAAATCACACTTGACCACCACGGTCCCCAAAGGTTATGTCAGACCACCCAACCGTATATATCGGAATCACCCAATCCCATCATCCCGAACACCCATGCAGTTAAAGGAGACAACACAAGAGAAAATTTTCCAATCTCAAATCCTTCGTTGAGGATCGAAGGACCCATCAGAAAGCGTCCGACCCCGAATCAATATGCAACTAAATTCGACTTCAGATCAACCTTTCACCGCAGCGAGTTTCGTACAACTCCATCAAAGTATTATAGGCTTGTCATAAGTCCTATAGCTAGATATCAAGAGGTCTAGTTGAGGCACTCCTAAGTCCTCGTACTTTCAATCGCATTCTAGGCCCGTCATAAGCCCTAGGACTGGATATCAAGAGGTCCAGTTGAGGCACTCCTAAGCCCTCGTGCACCTTAAATCAAATCGGGTTGTTGGTATTATAGGCTCGTCATAAGTCCTATAGCTAGATATCAAGAGGTCTAGTTGAGGCACTCCTAAGTCCTCGTACTTTCAATCGCATTCTAGGCCCGTCATAAGCCCTAGGACTGGATGTCAAGAGGTCCAGTTGAGGCACTCCTAAGCCCTCGTGCACCTTAAATCAAATCGGGTTGTTGGTATTATAGGCTTGTCATAAGTCCTATAGCTAGATATCAAGAGGTCTAGTTGAGGCACTCCTAAGTCCTCGTACTTTCAATCGCATTCTAGGCTCGTCATAAGCCCTAGGACTGGATATCAAGAGGTCCAGTTGAGGCACTCCTAAGCCCTCGTGCACCCTAAAACCAAGTCGGATTATTAGTATCCTAGGCTCGTCCTAAGTCCTAGGGTTAGATATCAAGAGGTCATGTTGAGGCACTCCTAAGCCCTCGTGCACCCTAAAACCAAGTCGGATTATTAGTATCCTAGGCTCGTCCTAAGTCCTAGGGTTAGATATCAAGAGGTCTAACTGAGGCTCGTCATAAGTCCTCGTACTTCCAATCGTATTCACGCACTCACGGTCGCATCCCAACGCACCACTAAACCGCAGTGAGAATTTTTGGCGCCCCGTCAACCTTGATCCAATTCTGCAAGGTCCTGCAAAATTGAATCAAGGGGAGCCATCTGTAGACACCAAAAATTCTCACCCGTTTATTTTAAAACAAAAATTCAAAAATGACCGTGCTTTCAGAAACAAGGCGGTCGTCCCCGTTTTCAACTAAATGAATTTCTTTTTCCCAACCTTTAAATCTCACATTCCTATGGGAAAGGGAGCGAGCCTTTATCGTAATCCGTCTTAGCCTGTTTCACTTTATACATTTCTTGTTTTGCTTTTGTTTTAAAACACTCCACGGTTTTGAATCTTAGCGAGAATAGAAGACATTTCCCTTGTTTTGCCCTGGCTCGTAACATAAGATTTGTCTAATTTCCTCGCATCTGTTTACCGAATGTAATCACACTCGGTTGGTAAGGGTATTCAGGGAGGAAGCTGATGGTACCGAGTTCGAAACTCGGTGGAGGCGTATTTTTGTATCCTAACTCTCATTTTTTTTCTTTCTTTCTTCAGTAGTAGGCTCGCGGCCCAGCCCTGTTTTGGGTCGATTTTTTTGTTTTCCTTGCTAAGGCCCACAACCTTCTAAAAGAAACCCAAAATAGACATCTGGAAACGTCTCTCCATTATAAAAACAATCTTCCAAACCCTACAGTCACCCACGTTTTACTGGCAAGTGGTAATCCCCAACATTCTTATTCCTTTGGTCTGTCTGATTCCGATTTGATTTGCGATTCCCCGTGTTCAAACTCAAACGAAAAACTCAGAAACCTTCTTCATCTTCTTCGGAATCTCTGTCCTTCCTCGAATTACCACCAACCCTTTGCCCCTTCGCCTGAAGTTCTTCGCGACACCACATTCATCTTCTCCATCCTCCTTCCTACCGCTGCCGCCGAGCTTTCGCTCTCGATACTCCAGAGGCAGAGTAAGTGTTTTCTCTCACTGGCTCTTCCCCTTATCTCTTCTGTCTCTAGCCTTCTCCCCGTCTCGTTTTCACTCTTTCTTTCGTTTTCTCCTGCTTTTGAAAACTATGTCAAGAGAATTCGAACTGAGGATGGTGGATACAGTGGTTCAGTCAAGAAATTTGTTTTCCGACGTAAAACCCATCTCTCACCTCTGGCCCTCGTTTTCTCTTTTCAAAAATGAAGGCAGGCCTCGAATGATTTGGTTTCGCAGGCGTCTGACTTCGGGTTTTGAACGTTTAATTCCGGTTTAGGCTTGTACCCATCTTCCTCTAACGTCTTATTCTTCCTTGTTCGCTTAGTCTAGGGGAGCGAGTGTGGTTTCGGTAACCATCCCGACCATAACTCTCATTCGCTCCTCCATTCATCACTTTTTTTTCCTTGTTATATTTGGTTTTGGTAAGCTTCTACCACCACTGCCTCTGGCCTGGTATGAACTTTGAAGTTCACGAACAGGATAAGAAAACGAGGCTTCGTTTCAAAATTCTTGAACATTCCCCCTCAGTTTTCTTTACGGTCCTCTTCCTTTTGCTCTCACTATTAACCGTTACATGTTATCTGTTTACAATGTCTTGAGATCTACTCAGTACCATTTTAAGTTAATCGAATCTCAATCTGCATTTCGTTATGAAGAACCGACCCATCCCAGATTCTAGCTCGATTTCTGTTTGAAACTAACCAGCAAGGACTACATTACTAGAAGCCTTTTCCGGCTTTCTCTATGTTGAAGTTGTGCAAATGTGTGACTTTAGCCTGGGTTCACGGTATAATTTTTTTTTTTTTTGGTTTTTTGGGTCCGAAGCAAGCTCATGGTCATACCCACTCACAGATACATCGCTTCCTAAATTTTGCCTCCACTCATCTCGTTTCGAACTTTAGTTTTGTGATTCCATACCAATATCATGTATATATTCTGGTGGTGTTTGTTTCATGTGTTTCTCAGGAAAACGTTGAAAGCTCTTCCCCTGGTACTTCGCCTACCACCTTAAAGTTTCTTTGATCTGTTTAATGAATGTGTTTGCTCGAATATTGGACTCATCTGATGTCTGTCTGTTGAACGTGCTTAGTTTCTGACGATTGATCCTCTGGTTGTTTCATAAATATGTTGCGTGCATGGTTGTGTCCTGTCTTTTAGGCTGATATGCTTGTGTGCGGATAGGAATGAAAGGGTGTCGAATACTTTAGCAGATCTCCAGGTTTGAGACTGATAATGCGAACATAAGTAAGGGATAGATTAATACCTGGGGGCATGGTCTAAAAAAAAAGGGGGAGTTGTTTAGTCAGTGGTCATTTGTATATTGTAATCAGGTTAGAGATTTGAGTTGCGTTTTGCTAATCTGATAATGAACTTTGATGAAGGCTGTGGATTCTGTCTTCTGCACTCTAGTGGAAACTCTTAGCCTAATCACATAAAAGGAGTGGATTAGCCCTTGGCGAATGATATAATAAGCTAGCACATCTGTTTAGGTCTGATTAATAAGGTGGGATATTTGGCTTAGTTCTGAATGGCAGGGAATAAATTGTTAAGCAGGTTTGGATTTAGAGTGGGTCTGGCTTCGGTGAGTTGAATGGCCAACTTTGGATTCTGACCTTTCTTTGTTTTTCTTAATCAGGGATATTTCTAGTTGAACCTTTGTTACATTGTTATCTTATTGTAAATAGCGTTGAGATAATTTGTTTGCACCTTGGTTAATTTCCGTTGGTGTCATTTGTTTATTATCTGACTGATCGGATTGCGTATATACTACCATCTCTTAGATTTTGTTGGCGTTACTCTGCTTGCTGGGAAATGAAGAATTTTGGGGCCTGGCCTATGCTAGCTCAAACCGGCTTAGACCGAAAACCTTAGACAGCCTGCTAGGTTACCCGGACTTACTAGGTTAGCCAGGCCCACATCCTTCTGTGGGCCATTTTAGAAAAGCCCTAGTTTATTCATGGATAAAACCCACATTAAGGTCGTAGTACCCGAGGGTCGTAGTACCGTTTGGGGGACATCCTTCCTGATGATAAGTCCTTCCAAATCATCCTTAATATTCAGATTAAAACTCACAATCAATGATTCCATTCAAAAATCAATTTCTGAATAAGAAAGAAAGAGATCAAGCCCATTACAAGGCAATCCCTTCAATTCAAGTCGAAAGGCCCAAGTATTGTCCTGATATTCAGTCCAAGTCATTCGTGGCCCATATTTAATTCATTCTGGTCCACTTAATCAGCCAAGCCCAAAACCATCTTGACCCAGGTCCCAGAACCGACCCATGACCCAATTAAAGCCCAGAACTATCTTGGCCCAAAGCCCAAAACCATCTTGACCCAAGTCCAACTCGGCCCAACATCACCGATCTGGCCCAAACCCAAGTCCAATCTCGGCCCAGACCCAAGCCTAAATTCGGCCCGTTACTCACATTGGCCCATTACCCACCGCCTGGTCCATTATCCACAATCCGGCCCAATTGCACAAAAAATCAAACCGAAGCCCAAGGCTCTAACCCGAAGCCAAGGCCCAAACCGAAGCCCAAGGCCCAAAACCGAAGACCAAGGTCCATCAAAACCTGGCCCACTACCCAATTCAAACCCGGCCTGCTGCCCAATTCAAAACCCGGCCCGCTGCCCAATTCAAAACCCGGCCCACTACCCAATTCAAACTCGGCCCGTTGCCCAATTCAAAACCCGCCCACTGCCAATTCAAACCCGGCCCGCTGCCCAATTCAAACCGGCCCACTGCCCAATTCAACCCGGCCCACTACCCAATTCAACCGGCCCACTACCTAGTCTGGCCTAATAACCAAATCGGCCCAACAAGTTCAATCGGCCCAAGCCCACACTCGGCCCAAGCCCACAACCGCTTTGACCAACTCCCAACCCAAGTTGGACCTGAAACTTTGACCAACCCGAGCGTTGACCAACCCAAACTCTGACCAACCCAGTTTGCTTTGAAACTTTGACTCTGACCCAATCAAGTCCATAAAGAACAACCCAAGTCCACAAAAATCAAACCGAATGTTGGCCTTTGACCAACCGAGCGTTGACCAACCCAAACTTTGACCAAGGCCAAATTTGACCTTGACCCACTTTGACTTGATCCTTCTGACCCGGTCTAGCTTTGACCTGGCCCGCTCCCCAATCCAAATTCCATTCAAACTCAATTCTCTCGGCCCAATCGATTCAAACCCAATCCCATTCAATTCAAATCCTGATGCAACTCATCCGATTCGAACTCAACTTGTAAATTCCATTCAAACCCCAAAAACCCAAAAAGAATTTGAAAACAATCATTTTATTCATGTTTCATCAAGTTTTCAAAGAAACCATTTTGTGGAATTTAAAAAAAGGAAAAACTCTTCTCACATTACAGAAAACTCTTCTCTATTGCAGAAAGTTCTTCTCACGTATACAGAAAGTTTTCTCCTAAAAACATTTCTCAAAATCAGTGTCTCTTCGTTAAGATTTCCGAACAGTTTTCAAAGTTTTCTAACTGAATTTTCAGATCCAAATAAACCGTTTTCGGGGAGCAAGTAATGTCTAACCCCTTCAAAACATTTCCTTCATGGTTAGGAAATCACTTGTCTTCCTTCCCAAAAAAAAAATCCGAGGCGGGGCACTGGGGTTATAACCTTCTCTTGTCGCAGTCTGGATCTCTTTAGGCGGGGCATTAGGGTGACAAACCTCCCTAATTGCAGCCTAGTTTTTTTACAAGGCGGGGTGCTAGGGAAGTAACGACCTTCCTAGTTGCAGCCGGGATTTTAGAATCGTCTAACTCCCTTCTGCTCGATTTCAATGTTTTCGGTTTTAGTGTTTTAAAACCCGGGAGTTAGAGACGTTATTAGGATGACGACCGAGAACATCTTATTCATGGTGTTTCTCTCTGAATCTTATTTTTCGACATAAATCATTGCCCCATCTTTCGAGCCTTGGCACTTACCGTTAATTAAGTGTCATGTTCGAGGGGGTACATAGGGTAATCCCTCGGGATTATCCGCCCTTTACAAAAAATGATGATTTTCCAGTTTCAAAAACTTTAAGAGAGACAATTCTGAATAAACCAATCCAACCTTCCATTAAAGCTCTAGGACCCTTAAACTTCTCATTCCTCCTCGAACCGACTCTAAGTCACATAGGATCTCCAATTCTGAGGGTTCTCAGAAATCTGAAACATCTTCAAAATCCGAACACCTGTAAACCAAGCACCCTCTTCCATACTCGATCATTTTGAAAACTCGAGTTTCTTTTCAACACTTTCCACTTCCCAAAACACCTCAAGAACCCGACCATTCCAAAATCCGAACTTCGCAAAACACAAAAAACTCCTCAAATCAGCCAAATGATCCAAACACCCTTGACTCCACCAAGAATGACCAAAACGCCCTTTTACTCCTCAAAACTCCCATCATCTCTTAATCCCGTGAAGGCCCAAAACGACCTCAAATCTCTCAGAGCAATTAAACCTCTCAAAGTACTTCAACTCCAAGACCATCCTATTTTTCAATTCTTCGAAATCTTCCTCACTCCTCATTCGACCTTATCCTTTGGTTTTACAATGAATCTCTCTAACGAGGTTTTGAAAGAAGGCAATTCCGACAATTGGAGACCGAGGTTTCCTTGGGCACCAATCCGAAGTCGTGGTCGTTGCTACTTCTAAGGGGTGTACCCAGTGCGAACCCACACAGAATCTCTGGCTTGATCAGATAAGTCCTATCCATAGGCAACAAATCACAGAGTCAATTAACGGTTCTTAGAACCCCTTTCCTTTCCTTCCTAGTTATCATAGGTCAAACTAGGTGGCGACTCTAGTCAATTCCGCCTTATAGAGGCATAAGTCCGCGTGGGGCCCATTGAGAGCGGGTGTAGTGTCACTAGCATTCCCCTTATGCTTTCTGGGAAAGACGGACGATAGAGTAGGTATTTGAGGGATGCCAAGGTGACAGGTTTTACCCTCCACAGAATGGCAATTTCTAGGATCTAGGCTTCTTAGTCAGACCATATTTAGATAGACCCCCCCCCCTCGTACCGAAAAATCACCCTCCACACATGGGTGAAGAGAAAAGTATATGGTGAAAGAAATTGAAAGCGCTTTAATTGAAATATTTATGCAAATGCTGTGCTGAATATAGATTATTTTCTCTTATGGATCAAGAGTATGTGACATTGAAAGGTACGATGAAATATGATCTTACTTCATGCCCCTTGTCGTTTCTGTGGTTTGTGAAGGAAAAAGGTGGATTGGCTCAAGGTTAAGGGCTAGGCTCTTATGGTTTTGTTTCTCATTTGTTAGCTTCGAATGACTTCATATTTTCTCGAAAGAATGATTTGTTTGAATAGTTTGAATTGCCCCCTTGATTGGTAAAGCTAGCAATTCCTTTTTCCGTGCTCTTCCTTTTCTGTTGAGTTCCAATAGCTTGACATTACTTGTGCTTGAGATTTTTGCTTGGGGACAAGCAAAAGGCCAAGTGTGGGGTGATTTGATAAGTGTGAAATTGGCATGGTTTTATTGGTGCTAAATTCTTATTTTATGCAACTTTTTGGGCGCTTTCTCACACTTATCCTATGTTTTTCTTGATTCTTACTTTGGCCAAGAAATTATGCCAGTTTATATGTTAAAAGCAGGAAATGATGGTGATAATGCATATTTCTCCTCAAGAGCTTTCCAACGCCACAAACGGGGAGCAAATCGGAGCTCAAACGAAGAATTTGGACCTGTCGAAGTTTGCGGAGAAAAGGGACATAAATATACACATGTCTGGATCTACGTCCGGCTAACTGGTCCGAACGGGTGGTCCGAACACCTCAAAACTGCATTTTTTACACACCTCCGGATCTCTATCTGGCTAAGTGACTCGGATGCCTTGTACCTGTCCGGCAAACTGGTCCGGACGCTAACCCGGACGTGACTGAACTCTCACTTCTCGAAGCTTTAACGTGTCTGGATGGCGTGTCCGGCCCTGTGGCCCGGACGTGCTCAGAAGGACATAAATATTTATGACCACAAGTGCAGCGCAGAGATTTCGATATATATTTTCGTCCAGCCAGGGCGTCCGGCTAACTGACCCGGACGTAGAGCTGGATGTCTCACAAACAACAAAATCTCGCTTGACAACTCTATCTCTTGTCCGGCTAACTGACCCGGATGGGTGAGTCGGACGCGTGCATTTTAGATCCAAAATTTCTATTGTGAAGGGGCGTTCGTAGGCATTTGAAAGATATTCATAATTGAGATACGGAGCCAATATTGAGACAGAACAGCGCCATACCCTTCTACACCACCAAATTGAAGAATTTCTGCATCAATTTCATCAGTTTGTTCAACCCTACAACTAGCAGATATTTGGATTTGACATAGAGATGATTTCTACTCCTTCTCTAATTGTTTCCTCCTTCGATATGCTCGGCTAAGGGATTAAACTCCGGGGAATGGTGGTTGTAAATAGTCAGGTTTTGTAGAATTATTACTAGTTGATTTGGGATCTATCAAGGGTTCATTTCAGATTATAAATCTTGTTTATGCTATCAATAAAACTTGCTACTTTATTTTTAGCTTTGCGAAAGTTGTCAAGATCTGATCCGTGATTGATAGCTAGGTCATTATAATCTGTTAATCTGTGGAGAGTTTTATCTGATTGATGAGTTAGCCTTCAGATGCAATTTAAATTTGTATGCTTAATCCCTCTGCGTTAGTAGAGTAGGTTTATGATTTAATCTGTCGCGTTTTACACAGTGGAGTTCTAATTTGCTAGGATTTAGTCTTTTAGAAACTTGTTAGAATTAGCCGAACCCTATTCCCCAATCAACTGGTAATAGAACTACATGACTTAACTAGGGAAGACCACCTAAACCCGGAGTTCCGCTTTCGTTATATTATTTTCAGTCACTCTTTGCTTGTTCTTAATTTTATTGATCAACAATTTCCCTTGATTTACAGCTTTTGTTAGGATTAGATTTGCTTTCTTAGTCCCCTGGTTCGATATCCCGGTTGCTCATATTACTTTACTGATACGATCGGAAATTATTTTGCAACCTGTAGGTTTATTTTATTTTTTAATTTCTAGGATTGATTTCGTAGTTTTTAGTAGATCAAAAAGACCGTTTGCAGAACCTTTCAGGTAGTAATTGGCAAGACGGACCTTGGCACCAGCAGGAACATCCAAGGTCTCGTAGGTGGTCTCTAGCTCGGAGATGTACGCCTCCAACTTAGCAGGGTCGGTCTCCCCTTTGAATAACGGGGGTCGTAAATTTTCCAACGCTTTCACCCAGTTGGTTTCACGTGGATGTGGTTGTGGTTGTGTTTGGTCCTGACCTTCGGGCTGCTGCTGCCCTTGATGCAACACAGCGACTAATTGAGGAACCATCTGTGCTACGACGGCCGCGACGGCATCAGCCATCATCTGTGTAGTAGGGTTCTCCCCTGGTTCTCCTCTACCGCGCCCGCGGCCTCTTCCGCGTCCACGACCTGACATCTGAATTTACATGAACGCACATTAGCATTTGCTTACAAATGTACCGGGTCAAATGATTGTAACGCCTTTCAGAAGACAAGGTGAATCCACACTTAATTAGTGGTCAACCTTTAAATTCTCACATAATAGTTCACTCTTGTAACTATAGTTAGATTTCCAAACTCGGTATATTTCTAAGCTCGGTAGTCCAGTCATCAGAGCGATACATCACTCTGATACCGTTTTTTGTAACATCCCAACTGTAAACTCCACACTTAACTATTAATCGCAACGAAAATTATAACATAAACATTAACCAAAAGGGGCGGTGTTACACGCCGTTAGCCACCCACGTGGCTAACAAGGCTAATTCATACAAAATGTACCGGTCTGATGGACAAAGATTCCCGAGCATAAATTACAATTTTTCAGCATACCTTCAAACCACACTATACCGAGTGTTAAAGTACAAAAATCACAATTCTATTCTAGTTCCTCCAAAATATACCACCCCGAGTGTACAGGCACACCTCGGGTTCACTATCCAAAATAAACAAAAGAGTTTCTTTTTACTCCGATGCTAAAGCGACTCCGCTTCTTTGATCCTCATCCTGAAATAAAATATGGTGCCCCGAATGGCTCAGCAACCCTTGGCTGGTATGATTAACGTGCAGCCCGACGGCTACCGGGATACACACAACTAATTTTCATAATAAACATGGGATTCAATTGAACAAACAACATACATGAACATAGCAATATTCATTGCATAACAACAACATACATACGACATTAAAAGGAACAAATCGCTTGAGGAAACAAACCAAATAAAAGTTAGCCAAATTTGGTGAGCCTAGAGAATGATTTCATTCTCATGTTGAGCTCGTTACATAACATGTTAACGCTCTGTTTATCGAACATTTAATTTAACTTAAGATGTGTCGGACGTGGTGGGTCCAACACACCATACACATATTCCCCCTAACCCCGAACTTAAGTCAAGGTAGGAGAGCCATTTAAAAGACTTGTAGGAGATTGAATTCTAAGAAGGAAAACAACCAGACAAGGAGAAAGTTAAATCTGATTTAGATATCAACTTCCATACATACACGCGTGACCGGACACCCGGATTTTTCACCCCCCGGTTATGCACTTGTTAGAAGTTCCATTTATGGAACTTAACATATCGTTTCAAACTGTAAGTGTTCAAGCCCAGTTAGGCACACAAGGGAGGTAAGATACATTCAAACAATACAATTCATAATTAACACATGTATAGCCGTAGTTAGAACATTCCGTAAGTTGGGACGTTAAAAACTGAATATTGTTCTCTTATGTGATCCTAACGTTGGTTAACTAACGGGGTTAGCACGTATTTGAGGTTAGACAGTATCGGACAATACGCGCCACATAAAAATAATAACTGTAAACTCATTTCATGCTTTAATCTTACAAGGTCATAAACATTCAGAAAAAATAAACAACATACAAGCCGGTGTAAACCGGTAACAAACAAGTTGCAAGAAAACCATATCTTGGTCCTTGCTGCGTTCGTTGACCACCGAATGCAGCTCCTATACATAATTAGTCATGTTGGTTAATTACTGTTTTTAACTTCCGATTAGCTAATTACTTCACATAATTACGTTGTATACTTTCACACTTAAACTTATAATTATCCACCTCCTAATGGTCATTACATGCCATTAAACAGGTCCTAAAATTCATATATCATCATTACCATTCAATTCCCCTTGTTTAGATTTCGAAAACACTCACGATTCAAAACTGGTGCTGGTCCGGGACCTTGTCCGGGTCCTAACTCCCGGACCAGCACAAAGGAAAACTCTCGGCAAAAAATTTTGAGTGGTCCGGGACTTGATCCTCACCTTAAGTTCCGCACTAGTTGCTGTGGCAACTCTCGGGGGTAAAATCAGGGGTGGTCCGGGAGTTGTTACCCAAGCTAGGTCCCGGACCAATATAACAAGGTAACTCTCAGGTGTTTTAATGGTATGGTCCGGGACTTCACCCTGGACTTAGGTCCCGGACCATGCTACAGATTTTTCATATTTGTCATTTTAACTTGTTGTTGTTCTACTTCCTTCCTTTACCCAAACTTCTCACAAATAATTTAGCATATTTTAACACTAATATAACACCTTAAACTTCCCTAATTCATTGCCTAAACTCCTTACTCAAATCTTGATTATATTCACACAAATTTCCCATTTTTTTCCTAGAGTTTGCAACTTAATCATCTAGGTTCTAAGTTACAGATTTGCTCCCAAGTTTCACTCATTCACTTGATCCCCAACTAATGCATTACTACAATGCAACTCACATCATTTACATTTTAAGTTTCTACCCAACTACATATCTCTCATCTAATCTAATTTCCAAGTGGTTATTTACTCAAGTTAGTCTCTAAAGTCACCTAATTAATCCTAGGTTCTTTCCTCTCACAAAACACTTAAGACACCTAATGTTCTACACAAATTTTGACAGAGGTTCCCCATAATTCTAACATCCTCACACACATTATTCAGCACACTTACATTAATCCAACCACCACACTCATTCTAGGCACCTACAACACATTGATTTCCAGCACTTTCACAACAGTAACATCAAAATGCATAAATCTTAAAGGCTTAGCTATTAGGCCCATAAATAACATAAATTTAAACACTGAATTTCCACATATAGAGCTATCACCTGCATTAACACAATGCATCCAAGGCACTCTATTTTGCATAAATACAATTACAATCCCTTAGGTATTAAACTACATTAAGGTAAGCTATTCACCTTGAGTTTTTCAAGTCTTTTCCTCCTCATTTCCTCTTGTTCAACAACCGGTTAAAATGGGTGTGTAAATTCTAATCTATAGACCATACCCAATGGAATGATAGTGAGTATTGAGAGATTAATAAAGCTCTTGAAATCAACCTAGAACAAGAGAGTGTTTAGGTATCGAAATGGAGATAATTACCTTCTTTATTCCAAGGGAATAATTGGGCATCAACATAAACAACCTCCAGCACTTCTTGAAGATAAACAAAGCTAGAATGAAGAGAGATAAAGAAGTTCAAAAGCTGGGCAAAAATCGGTTTCAAAGAAAAGCTAGAAGAAGAGGGTTTTCAAGCTTTTCTTACCTTAAGACAAACAAGGAGTTCACTAGCTCATGAAATGGAGTTCTTCCTTCAAGAATGAGCTACATCCATGGAAGTGAAGTTGAGAGTTGAAGCTTTTGAGGGGTAGAAAAGAAACTCCAAGGTGAGGGGAGTAATATGGTGACTTATTTTTCAATTTTGACTTTGTTTACTGGTAGAACAAGGAAGAGGAAGATGGAGCTGTTTGGAGGTTTGGGAAATCGCTATGGGAGAAGGATGAAGCAGAGGGAGAGTGCGGGTGAAGAAGAAGAAAACCGTGAGAGTGTGCTGGAAATGGGAGAAAGAGAAATGAAAAAGCACTTTGTACTATTGCCTTACTTTATTACTTTTTGTACTTTTGTCAATAAAGTAACATATATATGTATAAGGGGGGGGGAACATGTGAGTCACAAAGAAACAAGGAATCAGAATTTATTTTACAAAAGTAGAGAGGAGGGCACTTTGGTCATTTAGCAGATAACACCCATAAAACCCGAACTGCCACTATTCACTAATCCAAGATCGTTTTCCGGATTTTTCTCGTTTTGTTAATTTTAATGGTCCTTAGACTTCCATTAGTGTTTAATTATAATTATATGATTGACTATAATTTTTACGAGTCCATTAGACCCGCTTAAAGTCACGTTTCCGGGTTCCTTGAAAAACGTGCTTTAAGGCTTCGTTTGCGTTTTTAACCCACTATATGGATCGTTTCCTTCGGGAATTTTTCCCACATGTTCTTAGTAACTAAATAAGTCCTAGGAATCCATTTAGGACCCTAGTTAAGGTTATATACCTCCTATAATTACATAACACGCGTTTTTACGTTTTGTGACTTTTACGCGTTTTCTTTTTCTTTTGGTTTCTCTTTCTTCACCAATGTTCTTAAGGACTTAATTAGTCTTAGAATATCATAATTACATAATTTATTAACACATTTAAATTTGGGGTATTTCGGTTTTATATAGATTGCTAACTCATAATATACCAATTTTAATAGTTTAAATCCGGACATAACCAACTCACACCCAAAAAGAACTTAAAAGCACAAAATAAGCATTAAAACTCATAAATAAGGCCTAAATATTTGGCCAACATAACAACCATAACTTAAACTTTAAATGTGCTTAAAATGTCACCAAATACCCATTAACTTTCAGCCTAATGCTCATATTCCCTCAAATTTTTGACTTTTTACATTTTAACCCCTTAAACTTTATAAAAGTAACATTAGGCTTCTTAAATCATTTCTCCACTTAACCAAATGTTATAATCGGATATGTTCATTCCTAGGTCATAATGGACTATTTTTAACAGTAAGTTTTGGCCATATTAAGTTCCCCATCAAAAGTAACTTTAAAACACCAAAAATGTGCATTAAGGAGAAATAACTACCATTTAAGCTCTAGGTGGTTTTCCTTCACAAACTTTTGGTTACTATAAGGGAAAATAACTAAGAATCAGATCTAGTGTAGATCCATGGGTAGAAAGTAGTTTTAAGTGCTCAAATCTTGATTTATGACTCACCCTTGCACTCTCGGCCAAACAAGAATATAAATGGAGCTTTGTTTTGTATGTGAAAAGATGAAGAAAATGAGTATAAATAAGTGTAGGATTCGGCCATGTATGGAACAAGGGAAAAGATAGAAGTTTAGTGCACATTTTTACCTTTGTATTGTTGAACTTGTCTAGCCTTCCTTTCCCATGCTTTCCTACAGATTTTGGCACCAAAATTTTCATATTTTTGGACATGGAAAGGAGAGAATGATTGGTTGAAGTTCTTGCTTTGTTAATGGAGAAATGAAGGAGTTTAGTACATTTTCTTACCTTAACTTGGATGGACTTTGATTAGCTTTTCACCATTGGTTCTCTTTTGATTTTTGGCCCATACTTGGTTATTTTTTATCAAGAAATGGAGAGGAAAAGATGGGTGGTGTTCTTGAGCAAGAAAAATGAAGATTTGAAACAAAAGAAGTGAAAAGGAGTTAATTTACCATTGTTGTCATCCTTGGAGCTTGAAGAGGTAGAAGATGAGTGTAGAGGATGAAAAAAATGTAAGGGAGAGAAGAGAGGGGCAGGCTGTCGCTAGTATGGGCAAGGGAGAGAGTGGGTGAGTGAATAAGTGTAAGTATATATGGTGAGAGTGGTGGAGTTCCCTTGGAGAGGACTTTTGTGACTTAAAGTTTCCTTAAAGTACAATCTACTTTTTGCTTTTGCTTTTGTGTTCTCTCTCTCTCTCTCCCTTTGTTTCCGGCTGTACACTCCTTTTGGGGGGACTTTGAATTTTTTTTGTGACTTAGGCTCTGCTCGGCATAGCTGTTTTGATAGCATATTTGCAGCATATTTGGTAGCAGGTTTGCGCTAGCATTTTGCAGCATATTGCTGGCAGGTTTGCACTGGTATATTTGTAGTTGTTTTGAAAACCACTGTTTGGCAGTGTGGCATATATGCAGCATATTTGGTTAAGTTAGTTATATGTAGTGTGTTTACCGTTTCTATATTACAATTATAATTTATTATATTACGCTACGTAACTTTATCTGTTAGTAAAAATAAATAGAAAAATTCACAAACAAAATTTTACCATGAGTATTTAATTTACAATATAAAACCCAAGAAACCAAAGAAAATAAAAATATTTATATAACCAATAAAATTTTAATTTTTATTATTTAAGTAAAAATTGTAACTTCTAAATAATATATTGTAATTTTGTATGTTAATAAATTTATATACATTCATATTTATATACAATTTTAATATTTTAATTCATATATAAACAAGTGTGTAGATTTATTGGTTTTTAATTTTATTAATCATGTTGTATTACAACTAATATATTGTAAATTAGTATTATTAATGTGGTTTTTTTTTTTTAATTTGGCTAAAGAAGTAGTACTATTTTTTATAAATTATTTAAAGCATTGTGTAATTTGTAACAAATAAAGTAACTTGTAAAAAATGTCCTAAGATAAGTAGCTTTTTTTAATCTATAGTCACAGTAATTGCATTATGAAAGGAGAAAAGAAGCGGAAGTGAAAGCACGGAAACGAAAAAGTAGCATTTACTGCGGGCATTATGCTGACATTTATGTTCTTTTAACCGAACATCAAAACAAATAAATGAGACTAAAGTAGCATATGCCACCACAAACATGCTACACACTTATGCTGTTTTGGTTTGAGGTGAACACTCCTTTAATATTATGACTCCAAAGTTGTACATTTTGGACATGTTTGATGTGTTAGGTTGTAACATGTATTGTTACCTTGTTCTTAGGTGTATTTCTAAGTGGTTGTTGCACTTATAAATTATTTTGGCTATATAAAATGTTTTATATACTCTTATCATATTGTTTGTGATATTAGTACATGTATTAATGTGTTACATGTTGTATTAACTTTAGAAGTTGATTTCTCCTTAATAATGTTATCTTTTTAGTCCATTATTCTATGTAGGGTTTTAATGCCCACTTAGACTATACATATTTATTTATGTATGTATGTTAGAGTTTATAATATTTCTTGATGAATTTTACTCATTAACCTTTATCCTTTAGTGGTTAAACATTGTTTTAAACCCTTTTAATTAAATTAATCCCTCATTAATTGAGGTGATTAGTGATTGGGGTATTTAATTCAATGCAAAATTATAAATATGAAGTTTTTTTATTTATAATTTATGCAATCATTTTAAAATTATGTTTCTTATAGAATTTATAATCATATATATATGCAATCCATTTTTTTATTAGCAACAAAAAATTGAAAATAAAAAACAAAATATAGTGCCAATAAATAAATACTCATATGTTTTAATTAAGAAATGTTTTGTTAAAAATAAATATATGTTAGTATTCGAACGACACTTAACTAATATATTGAGAAATTTGTAGAATGCTAAATAGACCAACTTATCAGTTGCATGTGTTCCATGTGTTATGTTTGGGATTAATATTAAAAACTTAGTTAACGAATTCAAAATAAATTATTAACAAAGGTTTTTTTTATATATTTTTTGTTTAAATATAGTTCTTTTACTTTACTAGTATATAGTTTTTATGTTTGCTTGAAGAGTATATATTTTAGAGAAAATCACAATATAACCCTAAAAACTTTCATAATTCACAATATACCTCTTTTTCAAAACATGATCACAAGATACCCCTAAAAAGGTTTGAAATTTATATAATACCCCTAATCCGTGGAATGATCTTAAAAAATGACTATTTTACCCATAACGTTGTAGTTCACGTTTCAAGTTCACAATATGCCCCCTTTTTTTATTCAGGAGCATTTTATGAAATTTTACAATAAAATGTTAGGAAATTTTAATAAAAGTCACTAAATTTTTGCAAATTCATGAAATGCTACTAATGTTTTTTAACGAAATTCGATATATAAAAATAAAAAAGGGAAAATTCACAATATACCCTAAAAATTTTCGTAATTCACAATATACCTTTTTTTCAAAATATGGTCACAAGATACCTCTAAAAAATTTGTAATTCATAAAATACCCAAATTCCATGGAATGATCTTAAAAAATGATTATTTTATCCCTAACATTGCAGTTCATGTTTCAAGTTCACAGTATGCACCTTTTTCTATTCACGAGCATTTTATGAAATTTTACAATAAAAATATTGTGAAATTTCATTAAATGTCACTAGATTTTTAGATAATTCTATAAATTCTACTAAAAAACTTATGAAATTCTAAAAAATATATAAAAAAACCTAAATTTTTTAAAAATGTAAAAAAATGGCAAAACCTGAAATCTTTTCAAACAAAATTTAGAAATTTATTTCAAAACAATATAGAACTTTTTTCTAAAAAAATTTATAGACCAATTTAAAAAAGTGAAACATTTAAAAAATATGTAAATTTTTGTAAATTATAATTTAAAAATAAAAAATTATTAAATGTCATAAAATATTTTAAACATGAAATATTTCTTAGCTTTTCTTTAATTATTGGTATTATAAAATAGAATATAGAGTTTAAAGACATAATTTATAGTCTATTAGATGATATTTTTCACTTTTAGTGTCATTTTATAAATTAAAATTAATAATTGTAGATATAACAAAAGCAAAAAAATTATGTCATAAAGGTATATGCAAATTAGAATATATTTTTTTAAAGGCATATTAATACTTAGAACACTGAAAATATTTTATTTTGAAGAAATAATATAACTTGGTAGAATATAATTACGTCTTTCAACTCTATATTCTATTTTATGGTACTAAATAATTTAAACAAATATTTAAAGAATTATTTTCTTTTTATGATATTTTAATATTTTGAATTTTTTTTAAATTATAACTTTTTTGTCATTTGCATTTACTTTTTCAATTTTTTTTGTTTTTTCCAATTTTATAACTTTTTACATTTTTAAATTTTAATAAAAAAACTTTCAATTTTTTCAATTTTTTAAAAAGGGCATATTATGAACTTGAATGAATGACGTGCAAATTCAGGGGTAAAATAGTCATTATTTAAGATATTTCCATGGATTAGGGGTATTTTGTGAATTTCAAAGTTCTTAGGGGTATCTTATTACCATGTTTTAAAACGGGTATGTTGGTTAGGGGTATATTGTAACTTTTCCTTATATTTTAATATCTAGCTTAATATCTGAGTCTTTTAGGTTTGGGTCCTTAAAATTTAAGGCCCTACTTTAAAGGATAATGAACACACTTCGAGCCATCTCTAAGATAATAAAAGTGTAGTGATAAAGTAAAATTTAAACAATCCAAGCCACGACAACATCTATATAGAAATTATCTTTACTATGATACATCTACAATAGAGTCCATTTTTGGGAGCAATTTATAATTATATGTTATATAGTGTTTATTTATTTATTTATGGAATAACTAGTCTATATCACATCTCATATCACAACTTTTAGGATTTCATCCTATTCATATTATGAACTTTTTTCAAAACAAACAAACATCTTCCATTAAGCAATTAAGATGTTAACACATGAAGGAAATCCGTCTACCTAGATGCCTTCAATTCTACCTTGCCTACCTAATTTAGCCAGCATGTGGGTTTCAATATTGTATTCTCTACTAATGCAGAACCATAAACCACGAGAGAAAGAAGATGAAGAAGTTATATTAAACGAAAGGTTCTCTCTGTATATTATTGCAGAGTTACAGAAGTATTCTGTCTTATTACAATCTACTAGGGACGCCATACTGTACCATTTATATAGCTCTGTACTCTAAGTAATAGATATATGCCTAACTATATACAGACTCATAACAGTATGCCTAGCTATCAGATTACACTGTAACAAGTCTACATTAATATACTAGGCCTACATATGTCACATATGACATGTTATTCTCAACACTCCCCCTCAAGAAGAAGGGCAGTGAGGCTGCTCAATTCTTGCCAAGTTTGACAATGTCTCACGTTTCAGTCAACACTCCCCCTGGTTTCTGAACCAGTTCGCATTCCAGTGGACTCCAAAAACTTCTGATATTCAGTGGCTGTCACTTGTTTAGTTAGCACATCAGCTAACTGTTGCTGGCCAGGAACATAATTGAGGGTAATTAACCCTTTTTGCAGTTTTTCCCGAACGAAATGGCAGTCCAAGTCGATGTGCTTGGTTCGTTCGTGGAAGACTGGATTCCTTGCTATGAAAATTGTCGCCTTATTATCACAGTTTACTTTGATGGGTTCTATGCCTTCGACTCCTAGTTCATCCAGCAAGCGTGTTAGCCAAGTGAGTTTAGTTGTAACCCGTCGAATGGACCGATATTCAGACTCTGCTGTAGAGAGGGCAACGGTTTCCTGCTTCTTGGACTTCCAACTCACTGCTGCTCCGCCCAAGAGGATGATGTAGCCACTGATCGAACGCCTTGTAATAGAGCAACTTGCCCAATCCGCGTCGCAGTATGCTACCAGGTCTAGTGGCGGCTCTGAGTTGTAGTAAATTCCTTGCTGTGCAGTGCCTTTGATGTATCTGAGCAAGTGCATGGCTGCAGTCAGATGTTCCTGCTTGGGTTGGTGCATGAATTGACTAAGGTGCTGCACAGGAAAACTTAAGTCAGGCCGTGTATTAGTCAAGAAATTAATTCTTCCCACTAATCTGCGATAATAACTTGGGTCAGGTATAGTACTTCCTTGTGTTGTGTCGAGTTTTGCTCCTGTTGGTAAGGGCACAGAGGTTACACTTTCTTGGTTTGGGAGATAATCTTCTATTAAGTCAGCTGCATACTTGCTTTGTGTAAGCAGCATTCCCCCTGCAGTATGTAAGAACTCCATGCCCAAAAAGTAACTCAACTTACCAAGGTCTTTCACCTTAAACTTGCTATCAAGTTTCTGTTTCAGGTTAGTGATTTCAGCAGAATTATTTCCAGTCATAATAATGTCATCGACATAAACACCAAGAAAAGTGCGATATTCACCATCATATTTAACAAACAGGGAATAATCATTCTTAAACTGCACATAGCCTTGCATTTGAAGGAAAACAGAAAGTTTCTCATACCATTGTCTTGAAGCCTGCTTTAGGCCATACAAGGATTTGTGCAGTTTACAAGCCTTACCTTTATAAATTTCTTTCATACCTTCGGGAATCTCCATATACACTTCCTCCTCTAGGTCACCATGGAGGAAGGCGTTATTAATATCAAGTTGGTCAAGTTTCCAATGTCGTTTAACAGCAATAGCAATGAGAGTTCGTATTGTAGTTAACTTGACAACCGGGGAAAAGGTTTCCCAATAATCCTGCCCATATTTTTGTGTGTATCCCTTGGCAACAAGGCGAGCCTTGTATCTTTCCAAACTACCATCTGCCTTTAGTTTTACCTTAAACACCCATTTACACCCTATTATCCTTTTATTAATGGGTTGATCTACAATTGTCCAGGTTTGGTTTTGTCTTAGAGCTTGAAATTCGTTTTTCATGGCTTCTACCCAATGAGGATTTCTAGCAGCAACCTTATAGGCTTTAGGTTCTTTAATGCTATGAACAGAAGCTAAGACAGAGTGATAATGAGCTGTTAGAGCAGTAATATTGAAAGGTTTCTCTGCTGTAACAGCAACAAGAACAGAATTAGGAAGACAGTTGTGAGATTTAAGGTTCTGATTTTGTAATCTTTCACATAATATACTGCTAAACACGTCACTCTCAGGTATGCTGGCCTCACCAAGAAAATAGTCATTCAGGTGTGGTGGGGGATTTCGCTCTCTAGTAGATCTTCTCAAATGTGTGTCAGGGTCAGGTTCTGGTTCTTCTGGTTGTTCTTGGGCAAAAGATGGGTATCTTCTCAAATGTGTGTCAGGGTCAGGTTCTGGTTCTTCTGGTTGTTCTTGGGCAGAAGATGGGTCATTGGAGGTACTGGTGTGGTCTTGTTCTTGAACAGAAGTGGTAGTTTGGTGTTGTTCCCGAAATTGGTCTGAGTTGAGGTTTGAGGTGTTTTCATCATCGACAAAACTGTATAATTCTTCAGCATGAAATTCATGGTCATGCCTGTGTTTATCAGCTTTGTCAAGTTGTTCTTTGAGAGGGAAGATGTTTTCATGGAACACAAGGTCCCTGCTGATTTTCACTGTTTTGGTATCCAAATCTAGGACTTTGAAACCCTTTTTGTTCTCAGCTAACCCTAGATAGACTCCAGCACTCCCACGTTGTTCAAACTTTGTTTTATGTTTTCTCACATGTGTTCTATAACAGAGGCATCCAAAAACCTTTAATGATTTGTAATCAGGCTTCTCATTGTATAATTTTTCGTAGGGTGTGAGTCCTTCAATGGCTCTAGAGGGTAGCCTATTGATTATATATGTGGAATAGCGAACGCATTCTCCCCAAAACTCTAGAGTCAAATTGGCTTGATAGTAAAAAGCTCTTGCTGTTTCCAGCAAGTATCTGTGCTTTCTCTCCACCACCCCGTTTTGTTGGGGTGAGTGAGCACAGCTGGTTTGGTGAATTATGCCATTATCATGAAAAAAGGTAATTCCCTCTTTGCTTGATCCTAGTTCTAGAGCATTGTCGCTCCTAACAATCTTTACCCTTTTGTCAAATTGTCTTTCGACTAGTTTCATAAAACAGCTTAGAACATAGAATGCATCAGATTTTCGCTTTAGTAAATGAGTCCAAGTACTCCTAGAGTAATCATCTACAATAGTAATGAAGTAGCTAAAACCATCATAGGTTGGAACCTTGAAAGGTCCCCATACATCAACATGAATTAGATCAAAACAATTGCTACTTTTTATTGTAGAAGAAGGAAAGCTTTGTCTGATAGATCTTGCTTTACAACACGTATCACAAGCAGTGCACTCAGGTATATCATTCTTTGCTACTAAGCCTAAAAGGGTCAATTTGTGGAACGGCACATGTCCTAGTCTAGCATGCCATACCCAAGGCTTTGTTTTATCATTTACAATGTTGGAGCAAATAATTCTAGCTTCAGTAGTATCTCTGTTACAGAACAAGATATCTAATGCCTCTCCATCAACAACATACAAACCATTCAAGGTTTTTGCAACAATCAGTTGAGCATTAGTTCTAGGGTCCTGCACATAACAAACACTCTTGTTGAAACACATATCAAGATTTATTTGCTCAGCAAGTTTTCTGACAGAGATTAGATTGAATCTGAAAGACTCTACAAGCAAAACATTCTTCAAAATAAACCTCTTCCCTATTTTTACATTGCCATACTGTTTTACAGCTTGTGTGTGGCCATCAGGCATGATAATATCACGGGTTTCATCCAAATCATAGATATTCAGAAATAATTTTTTATCCCAGCACATGTTTTCTGATGCTCCAGTATCTACTATCCAGGATTTAATTTCAGAAGCAGTTAATTTACCATTCAGAGTGTAACTACAAGTTAGGGTTCGACTTGCGTTACCTGAAAAACTACAACCTTCATTGTCATGGGTCTCTGATGAATTTCCTTCTAATAGTGTCATCAATCGACTGTACTGCTGTGGATTCAAGCCTGACACCGGTGAAGCATCTTGCGAGAATTTGGAATTCGATTTCTCCATGGTCGCGATGCCCGCTACTGGGTTGCTCTTCTTCTTCCACCAGTCGGGGTAACCAACGACTTCGAAGCAAGTTTCTTTGGTATGCCCCTTCTTTTGACATTTCGAACACTGGAGATTCTGCTTGTTGGTGGTGTATTTCTGGAATTTCTTTGCGGTCGAATTGAAACCGGCTTTCTCTCTGTCAGCGGCGAGAGCTAGGGTTTCTTGACCCAAAGGCGCGCTTCGAAGAGGAATTTGTCTGCGCCGTTCTTCTTGAATCACCAGAGAATAAACTTGATCGAGCTTGGGAAGCGGATCCATCAAGAGAATATTGCTGATGACATTCGAATAATTTTCGTTGAGGGCCATTAAGAACTGCATAGTCCTCTCTCGCTGTTGAAGATCATTGTAGCCTTTCTTTGCGCTACAAGTACAGGTAGGTTTCTTGTCGGAAGCGTCTAATTCATCCCAAATCTTCCTCAGTTTGGTGTAGAAAACTGAGACAGAATCGTTGTCTTGTTCAAGCTTCCTCAGTTCCTTCTTTAACACATATATCTGAGCAGCATTTGCTTACTCGTACCTCCCGCACAACATTTCCCAGGCGTCCGCTGCATTGGAGTAGTAGAGAATGGAATCGGCAATGTCTGGCGAGACAGATTGTGCGAGCCATGATATCACCATGTGAGAGCACTTCTCCCAGTTCTTGAACTTCGCATCCTCTGGATCCGGCATGGGAAGAGATCTGTCTAGTAGGCCAAATTTGCTTTTGGCTTTGAGTGCTACGGTGACGGCTCTCTTCCAGCTTGCGAACCCTTGCCCGGAGAAAACGTGAGCGATTTTCGTTCCTGGATTATCACTAGGGTGGAGATACAGTGGATCTTGTTGATCAAGATCGGTCTTGGTTTTCTCCGGCGTTTCTCCCGTGACATCCTTTTGCCCCTTTTCCATTTCTTGGTCGATCACTTAACACGCCGGAAAGGAAAGAAGGAGAAGGAAAGACTAATCCTGCTCTGGTACCATATTAAACGAAAGATTCTCTCTGTATATTATTGCAGAGTTACAGAAGTATTCTGTCTTATTACAATCTACTAGGGACGCCATACTGTACCATTTATATAGCTCTGTACTCTAAGTAATAGATATATGTCTAACTATATACAGACTCATAACAGTATGCCTAGCTATCAGATTACACTGTAACAAGTCTACATTAATATACTAGGCCTACATATGTCACATATGACATGTTATTCTCAACAAGCTAAGACCTCTTGTAAAACAAGTTTGACATCAGGTCGCACTCCCCCTTTGTTAATAAGGAATTTGACGTTTATGAGACAAACTGAGTAAAAGTGAACATCTGAAACACCTAATTTAGTTGCTACATCCATGCCAAACTGCAATGCTTTCGCTCCGATCACCTGTGGTGCCCAAGCTGCCAGGACCCTTGCACAGCAGCAACAAGCATGGATCTTGTCGAACCAGGACAAACCACACCCATACCTGAATTGGTTTGATCAACGCTTCCATCAACAAAGACCTGACTGCTTCCGAGTTATCCATCGCATTGCTATCTGAGTGTGGAATGCAAGAAGAACTCTTCGATGAAGATGTGTCGAGAAAATAGTCCGCTTGGTCCATTCCTTGTCATAGAACTAACTCTGCCATGCTACAATTGACATCTAACGAACCATGCCTTCTAGCGAAATGTTATAGTTCATTCTATAATACTAAAGTCTTGTTTGGAGCATATATGCAACTTCCAATCCATTAGGGTGTCATCATTGGTGATATTACTAGGTTTGATCATATTTTTGAAGGGCCACCAAACCTTGATGATAGGGCAGTGGAGAAAGACATGTCACATAGTTTCGCATTTACCACAAAAACCGCATCATGGATCATAGGTGAACGAGCATCGCTTAGAGATGATGGCCCTGCATGGGAGGACACCCTACATCAGCTTCCAAACAAAGAGGTTGATTCTATGTGGCAAGGAGCATTTATGCAGTCTTTTCATAGTCAAACCAGTTGGGCTCTGATATGAGGATGAATCCTTCTAAGTTGAACTTAATGAACAGACTAAGTGGTACGGTGATTTTACTAATAAAGAACCATTCTTGGTGTCTCCCCAACACCAGCTGTCTTCGAGTCCATTCCTCATAAGAACATATATCAGAATTAGATTAGCATCCTCAGTCAGGACCCAATCGCGGAAGCGCTCTTCCTTTCATGAGGGTTGACCTGCGTTGATGAGCCAAGAAAATGTTCCATGCTCACGTGCCTCTTGTGGCAGATTTCATCCCTATGGTTTGCCTCCCTCCTTATCCAACAACCATATATCTATTAATTTAATTGTTGTACCATCGCCTTCCACTCTTTGTGACCCATCTTTGAGAAGATACAATGCCTCCCAAGTTGACCTCCATATCGGGCTTGCACATGCCCCTAGTGGCGCATTCATGATATCTTCATTACAAAAGTATATATCTATCAAAATCTAGAAACAAGGAGGTTACGTTGACACATGATTCTCCAACCTTGTCGGGTGAGAAGGGCATCATTAAAGCAACGTAGGTCTCTGAAACCCAAGCCTGCATTATCTAGACTTTTACAAAGGATCTCCCATCTTCGCCAACAAATTCCTCTCTTGTTTATGGAGCCCGACCACCAAAAATGCCGGATGATTCCTTGCAATTATTTGATGAGAGAATTAGGCAGATGAATGACACTCATAACATAAGATAGGATTGCTTGAAAGAATGATTTAATTAAGATACCTCTACTCGCTTGAGAAACCAATCTATCCAAGCCTTGCACCCTTATGCAAACTCTGTCTTGAGTGTATCGAAAAACTTGTCGCATATTTTTGCCAATCGAGCTTGGGAAACCCAGGTGAAGCCCACTTCCTTAATACCTAACTATGAAGAGATCTGATGCCTAAGGTGAAAATATTTGATGAGAACACGAGTCCTGACTTGGAGGCATTAATGTCTTTGACCTGAAGCATCACGAAAGTCACAATTAGGTCCCTGATTCTATTGGCACTAACTTGACTACTTTACCAAAAACTACACAAAATAATCAACGAGAAAAGGTTGGTGACATCAAATCCCAAACCTCAACAAGCGATACCATTAATTGCTCTTGCCATCGTAGCTGTTCTTAGATTGGAATAGAGGGCTTCCAAGTATTAAACAAGTAGGAAAGGGCTCAAGGGGTCCCCTTGTCGGAGTCCCTGTTGGGGGTAAAAAGTGTGTCCCGGGGTACCATTAACTAGGACCGCAAATGATACATATGTAATGCATTTTTCGACTGTTTTAACCCATCTAGTAGGGTACCCCATACTTTTGAGAACATTCAAGATGAAAGGCCACCACTCTGTCAAAGGCTTTGGCCATATCAAACTGAAATGCGAAATGACCTTTTTTTGTTGCCTTGGAAGTCTTCATCACATGCATTCATTCGTGTGTAATAGTGATGCTATCAAAAATCAAACGGTCAGGGACAAAAGCCCCCTATTCCTTTGAAATTACGTATTTCAGTGTTTCTCACATTCGATTCATTGTAACATGTGATACCACCGTATAGATGGTGTTGCGCAAAGAAATGGGGAGATAGTCTCTCATAGATCGAGCCCCGTTTTTCAGGTTAAGGATAATGTGGGTATGGTTAAGGCCAGCTGCCACGCTATCCGAGTTGAGCACTGGGAGGGTAGTGTTAATGAAATCCTCTCCCACAATATTAAGTCTTGTTCATTCATTTTTCAATAGGCAAATTAATTTATGCAATTTTTTTATATGCCACTTTATCATGATATTATAATTAAATGATATAATTTCATTGTATATCTTAACTAAATACAAGAATTATTCCTAGTTAATTGCTTGCCAACATCTAAATGTTGTGGCAAACGAGGATGAAATCATTTCCGAATTTTCATTTCTTATTTGTTTGAGTAGAACTAGGATTTTCATTAAGAAGAACATTGCAGGCTATAAAAGCCCTAACTCGGGTTATCTAGGGCAATTTACCATACTATAGTTTGTTGGTAGAAGGTGGCAGAAGAGAATCAAAACATTAATAAGATTTGGTGTTGAAGAAAAACAACACCTGTAACTCTTCTGGAAGAACTAGGCACTAGAGGGAGGCACCGTCCATCCCTTGTAGCTCACCATTGTAAAATAAGTAGCAACCACGTATAAATCATGTGTTGTTGTAGTATATTTTCTTAGCTTTTATATTTGACTATGATAGCTAACATTGTATTTGTTTTCTTATAAGTAGGCTTGTATTTCAATGAATGAAATCATCCCTTCCCAATACAAACATTGTCTTACCTTCTTACTGAGAGCTTTTGGTTGTCTAACTTCAACAATCTAGTATCATACTAGAGAAACGTCTATGACAACGTTTTTTTACATTTGACAACACATTTATGCGTTACTAGGGTCTGTACCAACGCCTGTCAAAGTGTTACGTCAGATCACATTGTGAAGTTCTATTACAACGCATATTAACATATTGGTACTGAAACAAAAAGTATGTTGCCTTAACTTTGAACACTTTGCCAACTTATCTTAAGTGTTGTCACTTCTTCATTTACATCCTCTACTTCTACTTTTCACAACACTTGGGCAACGCTTTCACAAGCAACACTCTTTCAACCTCTTGCAACACTTGTCAAACACTTTTGCAACATTACATAACACTTCTGTGCAACACTTGTTAAACACTTACACACCACAGAAAGAACACCTCTTGCAACGACCTCACAACACTTTTATAAACACTTCATTTTCTCATAATTTATTCAACAATTAAAAAACACTTTTCTAAGCACATACAAGAACTGAATTTGATTTTATTCATTTCCATGATCCAGCCAATTTATTGTTCATAGATGAACTATTATAAGATCGAGAACAACAAATTAGAAGGAAGGACAAATCAAAATGAAAACAAACCTAATTATCCTGATGGTTGATGAACTAGAAGCAGCATCAATCTCTTAAGATATCTTCTTTAACCTAGCACAGGAGCTCCCTAGCTTGATATACGCTCCCTAGCACAGGTTGCTTTGATAATAAAAGTATAGTAAATTAATTTCAGCTTAGTCAGGTTGCTCACCATTGCAGCAGCTAGCAGCACCAAAGACGATGGTGTGCCTGAGAGGTTCACTTTGTGGTGTCTTAGGCATACCAATTTTGTCCAGCGTTGTCTTATGTATTCATCATTGAAGGGTGTAGTTGAAATACCCCAAACTAATAAACCATGGATTAAACATCTAATCACATTGTGTAAGGTTTAAACATGCCTTAAAAGTCAACTGAGAACAACAGTGGTCAACACAAAGCAACATATTACACCCTTTGACTGTTGAGGGTAAATAAATACCCAAATGAACTACTTAGGACCTAAAAATTTTTCCTAAGCTTATTAACACAATACTAAACACATTACAATTGTCGGAAAACACTCCAACACAAAATAACAAGCATTTGCATGCTTCGAGGTCAAGTAGGGCAAAAATGTGCTCTAAGAATACCTTAAAGGTCTAATGACCTCTAAATGATATAAAATTGGATACCATGATCAAATATCATGTAAGGAACACAACAAAACTGTTCTCAAAGAAAACAGATCTCAGAAACACCTTACGACACAAAATGCGCGCTAAAACACCTTAAAGCACGTTTTTGTGTATGAGCTCTAAGATAATGACTTTTTGTCATTTTAAAGACTGTAGTATATCATTTATAATATTAATGTGACATTATAGACTATATTTTAAAGTCTAAATCAAAGTTTGAAAATTAAAATCAAAACTGACAGTTTTAGTATGAATAGTAACCTAAATAGTACATTTTTAAGCAAGATTGACCAAGTTGGTCAATGGTCAATTAATTGACCACTCTTGCCATATGAGGTCGGCAGCAAGGGGGCTGGGAAGACAGCACACACAGCATTAACACTAATATCTAAGCTAAAGTGATGAATCATCAAATACTATTCCATTTAATAAGATTACTTTAGTTTTAAGCTTAATTAAGCATTCTTCCTTATTTGCTGCACACCCTGCCGACAGCAGCCCTTCTTCCTCTCCATTTGGCTTCTCCAAGTCGTGGCTAACACACCAAGAAACTAGAAGAACACCTTGCTACCTAGGTAAGCTTAATTAGTCATTTTATGTTCATTTTCTTCACAATTCTTACCTCTTTCATGGAGCAAGCATCAATCACTTCCATCAATGTTCTTAGGTTGTTTTGGAGGTTAAATGGAGGGTGTATCTCGGCCTTAACAAGGGAAGAAGGTGGAGAAAGCTAATCTTGTTCTTAAGGTACAAAAATGTGCTTTAAAACTCATATCTTTTGATTCCCTTCAAATTCGGTTTGAAACTTTGTTCCCAGCCTTATTATCTTCATATTAACATAATTATTCAGTTGGTACATCAATAGCTTCAAGGTGTAGCCAGATCCAAGCCAAAACACCATTTTAGGCATTTTGATCAAGGTAAAGATTAGCCATCTTCTAATCTGAGTTATACCAGTTTAAAGCTTGGTATTAGTAGCTCTTTTGATGATCTTTAACTTCTGTAAATATAGGCCGAAGTCAAGCTTGGTTACCTTGGTATTTTAAGGTAAACTTTACCTTGAAAATTGACATTAAACACTTCTTATGGTTAGATCTTGTTTGGAGACTAATCATGCCTTAATTGCTGTTTGAAAACATGTAAAATAAGCTGTGGAAATATTATCTCCAATCAGCCGTGGCCAAACAAGGCTTTTACTAGGCAAAAACAAGGTATAAATCACTTAAACCTTCACTTGGTATATTAATATGTAATTATACATATGTATATATATTGTGCCGTGAGTGAATAAGGTTTATAGGTCTTATTTTGACCTTAGGTGATTAGGAATGATTTAATAAATTTTATAACTAATTAATAAGCATAATTGTCAAATTTAGGACATTATGTGGAAAATTGATAAATAATGAAAACATATGTGCAAGGCCGAGAGTTTATAGTACTTTTGGGCATTTATGTGTAATTCATTTTATAAGCTAATGTTTGTAATAAGGCCATGTACTTTAGGCCATTTTATTTATGCATTTACAAGCTTATAATTAAGTTTAGGTGATATATATTTATTACCGCAAGGAAATTGGGTTTTAGGTGTAATTAAATTAAATTTGGGGGCTATATTAATATGGCCGAGATTTAGAGGTTTAAATGGGTTAATATAAAAATTATAAGATTATATAAGTTTTGGGTTTATATGGTAATATTTTTATAACATATGTGGTGAATATGTTTTACCGAAAATAAAGGGTGTAAAATGGTATTATAACACCCATGGGCTATTAGGAATTTTTAGGAATTTATTGGGTTGATTTTGGAATTAGAGAAAACTATATATGTATAATATATAGTTATTATTCATTATGACACTTTGGAGAAATATATGGGTGGTATAATAAATACCGAGAATAAATGGGTTAATAAGGATATTTATAACCCTTTGGTGAAATTAGGTGATTTTTAGAATTATATAAGAGAATTTATAAGATATGTGTATAATATATAGTTTTATAATGATTTATAAAACTATATGTTATAAATAGGGCCAAATGGCAATTATAAAACAGATTAGGGTCTGTTCGGATTTTACAAAATATAAACCTTAGGTTATACCAATTTTAAGTTAAAAATGTTATATTATATGGAATATATAACATGGTATAAATAATGGGGTGATTTTGTAAATAAGGAAACTATGGTTTATGGAAAAGAATAAGGTTGAAAGTATATGCCCAAGCGGCAATATTAAATAGTTTTGTATAAAACTATAGGTTATAAATAAAAGTGAATAAAAAATATCATAATACATGATATTAGTATATGGTACAACATTACATAATGTTATGTGGCCAAAATAGATTTAAATGAATTAAAGGGCTGTACCGAAAATATAATGGTTGGAATATGAATTTTAGACTAAGGTCTACAATGTTATAAATGTTATAACAATTATATGGTTTAGGTAGGATTAAATATAAGTAAGGATATTCACATAAAATAATGTGACAAACTATAAATAAATAGGATTTATAAACTAAGGTATTTGTTGAATAAACCTTAGGAGTTGTAATTGAACAACAAAAATGTTCAATAATATTAGGATAATAATCTTAATATAAGTTGTATAATATAAATACAACTAATGGGAATAATCATCTAATAAAAGATGATAAAATGTAACATTAATATAAGAGTTTATTAAACCCATAGAAACTTACCTACGTGGTAATATATACATACGCAAGAATATGTATATAAGGAGGAGTATATAATATGGTTGGAAACCATATAATATAATGTTGATGGTTATTTGAAAAAAATAGTTATAAACTATAAGGTATGAGTTTCGAATGCAAATATTATTTGCTAAGATAATGAATTATTAATACATTGTATTATAATGGATGGTGAAAATGATACAATACGAAAAAGAATACAATATAATATAATCATGCATGCATACATGCAACTATAGGTTACGTACCTATATTTAAGGTGGATACGATTAAATAAATATACAGATTAAACTTAACAGTCAAAATGTTTTGACGTACGAGTTTAAGTAACAAAGCCGACCAGTTTAGAGAAACCCGTAACGATAACTGTAGAAAAACAGGGGTGATCTATCGGGGTTACTTATTTTTCAGAAATACTGGATTTAGTTAGTCATGGTGACTGACTTATAGTTTTAATACCGTTTAGATTATACTTCTGACAAGGACGCTTGACAAGCTAGCGGACTACACGGAGCATAGGATCTTGCTGATTCATACTCCCCGTAATACGATCAGAGTGAACGGTATGTAAAGGGGTTTGATCCGAGTTGTCCTAAGGAAACTCCTTGGGCTCGGATTGTTTGTTATCACTTTGTGTTATGTGTTTTGGATGCGTTATGTGATTATGTGCTACTGCATTAATTATATATGCACGTACGTCCTACGGGACTAACACTACGTCGACTATAGATCGACTTATATAAACATACATATACGTTATTGTGATGACAAGACGGTTACTTGATATAATACCATAGTATTAATATTAAGTGTATGGTAACCTAAGTAAAACACTTAGGAACGAGTCACGACATTGTCGGTCTCTAGAGCATGGATCTCGAACATGAATATAACCTAGATTACTTCTAGGTATGCGTGAGACCCATTGGGCAGCTAATTATAATTATTCTCCATAAGACTAAGAGCAGATCTTAACACATTATGAGAGAGAGATGTGTTGAGTTGAGGTGAGGAATCCAGTTTAGTTTACGAACTATCTGGTTGCGCATTTGTGATCACTGAGGGGTTTCCTATTGGATTCCGCTCCAGGTATACCTAACAGCCCTATTTGGATCGCGGGTCAGGTGGCTACGGCCTTTTCTATGGACGTCTTACGAGACATAAGAGAATAGTCAGGGGCCTCCGGACCTCTGGCGAAATGAGCACCTTTGTGTGTACGGAGGACTACTGTCCATGGTGAGGTTATAGGGTTGTCTCAACATGACGCCCAATTGGAATTAATTAAACGTGGTGGTTAGGGCCTACAAGGCCAAGGTAAATTAACTAAGGAAACTGTACGCTATGGCGGTTGTACATTGACATTATACTGTGGTTATTCGATACGTTCGATATACAATTGTTACTTGAGATATTAAATGAATGTTTGGATTGAATGGATGGTTAATATCTATGAATATTTGGATGGATGATGTACATTGTACAGGTATATTACAGTATTGATTATAACTGTAAAATGTAAAGCATGAAACCAATCCAATAATAAGATGGTTAAAAATGAGAAGTGATCATTAGGGTCCAGGCCCGGCATACACAGCGCATAGCGCTGATACTACACTCATTGTGCAGGTTGTGATCATTGTCGAAGCCGAAGAGCAAGAACAGGGTAATTAGAGATTACTTGATTACCAAACAGGGAGTTGTTTATATACAATGAAGATGGTGAGTTTGTATTATGGTACGGTTATGTATATTCAGGATTGGGTAGACGCTCACTTGTCAATGTAAATGATTTATGGACTTAGTATGATGTATAGGAGTTTCTCGTTATCACAGCGGTTAGCAGTTTGTTTATGTGGAAGTTGGAAATAGTTGGCTACGTTGCTCGCATGGGCGAGTAATGGCCGGTGACACCCGAGTGAGTATTGTATTTATTATTTATTCTTCCGCTGTTGGACATTTTATTTATTGCTATGAGAATGATTATTACAGGATTATGGTGAGGGGTGTTACAGTAGTAGTCTGTAATTTGTGTAAATACACATTTACAATAAATCATCAGAAATGTACGGAAGGTCAATAAAGTTTGAGATACGACCAAAAGTGTGAGATGTTATCCAAACAGTTATGATACATAATTGATTTTACATATATTTGAGTGATAAGAAAAATTCTCTATAGTAACGCCGCCACCGCATCATAGTCGTGTCATATATAGAAAAGCATGAGTTATTAATGTTTTCTTGAATAGGATCCCTTCAATCAATCAATGTATATACATAAAGAAGTCAATAAGCATTTTGACTATTAAGTGCTTCAGCACTGCACAAGAAATGCGAGTATATAATATACAGAGGTTCCTTTAGGAGCATACATGACTGACCATTGCAAGAAGCTTAATAGCTTCACCACAAACTAAAGCCATCTAGTCCATAAACCACATGGAGCCCCAACAACATGATTCTAAACCTTAAATCCATATTAAACATTTAACAAATTAATAAAGGAATAGATTAGATCCTTCATAAGGACTTAAGTTTGGGAACATAGAAAAAGACAATTGCTCGTGTTTACTCGGTGAATGAACCAAACCTTTTGACACAGCAAAGTAAGATCTCTTGGGAAAATATCTAAACTTGTAAGATGACAATTAACACAGTAAATAGGGGGCACACTTGCCATAACAATTCTCATCCCCTTCCTTGAAAAGAAAATTTCCATAAACTGAGATATTGTTGCACCCATCTTTGAATCTTTGAACACCGCCTGTCTCCAATAAAGAAAAAAAATCAGTTAATACGACTCATTTCAGAAGATATTCTTGTGGTAAGAAACCATCAAGATAAGAAAATTTTCATATTCATCCTCTTAATATGAAGCTAAACAGAGAGGAAAATAGATCAGTTTTAGGAAGAAGCACGAGAGCTTACACGGAGGAGCAGTCAAGTTTTCCCACACAGATAAAACTGTAGCAAGAGCAGAAGAATTTATGATATAATTACAAAAGTTGTAAAACTTTTTCATCTAGAGGGAGCTATAACCAAGGAAGCGCTAATAAGAACCAAAATGCGAGATCTCTTCTTAGAAGTATATCTTACCGCCCAATTAGGAAGCAATGCCAAAAATGTGGGGCAAAGTCCTCGATACATTCCATGAAAACCATCCCTCTATTATATTTGCCTGAAGCTTCTAGATATAACACTACCTGCTAAAAGAGGAGAAGAGAAATAAGAAACAAAGGAGAAAAGAAAATCAGCCACAATTGAAGTTATGAGGTCAACATACAACATCGTAATCATTCCCTCAAGTTTAACTATAGAGATTGTATTCCTTTAAAAAAAAAGTATTGAATAGTGCTAATATCTACCCTCAAGTTCCTTTACACCTCCACAATTTCTGCAGTTAACATAAGATTGTTATGATACAAATCTCTCACAACAAATGGTGGGCTAATTAATTAGACAAAGGAAGGAACAGCATCACCACCTAATGTTTTGGATCTTGCGTGACTAATCATTACCCCTTCATGGATAAAGTTTGGGATTTGAACACTGATGCCACTTATTACGTTTCTATATCAAATGCCTCATCTCTTCCTCTAACAAAAAAGAATAAACAATTTTATATATCTACACATCACCTTCTACCTCCTGTCTTTCCCCAGCCAAACATGGGAGCACTGATTGAGAAATCCATCTCTTCTCCTGTAGTGCTCATCACACTCTCCGCCAAACATGGTTGGTTGGTATACTCCATCTGCATCCTTCAGTGGTCACATACAGAGTCTTTAAGCTTTTTTTATTTGAACCCCAGGCCACACTACCCCGCCAACTTTTGTTAACAAACTTATTGTTTCAAAGAAATTCACATGTAGTCCCCTTGACATTTATAAATGCAGATATTGCAGCAATTTACATTCATGGTAGTTAATCTCCATTGTGTAATGGCTAGATCAACATCGTTAAAACAAAAGAAAGAAAATCCATTGGTTTCATTGAATGGATTTACAGAGGATAATAGTTTTGATTGGGTTCGTCGAGAGAAAGAGAGAACGACGTTTATGAATATATATATATACCACAAAGCCTATTGCACTAGTGCTAGATACCATTTACTCACCTCAATCGAATACAAGAACTACTTCTTCTAGTACTCACACTAGTACTTCCCTTTATGTATTCTTCTCTTCTTCAACCCAAGGACATGCTATAGAAAATCAAATTCCATTATCAATTTTGCATTCGTCGATTCATGAGCGGTTGCCTTGTCATCAGTGACACAAATACCTCCAACTGAGTAAGAGATGGGAGTGGATAAGTAAAAAAAAAACAAGTTAGGCATAGAGAAGAGGAAGTAGAAGATACGGGAGCTTACTTATCGAGGTGGATGGAATCAAGAGTGAAGCACACATCAAGGACATGCCAGAAACCCTAGCCGCTGAGAACAGAGCATGAGTGCCAGCTGTGAGTTAGCAAGGATGATGGAGGCCGACGTCAATCTGTTGCTTGCGATGGTAAGAGGTGACAGTGGTCATCTCTGTTAAGTGTTAACCATCAATGGTGGGAGGTGCATCGAAGAGGAAGAAAGGGGGTAAGAGATGAGTTAGTATTCAGTTAGGTTTGGGAAAGAAGACTGCTGATTTTTTTTCCCAACACTAATATTAAACTAATGGATATTTTTTAAGTGTTAGTGTTTTCACTTTAATAAAATGTGTATATATATGTTGATGTGTTGTTATTAATCTGTTGGCATAAACCATTCCTCTAGTTGTGTATCAGTTCCAATTTCAAGTTTCTTCGTACATAATCTGAAACCAGAAAATTAATTTGTGTTTCCAGAATTTCTTGCCTACACAGCTCAAAACTCAACCACCAGATTAATAACAAAAACTACATAGCTTTAACAAAAACTGAACTCGTACGCTCAGTCGTGTTTTCACTTCGCACAGTCGGAATTTTAAAAAACTTTACGATTTTGCCCCTGCTTTAATATCTTTCAGAAATTACTATATTTACCCACAATTTGTGACATATTACGAGATGACCCCAAAATTCATTACGCACAGTTGGAATTCCAATACGCTCAGTCGGAAAATGAACAATTTAGGGGCTAATGTAGGCAAAATTTATTAAAAATGGTTCGAAAAAAGCAAAGAAGGATTCCGAAATACTTATATAAGTAAAAAATATATCATAAAAATTATCAAGAAAGTATACCATGACAAAGTAGACGAAAAGACGAACGCGTCGGCGCAAACGGATCGAAAAACGGACCTATAACGAAGAAGATATGACGATTTTAAGACCGGAACCCGGCGCCAGCGCCAACAAAGAAGGGCCGGCGCGGGCGCGCGGTCTTCTTTCCCGGCGCGGCGCGCGTGCGGTCTTCTTTACCGGCGCGGGCACGCGGTCTTCTTTACCGGCGCCGGGTTCCGATCTTAAAATCGTCATATCTTCTTCGTTATAGCTCCGTTTTCGATCCGTTTACGCCGACGCGTTCGTCTTTTCGTCTACTTTGTCATGGTATACTTTGATGATAATTTTCTTGATATATGTATTATTTCTTCTTAAGCACAACATTAACTATCATCGACATCTTGTTCGAAATTGCCTATCAACCACTCATTTCATGTCCATTGAAGAAGAATCTATTTGAATTCATTGAAATTGTCTATCAATTTCACCAATTTCACGTCCATTGATGAAAAATCTATTTGAAATTATCAAAATTTCCTATCAATATCAATATTAACTATCATTGACTTCTTATTCCATAGTAAAACAATCAAGCATGTTCTATTCTAATTAACAGACGAATTGGACACCAACCTAAATAGATAGATGTATCGACATTAACTATCATTGACGTCTAATTTGAAATTGTCTATCAATTCCACTAATTTGATGTCCGTTGAAAAATAATCTATTTCATATTCATCGAAATTGTCTATCATTTCCCTCAAGTTCACGTCCATTGAAAAAGAATCTGTGTGAAATTATCAAAATTGCCTATCAATATTGATATTAACTATCATTGACTTCTTATTCAATAGTAAAACAATCAACCCTGTTCTATTTTAATTACCAAACAAATTGGACACCTTTCTAAATAGTTAGATGTATCGACATTAACTATCATCGACGTCTTATTCGAACTTTCCTATCAATTCCACTAATTTCATGTCCGTTGAAGAATAATCTATTTGAAATTCATCAAAAATTGTCTATCATTTCCCTCAATTTCATGTCCATTGAAGAAGAATCTGTGTGAAATTATCAAAATTGCCTATCAATATTGACATTAACTATCATTGACTTCTTATTCGATAGTAAAACAATCAAGCCTGTTCTATTTTAATTACCAGACAAATTGGACACCGATCTAAATAGTTAGATGTATCGACATTAACTATCATCGACGTCTTATTTGAAATTGCCTATCAATTCCACTAATTTGATGTCCGTTGAAAAATAATATATTTCATATTCATTGAAATTGTCTATCATTTCCCTCAAGTTCACGTCGATTGAAGAAGAATCTGTGTGAAATTATCAAAATTACCTATCAATATTGACATTAACTATCAATGACTTCTTATTCGATAGTAAAACAATCAAGCTTGTTCTATTATAATTACTAGACAAATTGGACACCGATCTAAAAAGTTAGATGTATCGACATTAACTATCATCGACGTCTTATTTGAAATTGCCTATCAATTCCACTAATTTGATGTCGTGGAAGAATAATCTATTTCAAATTCACTAAAATTGTCTATCATTTTCCTCAATTTCACGTCCATTAAAGAATAATCTGTGTGAAATTATCAAAATTGCCTATCAATATCGACATTAACTATCATTGACTTCTTATTCGATAGTAAAACAATCAAGCCTGCTCTATTCTAATTAGCAGACGAATAAAACACCGATCTAAAATTCTAAATAGTTTGATGTATCGACATTAACTATCATCGACGTCTTGTTTGAAATTGTCTATCAATTCCATAAATATCACGTCCATTGAAAAAGAATCTATCTAAAAAATTTCTAAATTGTCTATCATTTTCACTAATTTCACGTCCGTTGAAGAAGAATTTATGATAAACATCTAAATCGTCTATCATTTCCATTAATTTCATGCCCATTGAAGAAGAAATTATTGGAAATGATATACAATTTCGATGACTTTCAATTAGATTCTTCTTCTACGTTCATGAAATTAGTGGAAATAGACAATTTCAATGACATTCAAATAGATTCTTGTTGAACAGACGTGAAATTAGTGGAAATGATAGACAAATATTATAATTTTTAAATAGATTTTTCTTCAGTAGACATGCAATTAGTTGCAATGATGGACAATTTTAACATTTTTCAAATAGATTCTTCTTTAACGGACATGAAATTAGTGGAATTGATAAGCAATTTAAAATAAGACGTCGATGATAGTTAATGTTGATACATATAACTATTTAGATCGGTGTCCAATTTGTCTCGAAATTAAAATAGAACAAGCTTGATTGTTATACTATCGAATAAGAAGTCAATGATAGTTAATGTCAATATTGATAGACAATTTTGATAATTTCACATAGATTCTTCTTCAATGGACATGAAATTGAGGGAAATGATAGACAATTTTGATGAATTTCAAATAGATTATTTTTCAACGGACATCAAATTAGTGGAATTGATAGACAATTTCAAATTAGACGTCGATGATAGTTAATGTCGATACATCTAACTATTTAGATCGGTGTCCAATTTGTTTGGTAATTAAAATAGAACAGGGTTGATTGTTTTACTATCGAATAAGAAGTCAATGATAGTTAATGTCAATATTGATAGGCAATTTTGATAATTTCACACAGATTCTTTTCAATGGACATGAAATTGGGGGAAATGGTAGATAATTTTGATGATTGTCAAATAAATTCTTCTTTAATGGACATGAATTTAATGGAATTGATAGGTAAGTTCGAACAAGACGTCGATGATAGTTAATGTCAATACATCTAACTATTTAGGTTGGTGTCCAATTCGTCTGTTAATTAGAATAGAACATGCTTGATTGTTTTACTATGGAATAAGAAGTCAATGATAGTTAATATTGATATTGATAGGAAATTTTGATAATTTCAAATAGGTTCTTCGTCAATGGACGTGAAATTGGTGAAATTGATAGACAATTTCAATGAATTTCAAATAGATTCTTCTTCAATGGACATGAATTAGTGGTTGATAAGCAATTTCGAACAAGACGTCGATGATAGTTAATGTTGTGCTTAAGAAGAAATAATACATATATCAAGAAAATTATCATTAAAGTATACCATGACAAAGTAGACGAAAATACGAACGCGTAGGCGCAAACGGTTCGAAAAACGGAGCTATAACGAAGAAGATATACGATTTTAAGACCGGAACCCGGCGCCGGGTTCCGTCTTAAAATCGCCATATCTCTTCGTTATAGGTCCGTTGTTCGATCCGTTTGCGCCGACGCGTTTGTTTTTTCGTCTACTTTGTCATGGTATACTTTGCTGATAATTTTTAGGATATAATTTTTTACTTATTAAGTACTTCGGAATCCTTCTTTCTTTTTCGAACCATTTTTAATAAATTTGCCTACATTAGCCCCTAAATTGGTCATTTTTTTTTCCGACTGAGCGTATTGGCTTCAACTGTGCGTAATGAAATTTGTGGTCATCTCGTAATATGTCACAAATTATGGGTAAATATAGTAATTTCTGAAAGATATTAAAGTAGGGGCAAAATTGTCATTTTCCGACTGTGCGAAGTGAAAACACGATGAGCGTATTGACCCTCAACAAAAACTCAGCCACCACGTTCCCTTCCGCCACAAAAACTCCCCAACCTTTTCTTCATTGATGATTGTGTAGTTTCTGGCAACTTCAGTCAAATGAATGCCGGTAGAATCATGGACCTAATCCATGACTTTCGTGATGCTTCGGGTCAAAGGAATGGTCTATCCTAACAGATTAATAATGGTAGAAGGTGGCAGAAGAGATCCTAACACTGATAAGATTTGGTGTTGAAGAAAAACAACACCTGTAACTCTTTTGGAAGAACTAGGCACTAGAGGGAGGCACTGTCCATCCTTTGTAGACCATTGTAGAATAAGTAGCAACCACATATAAATCATGTGTTGTTGTAGTCAGAATTCTCAACCTCTATATTTGACTATGGTAGTTAACTTTGTATTTGTTTTTCTATAAATAGGCTTGAATTTCAATGATTGAAATCATCCCATCCTAACCCAAACATTGACTTACCTTCTTATTGAGAGCTTTTGGTTGTCTAACTTCAACATTTGGATCATAGATGCAATGATTCAACAAAATGTTTTTGTGATCAACTAGTAATGATGGAAGTGCCAAAGACCTCTAGTGAGCCCTATTCTTGTGTTTTCCTTCACCATGAACTCAATAATGATTTTGTTTTGGTCAACCTCCTGAATCCTTAGTGGGGATGACATTTCCATAGTCTGATATTAGAAAAAAGTGAAGCCCATATTTGGTATGCATGAAACATCTGAAGAATGAACTATTTTATCTCTTTTGAGAGATTGAAGGAGGAAAGTTGTCCAATTTGAATTGGATGCACTTTGAACTTTAAAAATTTTGGGTGAAGGTTTCTATTACTAGGGCATACGGAAGGAAGAGTTAGCTAATTTTGAAAAAGATAATTTAAACTCTTGTGAGAACTGTTGACATAACTTGGGGAAAAGCACAAAGTGAAAAAGAAAGGTTAGTAACTACCTTCGTTTTTATTTTTATACGGTTGAATTTTATACTCCCTCCGTCCCTTCTTGACCGTCTTGTTTACTATTTGGGCATGTCGTTTGACTTCAATATTTAACATATAAGATAATATAATTTCAGAAATCTAAGTTTTGTAATTGATTCCTTATGTGATAAACTACATAATGCAAAACTTAATTTTATAAAATTAATTTATCTTATATGTTAAATATTGAAGTGAAAAAACGTGTCAAAAGGTAAACAAGAAGGTCAAAGTGGGACGGGGGTAGTTTTTTTTAGCACCAACCCTTCCATTACCTTAACAAAACATAAGATAGTTACAGTGAGACTGCACTTACAAAGCAGGATCTAAGTAAGCCTAAACAAATGCAAATACTATGTAGCCAATATCGCATTGTCCAAAATAGACTTGCTAGACTTCCTACATTGATTAGCCTTGTAATGACATTAAGAGGTTTCGCCTGACTACTGTCAGACTCGCTTCGTCTTACCTTAGTAAAGCATACCACATCCAGACCCATCATCACGCAAATACCAGTTGTTTGCGTGCAATTGACTAGTCCTTTGTCACCTCACCTTGACGAGTAACCACATACAACACGATACCTATCCTCAAATGCTATATCATTCCCTCCTTCTTGCATGTGAAAATGGAAATAAGAACCAACAAGAAACGCACGCAGTAAGCCTCGTCAACCAAGCCATCCCCAAAATCCTTACTCATCACCTTGCTTTGGCATTCACACACCGGCGTCGCCATCTTGCATCTCTCACTTTTTTGATTCCCAATAAAATTTATTGTACGTTTCTTCCTCACAAGATTGTCGTTGCTGCACTTTCATAAAAACAACTCACCGTTCTCATTGTGAATCCACCGTTTTGATATAAAGTTTGCAACAGCTCCCCATCTCGGACATGCACATATCTCCCTGCAATTGTTCTTGTGGCTGCAGCCCAAAGATGAGTAGCTACGAGCTGCAACATCATCTCTGCTGACGAGATTGGCATCCTCATCAGATCTTCTCTTTGAAAAATACATATTATGAGGTCATAAAACACCACCATAGCGATATTAAAACCCATAAAATTATTCACATAAAGCAGCCCTGAATTCAGTGAAAGATAGGCAAAGCTATCGACAGATTTAGGTACGATAATCCACCTATTCAACCTATGCCCAAATCCACCAACATATAGCGAAAGGGGGATTTTGTGCGAGACCAATACACGTCGAACTATTTCAATGGATTCTACTGGTCTCATGATCCTACCTTTGTATTGAACAAGTTGGACATGCTACAATAGAAAAGTGGACACTGGCCTATTCAAGAAGCTTCAACATGCAGAGTTTTGATGTGAAGAAATAGAGGCAAAAGCCAAGGAGCTTAAGAGGATGGACTCTTCTGCACCGGAGATAGTAACATTCTACCTTCCGGTGAGGTAATAACAATATATCTAGCTTCCTAAACAACAAATCTTTAGCCATCAAGTTGGGCGCATTGAAGAAGCTTGTTGAGCTCCCAGAGTAGCATATAGTTTTCACCTGATACTTCTATTGAAGCAAGCGGTGGAAGAGATAAAAGATTAAAAAAAAAGAGAGAAGAGGAGAAAACACATCATTTAAGTGTAATAATCAAGGATGATGATACCCAAATCAAGACAAAGATTTAAGAAAACTAGAAAATAATGGAGTCAAGAGCACTTAAAGCAAAAAAACAGAAAACAAAGAGAACAATGAAACTACACTGTAGGGAGAGGAAAGTGAACCCTTACGGTTGAAACATTTTGCTTAGGGCATCCACAATGGTAGAAAGTTTATTAACTTATTTCTAGGTGTAATGTCAATAAAATTATTTTTTAATGTGTAAGCAACTCAACCAATATATTTATCCCTAAAATAAGAAAGTTTATTACCATTCTCATTCCTCCCACTATTTTCTTATCTCCCTTCTCCACTATCTTCTTTTTACTTTATCATCCGATAAAAAATTATTAATAAGTTGATGGTAAATTAACAACCAATCAAATTGAATGTCTAGGATTGCTTAAATAAGTAATGATAAAGGAGAAACTTAATAGAATCCACGTTACTCTAAAGGTTTTTTACATATTTGGATGGAATCCACATTGTGAATGTCGTTAAGGGGAATTGTTGGATATTCCGAATTTACCATACAAAGACTCGGGAAGAACAAAAGTTAAGGTTGTGCATTGCGCCAATGTGTTCGACATCCACCACGTGGCTACTTAGACACAAACATACACATCACATGGAAGCCTAGAGCTTCTTCTTCTTTTTTTTTTAAGGTATGGAAGCCATAGAGCTAAAGAGCGCTTTTGCTTGTTGGGATGGGTAATATGATCGGTCCGATTCACATTTATTATATTGTATAGAATCTTAAAAATGGGCAACTTCTTCTGCAAAACCCTAATTGACCACATTGCAACATCTCTGAACATCACATATCAACACAGCCTCATATCAGTGCCAAACATGACCTTTGATCCAAACCGACTGTAATTCAAACCTAACAATATACTCCCTCCGTCCTGAATTGACCGTCATGTTTACTATTTGGACATCTCGTTTGACTTCAATTTTTAACATATAAGATAAATTAATTTTGAAAATTTAAGTTTTACATATGATTCCTTACATGATAAACTATATGTTACAAAATTTAGTTTTATAAAATTATTTTATCTTATATGCTTAATATTGAAGTGGAAAAACGTGCCATAAAACAAATAGGACGGTCAATTCAGGACGGAGGAGTACTATTTTTGACAGAAAATTAAGTACATCTGGAACTGGAAAATGTACTTTTAGAAATCGTTATGAAAAATCATAAATGTTAGCCACTTATTCATCTGCTACTTCAAGCTGACAACTGTTTTTTTCTGAAACTGGTCCAACCAACCTACACCCCCTTTGAATTTTGTGACCGAATACTTTTGCAGTGTTATCGATCTTCTTCACTTACCTTCACGACCGTACGTACAACCAAGTTAGCAGTAACAGTAATAGCAGTCGGCAGCATTGAATTCACTTCAGAAAACTGACAGTGAACATCTATCTCGTCTCCTCTCGTCCCTTTTCAATTTCGCACTCATCCGGCATCTGTCAAACAAGAGAAGAGTACAAGCCAGCCATATTCACCAATGCTCTGAAACCAAATGGCCATGGCTGTACTCTCATCTCCCCCAACCCGATCTCACCTCTCACCCTCCCCGTCAATCTCCACTTCCCATTCTTCTTCTACATATACTCACCACAATCGGAATCCCTATCCTCCTTCAGCGATTAGCAGTCGCAGTAAGAGGAATGACGGCCTCCTCTCTCTGTCCGTAAGAGCTTCCGCTGATAATGGGGCGGGGTTTGTTACCTCTTCCGCTGCTGCTACTACCGTGAACGGTGTGAATGCTTCGGAGAATTCATCGGTGGTTACCTCCAAGACCAAATTGAAGGATAATGAGGATGCTGGTCCCAAGGATGAGAGTGAGGTGGTGGTGAAGAAGTTTGCGGATGCAAGATGGGTGAGTGGGAATTGGGATTTGAAGCAGTTTGCTAAGGATGGGAGTACTGACTGGGATGCTGTGATCGATGCTGGTTAGGTTTCTTTTTCCCTCTATTCCTTCCGCTCTCTTTTGATCGATTCTGCATTTTGGTACTTGGGAGGATTGATCTTTGAGTGAAGTATTGGATAATCTGGTCTTCACCTACACGGATAGTATGGTGGTCCTCTCGGATTGTGAATGTTAGACGGCGTACGGCATGAAAAGGGGGAGATGAGAATAAAAAGCATATCCCATGTGCACTATTTATAGTATGTTGTAGATAATCTTAGGCAACTTGAATTTTGAAATGGACTTAGGGTTGGTGAGCGTCATTAAAATTTTGGTTCTAGTTGGTAGCATAATGCCAAGCCCTAATGTTTGGTAGGTAGAGGGGTGGTATAAAGGAAGTAATTGTCCTGGTTCAAAAACTACCCACTGTAATTATCAAAAAAAAATATGCATCATAATGAAAAGTATGATCATTGGAATCGACCAATTTCAATAATCTTTGACTGGTTAATATTGCGATCCGTGGGTACCAATAGAACTTGCAGTAATATGTTCTTGCTCCTCAAAACCTGTAATTAGGTTGGTGTACTTTTTATGCTAGATGTTGTCCAAATTATGCTCATCATGGCGATTTGGGCTCTGCTTAGGTAGCTGAAAAGCTAGTCTTTTATCTTATGAATACTAAAACCCTTTCGCAAATTTTTTACCTAAAAAGTGTGGGTTTCGTGCTGTATTTCAGAGGCTAGGAGAAGAAAATGGCTTGAGGCGAATCCTGAATCCTCAACCAATGAGGACCCAGTGCTTTTTGACTCTTCAATCATTCCTTGGTGGGCGTGGATCAAGAAGTTCCATCTCCCAGAAGCTGAGCTACTTAACGGTCTTCCTTCCTCCAAGAAACAAAAAACAATTAAATGCTCTTACCTTTTTTTTTTCGCCTTGCCTTCTGATTCTAACATCAGTTCTTCTTTCTTCCTTCCATTCCTGTGATGTGATTCTTCAGGCCGTGCTGCAATGGTAGGTTTCTTCATGGCATATCTTGTGGACAGCTTAACTGGTGTTGGTCTTGTTGACCAAATGGGCAACTTCTTCTGCAAAACTCTGCTGTTTGTTTCCGTTCTGGGAGTACTGCTGGTAAGGAAGAATGAAGATCTGGATAACCTAAAGAAACTTCTAGAAGAGACCACTTTCTATGACAAGCAGTGGCAAGCAACTTGGCAGGAAGAACCAACCAAGAAGGATTGAATAGTACTAAGTTTTTGTTCTGTTGAGAGGTAATAGTGGTAAGTTTTTTTTTTAGCGAAGAAAGGTTGTGTAGATCAGTCAGTAGCCGTTGATTGAACTACTTGTCTGCCAGTTGGTTGATGACATTCCATTCCATTTCAACTTGGATTGGATGATATGTATACTAAAAGTTTCCTCCACATTTTGATTTAATGCTCAAAATCTTATTGCTACTACACCTAAAGAAAAACCGTACCATTATGCTTGCTTGAAATACAAAAAACAGCTAAGATTGTCCCAACACACTACTTACATACACAGCAACAGGAACCCTAACAACATGTCCACGATTCCCCATCATCATGATCGCCCCGAAGCTGTAAACGTTTGTCACCTCCGAGGCCTCGACTAATATCTTAAGAATCCTTGATGAGCTCCTGCTTATCTTGAAAACCATCGGCACAATTGTGATATTAATCCCCTGGGGCTCCTCCACAGTCACAATGTAGGTCTCATCCATATCGCCCACATTGGTCACTCTTCTTCTAACCTTCCTAGACCCCACCAGGTTTGAAATGACCAGACTCGCTGTGTTCAAGTCCGAACACCAGAGCTTCCTGGCCTTAGGGCAGTTCAGTCCCGTGGCACGCCGAACCGAGTCATCGTCTACGCCAGGAACTGCGCAGAGGAACTGTATGTATTGTTTGAAGTTGGTGATGAAGACTAGACCTGGATTGAGGGCTCGAGTTGCGTTGATTGACCCGGCTCCGTAATCGAATGGAGTAGCTGGTACGAGCGTGTTGTTGGATTGTTGGGCTAAGATGGGTTCGCCTGATTGTTGGTTATGTACGTCGGCTGTGGTCATCATTGCTGATATCACTGCAGATGGACTCCACTCTGGGTACTTGTGTTTGATTAATGCTGCCACTCCTGCTATGTGTGGGGCAGCCATGCTTGTCCCCGATATTAATGCAAAATTATGGCCTGAGAAAAGGAAACACTCATCACTCAACATAGTGATAACATTCTTTTCATAATTCCCATTAGTTTGAGAGGAATGGTATGACACTGATCAAATATATAAGCAGAAGGGAAACAAGAAAACAGAGATTAGCATGGAATTTCATGGAAGAAAAGGAACCATGTAACCCACTCTAAACTTGCCTCTCATGTATTGATCTCCTTCACTGTTTGGGCTCCAAGCAGCCCATATGGATGAACCAGGAGCCATAATAGTTGGTTTTAGGACATCAGCTGTTTGCATAAAGGCATTATTCACATCAGGTCCTCTAGAAGAGTAAGATGCTACAACTGGTGCCTGCCCACTGTATATTGCCCGTCTTCCATCAAAGATCCTACCTGTTGCAGTAAAAGCCACAGCTCTCCCGTTTCTGGTCCTAAACGTCCTGCCGTTGTAGTAGTCCCACAAAACCTGGGTTGGCTCCACATGACATATGAATAGAAAAAAGCGGTAACACAGTTGTGAAGCAATAAATTGAGCTTACATGGATACTACTGACACAACAAGAGTCATCATAAATCCAAGGTAGTTTCAACTAAAAATGCCAGTCATCATTTACTTTCACCTCCTTGTGAACTAATTTTTGCCAGACCAAACCCAAACCCAAACCCATCCCCAACGCCCACAAACAAAACAAGGAAAAGAGACAAAAAAAAAAAAGACTCCTAAGTCATACTCATACCGAAGAAGCTTGCATGTCGTTTAGAATGATGGCAGGAACTCCCAAAGCAACCACCGTACCCTTCACCTGATTAGATCCCACATCTGGGTCCATTGTCATAATGAATCCAGCTGCATCTATACTTTTCATAGTCTCAGCAACCCTCAATATACTTGCAGATTCAAAGTCAAAGTCAAATGTATATGTGCATATCACTAGCTTCCCCCGCGCTAATGATGGGACAAAAGTAGCAGCAGTTTGGCAGCTCTCTTCAGAGCCAACTGTTGTATTCCTTTTGCTGATATCACCAGCAGCTGCAATCGGAAACATCACATTCCCTGGCGTTGGAGCTGCAGAATAGCAAAAAAAGTTTAAAAAAATTCAACAAAATAAAATATTCCTATTATAAGCATGAATTTTTGAGGTTTATCAAAGTGGTGAAGCTTTGAATCACAGTGTGTTATGACATGTATGGACTATTAACACATCGACTGTGTTCTTCTATCGTTTGGATAAAAGAATGAAAAGAAGAATATGAACAGTTTCATTCACATTAATACAAGCATAACCAGAAAATCAATTCCATTAATAATGTAGTAGTCTCACTCAGGATAAGCATCAAAATGGACTACTAAGCTTCTTACGAGAAAGTCCTATGCCAAAGAGGCTCTCTCCATTGCCCAATGTAATTGAACTGTTATATCTACGATCAGTTAAGGAGGCAGCTGCACTGGCAATCCAAGGGCTGAAAGAGAGCATTGAGCTGGGTGTAGGGCCCCCATTACCAGCTGCTTGAACGACCACAACGCCGGCCTTAGTTGCAAATAATAGTTGCATTTCAAGGACACTAAGAAATGCAGCTGAACCAGGTGGGACGGTTGATGGGCCAACGGAGAGGCTTAGTATATCTACTCCATCCACTACTGCCTGGGTTAGGTAACACGTGAAAAGGATAGCTAGATCAGAATAGTTAGCGTTTGCAATTAATCAAGAATTTAGCAATAAACCCAGAGTATCTTATTCTTCCCCGCATGTAGTAAAAAAAATAATCAGGCAGCATTCTCAGTGTAACTAGTCATCATTGGCATTACAAACCTGATCAATAGCTGCCACAACATCAGACATATAGCCTCCAAACGTATATAAAGCTTTGTAAACAGCAATCCTGCATAACAAGAAGATTAAAGAAAGTTTCATAAAACAGCATCCATGATGTGAAGCATAGTGAATGCTTTATGTGACGCCTTCTTGCTTACCTAGCACCGGGAGCCATCCCACTTGCGTAGCCATAGTTGTACTCGTCCACAATAACAGGTATAGCATAATTACCAGCAGCTACCGAAGCTGTATGACTGTCAACCGTACACCAATCAGCGGGAAAAGGAATGTAAATAAGTGCTAAGAAGAGGTAGGTAGTTAGAGCAGATAATAGAATAATGATTTATCAGAATGCTGTCTACACAGCTACGAGTTCTATTAGTACAGTGCTAGTGGAGACTATTATGAACTAGCATTATCAAATCACTTGCCTTCCATGACCGTCTGCATCAAATGGGGAGGCATAGTCACGGGTAGCATTGAATTCTCCAGCTGCAGTTGCTCCATGAGCAAAATACTGCGCCCCAACTATCTTCCCACCACATGAAGTGTAAGGGAACTGTTCTCCAGTAGCACAACTGCCTATAAACTTGCCGTTGAGATATGACATATTGGTATTTAAAGATGAAACGGAAGCAAAACTGGGGTGAAAAGGGTTGATACCAGTATCAATCAACCCAATAACTACCCCATTGCCAGAGCTCATAGCACCACCTAGAGTTGGCCAAACACCTTGAGAAACACCCAAATAATCAGGCGTATGAGTAGTCATCTTCTCCATCTTCACATCTTCATGTATGGATCTCACTCCAGCTGCATTGCGAAGAAGACTAATAGCCTGCAGATATGTCATCCTTGTCGTTACGATCAATAATGGAACCAATACTCCACTTGAAGTATATAAAATTTGATAGTCTTTCAATAGGTGCGATACCTCTTCGGATTTCACATGGACAGCAAATCCATTTTGCAAGTGAGCGTAACTGTACAGTTTCCTATATGAATATGGCTTCAGTAATGACTCCAGGAAAGCATCGTGCTCACCACCAACCCTCTGTTTATGCAGCATGACGTCATCAAGATTTCTGTAATTGTTACTAATGCAATCAGTATAGGTAAATCCAGTAATGTTATTGCAGGAGTGGAGCCCGAATACCAACATATCCTTATCATCTCAAGATATACTTCAGCTCCAAAAGAACGAGAAAAACAAAAGAGACTCATACCTGGAGTGGCTTAAATTACTCTTTCTAGACACGAATGGATCCCCTTCCATAAGAACGATGAAAACCTTAGCATTTGCGGAGGTAATACCATGTGGGCTAATACAATAGCATAATAGCGTCAGTAGAAGCCAGATTTTATGGGTCATTGCCATAAATTCCTAGGAAGACTGCGGGCGCTGCTCTTCCAGGAAGTAAGAAACCAGCCCAGTTATAAAACGAATAATCTACAGTTTCCAACTGAAAACTCTCTTGATAGAGCGGGGTATGTAAAAAGGACACATTTGTCTTTTTTTAGCAGCAAAATCACACTTGACTGACGCATCTACAACCAGTATCCACGCCCAATACATTTTCAAACTACCTGGAAGCCTCTCTCACCCCTTCCTTGTGCGGCAGTGTTGCTAGGTGAGGAATTAGGTGGCCACGGATTTGACCATGCAAGTGACACGCGCATATGGATTTTCCTTGTGACCAAAAGTTGTCAATCAGAAAATTCATTTGATGTATCATAGAACATGATGGTAGTATCTAGCACACGGTTCACAACATGGTTAATAATGCAGCTGCAGAGTGTATCATGCAGACTTTAAGGATGGTCGGGTTTATTACTCCCTATGACAGGTATTTTGAATAGGGGGGAGTAAGCACATGCTCATAAAAGGTTCACAAATTCCAATCCTGCCGTTTGTAAAGATCATAAGTTGATCATGTCAACGCAATCATCAGTATCACTGCATTACCCTTCGAGGATTCAATTCTCACCTGAGCGCGATAAAAAGCAATGAGGATCTTACGTACATTGCTATGGCCAGACAACTTTTAAAAATTATCCTGCACAAAAGAGTCTAGCGTGCGTGATCAAACAGAATTTTTCAATGACAGCCTCAAACCGAATGATCGATGGTAACAACTTACAAGAGGGGACATTCTTGGAGACAACGCTCGAGACAAATGAGAAAAGATACTTTCGTTACCTCCAATAAGATCGGAGACGGTCGAAGCTCGTGAAGAGAACTAAAGAGGAAAGATAGAGAGATACGGTCGAGCACCGCCAGTTAGTACGACGGCCAAGGAGCCGATTAGAAAGGGGAGGAGTCAATCATTGAAATTTCGACAGGTGACGCCATGATTCTCCCCGGAGTGTGCAGAGTGAGGCAGATGAGGGTGAGCTGGAATGTACGCTAGTGTTTGCAAACGGGTTGAACCTAAACCTTGCTTGATCGTAGGGTCAACGAGGGAAAGGTGCACGTGACGAGTTTTGAGTATGGTGCTCAATTAAATCTTGGTTATTGGATTCTAAAAGAATAAATGGATGGTCTAAATTATATTAATTAATAGGTGAATTCTTGGGTACCCACTCTATATTGAGAGGGTATGGTACCCTTCTTACATGGATCAATCATATATTGACACTTACTTAATTTTATAAATAAAATGATATTTATTTATTTAGTCAAACTCCATCCTTAAATTAAATTTTAATAGTTCTTTTATCCTTGAGTTAACTCTAACTAACTAGAGTAACTCTCCCACGTTTTTTGTTTGAAAGAAAAGTCTCCCACGTTTTCACCTAATCCCATAATGATATTTTTTAATCATTATCTAAAATTTCTTTCTAATTTGAATTAGTTGATAAAATATGTACAATTTATATTTAAATATTTGCTTATGAAATTCACTTTATTCTTGAAAGGTATAGTAATATGTATATAATTTATTTAAATAATTTTACATTCATTAACACTTACATGAAAGTATTCATAAATAAATTTAGGCATCAATTCCTATAATTTGGTTTCAATAAAAATATCTTATTGAATGGGGCAATAAAGAAAAAAATAGTAAAAGAAAAATACTTATTACGTTTTTACTCACCAAAAATTTGCTGAAGAAAAATCTACAAAATATGTAATATTTAAGCTTTAGTTTGCATTGTAATATTTAAGTTATATTAGTGTATTATTTCTTTAACAAATTACTCCTATTCAATAGTGAAATAGGAAAAATGTTCAAAAAAATTGTATAATGGAGTAGGTTAATGTATTTCTAAGTCTTGATAATTTGAACGGCTTAAACTCTTGTATTTAGAAAGCATGTAGGGGTTAGTTTGAGATATTAAGGGTGCGTTCACTTCGGGGTATTCAACAAAGGGAAACGGAATCATTCCCTTTGTGGTTGTTTGTTTTGTATTTTTAGTGATTCCGTTTTCCCCAATTCAAGTTTTGAAAACCCTCATATCCCTTTTAGTCATTCCCACCAGATTCTTAGGAAAAATTATTCCCTTTCCTTCCTCTTTCCCTATCATCATCTTTAACATAAACATAAACAAATACTAATATATATGGTATATAATTTATACAAATACTAACATATAATACATAATTCTTATTAATATTAATATAAATATTTATATCTAATATAAAAATAATATATTTTATTTAAAATTTATATAAATATAATGGATATGAATATAATATATTATATAAATATTATATATATATATAATTTAAAAAATATATCAATATATAATTTATAATAAATTATAGATATTATATATTTGAAAAAATGAATGAATACTATATAATATAAATAATTTATAATATAACTACAATAAATTCTGAAATAATAATATATTATTAATAAATTTAAATAAATATCAACATATATAATCATTTATAAATATAGTTATAATTTAAATAAATATGAAAATATATATATATATATATTAATATAATAAATATTATTTATACTTTAAATGCTATAATGATAAAAATATTTATACATATTGTTTATGAAGTTAAAAATATTTTATATAGATGATATATTATATATGAATATATTTATATATTATTTACAATTAATTTAATATTTTAAAAAATTATTAATAATATTATTTAAAATTTAAATACTATAAATATAAAAAATATCAATATATATATATATATTTATGTAAATATTTATTTATATTATTTACAATTTAAATATTTTTTTGTATTATATATATCAATAAATATTATTTTAAACTCAAATACTATAAAATTTAAAAATTAATATATTATATATAGACAAATTTCAAAAAAATGTTATATATATATATAAATATTAATATATATCATTCATAATTTAAACTATTATATATGCTATATAATTTATATAAATATTAGTATATATTAGATAAACATTAATATATATTATTCATAATGTAATTAGTATTAACACTTCACTGTTTGGAACCAAACAACAACAAAGACAATCATTGAGAATTCTATTCTGTTTCTGTGTTAGAATCAAACAGACTTCTTGATTTGGGGGAATCCATTTCCTTTCCTTTCCATTCCCTATCCTGATTCCATTCTGTTTCCTCATCTCGAAGTGAACGCACCCTAAGACAACTTAGGCATTGAAATTTGCTTGGCCAAATTAGTTATTTAGATTTTATTAAAATTTAATTACTAATTTAGAGTGAGGTCTGTCGGGTCTATTTCTAGTGTCCATGCCTGGTTTTTCTATTCTTGGGTCAGGTCGGGCCACGTCTGGTTTATCTGGCTCTACCGATAGCCAATATGGTTTTTTATTATTATATGATTAATAAATTTTAAATAATTAATATAATTTAAATAACCTATATAATATTTAATTAAAATATATAAAATATTATTATTTTTTACAAGATAATATTATATAAAATTAGGTCGGGCTTACCCGCGGGCTCAAAAATGTGTTGAAGCTTGTTTTTTTGGGCATGTTTGTTGTCCAAACCCGCCCAAATAGTTGATCAGGCCCGAGCTCGTCGGGCTTTCAAGTGGGCCGAGTCAGCGGGCCATACCACTCATGATTAGCTCTGTTCGGGTCACAAAAATGTTTGTTAGGTCAAAGTTGTTTGTACTCTGTGAAGATCGATGATGAAAGATAGTGACAATTACAAACAATTAATAAGAGCGTTTCTCCGAACTCAATGAGTCATGTCATTTTTATGCCACATCAAACAACACACATTGATTAATATTTTTTTCTTGCCGAACTATTGGCTTTTAGCCTAACCCAAAGCGGGGACATCAGAACTAAGTTGTCAGTTTTCACATTCAATGTTAGTCGAAGTTTGGGCTTGACAGTAGGCAAGATTATTAGATCGTTACAATATCCTTTTCAATTTGTGGATTAAAAGTGGTTACAATTTCACATTATGGTTAATAAAGGGATATTTCATAGTATATTATTGAGTTTTCCAAAAGTGTTACAGTATCGGACTGTATGCAATGAACACTTTTTTTGGTTAATAATTATATCTTCCAACCCGTAAATCCTCAACTATATGACTTAAACTTTAAACCCTAAAAGTTGAACTCTCAATCATATATTCTTAAAATTTAAACCATCAAAATCCAACCCTAGACTTTTAGTTCACCCTTAATTATATACATTAAACTTTAAAAATGTAAGACAAACCCTTGAACCTTAAACCTTTGTGGAAATATCTAGATAGCTATGAATGACCGAAACAATGTAGAAGATGATATTCCAGCAATATATATATTTATATATATATATATATGTCTTAGTGGCATACTATGAAATTTTGTAAATATCTGTAGTATCTTACGTAATATGCTTTATTAAACTGAATGTGATTGCAATAATTAAATTATTACAAGGCTCAAGGGAAATTGAAAACGAAAATGCTCAAGACTGAGTAATATAACTCGAGAAGCAATGGGAGTCACTTGGAATAGAAATATAGAAACTAAAATCCACCAAACTAATTGACAAAAAAAATATCTTTCATTGTACTTGAGACCAAGGTTGTTGAGGAACTTTTGATATGTTTTTTTATGATTCGAAGAGTTTAGATGTCAACCTAGATTTAATTATTTTCGTATATCACCAATTTTTATATGTTTAGTCTTGTCACATCATTTACCTAGTTATGAAATATAAATATGATTTAGTGGAAATATATGAACATTCCTAATTCACATCATATATGTTGTCTAGGGATGACAATTCGGGTTGATGGGTCGGGTTGAGGTTAACCCATACCCAACCCGGTTAAAAATCTATTGACCCAAACCAGCCAAAGAATAATCCAGTTACAAATTTTCAACCCTAATCCAATAAGTATAAAACCATTTAACCCAAACCCAATCCGTTTAACCCAAAATTTGTTAAAGTATATATTTTTTTGACAGTTTCACATTTTAAATTATCATTTTTATATCGATGTTGATTAAATTCCTTGAGAGTTACAAGTGATTGCATGGTCTTCATTCACCCTAATACAATCCATATACAAAAAGAATGTTGACCCTTTTGAAAAAATATTTATCAAAATGTTGTATTGCTTGATAAAAGTGTTGATCATGTTTGTTATATTTATTAACTAATAGTTATAAAAGAGCCGTAGTCACATTTTTAATATATGTGTACTATTTATTATAATTTTTCACTAATAAAATAAAGATAATGGGTCGGGCTAAGTTCGGGCTATAACTTTAAACCTATACCCAACCCAAAAATAATGAGTAACCTAAACCCGACCCAAGAATTAATAGGTCAAAACTCTCAACCCAAACCTGGATTTGAGGGTCGGTTTTGGGTCGGGGTTTTGGCTTAGGTCATAATTGTCACACCAATGTTATTACTTACATCAATGTTGTAGGTAAGCACTTCATTTTTTTTCTTCTTTTTTGGTTGTAACATATTTTTTTCTCTTCCATGTCATAGCCAATATACCATATACATTTTCACATAATGTAAAATTAGTAAGGAAAATATTGAAGTATATTCACCTCAAAAGAATCTCTCATTATGGTTTTACAAATAGTAAATGTGAACTTATGAGCTAGACTTTTACAATTACTGTGGTTTGGGAACCGAAATCTCATATGATAAAATATGAGGTTTTATATTTATATTATAAGATCCATCAAAGATGGAATCCAACAACAGTTCTTCTAAATGATAATGACCTGAAACAATCTTTCTCAAATCCTCCTGTTTAACCTAAACTTACTTGTTTCACCTAAACTCATTCTTTTGCTTCGAACTGTCAATATAACAATAGGGTTTGAACCTGAATTTTTTTTATTGAAAATGTGTATAATAATTTTCAACTAGTCGATAGGTAAAAAATCGCCTCATACATCCGGACTAAGAACTTGTACTTATACCAACGTTAATAAAGTATTTAAAGAGACTTTAACGAGATTCCCTTCACGTTTCATTGTTTTTAAATGTAACTCAAGTTGTCATGTTATAGATTCAAAATTATATTTAAATTCACTTTTCGAATTCATGATAAATAAAAAATGATATAATAATATGGAATATGAAATATTATTAAGAAAAGCATGACATTAGGTAAACAAAAAAAATGAGATGGTGGAGCAAGTTTATGTAGTTGTCATTAAGAATTAATGTATTGCCAAAAACTTATAGATTTGTTGGACAAAATATGAGATGGTGGAGCAAGTTCATGTGATTGGCATTCCTAATCCAACCCATTAAAGTACTTTAACCCAACCCAACCCAAAAATAGATGGGTAAAAAATTCATGACCCTAACCCAACCCGTTTAAAATCCTTAAACTCTAACCCAACCCTCCCAACCCATTTTTTTAAGCAAACAATAACCCATATTACTTAACACAGGCATAAATGTCACATTACATGAGATTAAATTGTACTCCCTCCAGTTCTCATTAGATAATTCTAAGTGTTGTCATTGTTTTTAAAATATAGGATGTTTTGGTCTTTTTATCACCCACTTTCCACATTTAGCCCCTTACTTTTTTCCTCACACCCATAACTCTCTTATTCCCTACAGAAAAGTAAGGGTAAAATAGTCCACAAACTGTCTCATTCTATATGTTGTGCTAGAAAATCGTGTGTTAAGAACAGAAGAAAGTATACGTTTAGTACAATAGCTACTTTGATAGACCACTTTTCAAAGTACAAAAGCTACATTTCACAACCTTGGATAGCATTACTTAACATATTTAATTGATATAATCTCATCCTCTAGATAGCATTTGTTGAACCACTTTTCAAAATACAGTAGCTACTTCTAGAACTTAATCGACGTAAAGTACTATATTTATCTTGTTGTATAATATCATTCACAAACAACATATATATATATATATATATATATATATATATATATCTGTTTTTGTTCACCCTTATAAATCATTTAAACATATTAGTTGTGTTGTATCATTTACAAAAAGCCAAAAACGGATATCATTCACAACAAAACAACATCCTGTAGTAGTTATCTTCACATCAACAACTGTCAGAGCTGGTTGAGTCAAACTAAATAAGATGTGAATTCAAAACTCTCAAAATAGTTGGTTGATGTGTAGAGCTGGTTGGACCATTTGTTTGATTAACATAATGAAGTGTGTGATATATTTAAAGATTGGATAGTCCATCTGGACTTGGGCCGATTGGTAAAATATTTTATAATTAAGGCTAAGACATAGTTTCGTCTTAAAGTAATACTACATATATATATATATATATATATATATATATATATATATTAATTTGAGTTTTGAATTCGGTCAAGGGTTTGGATCTCTACCCTAACCTAACCTACAAAATTAGCTTATTACCCTAACCCAACCCAAAAATAAAAGGGGTCAATAATCATGACCCTAACCCATAAATTCTGGGTTGGGTTCGGATTAAGTTTTGGGTTGGGTCAAAATTGCCAGGTCTTAGGCATTATGTGAATATAACAATAGGGTTTGAACCTGAAAAATATATTGGAAATGTATATAATAATTTTTTACTAGCCCATAGTGTGAAATTTTATAAATATCGATGGTGTCTTGTGCAATATGCTTTATTAAACTGAATGTGATTACAACAATTAAAGTATTACAAGGTTCAAGGGCAATTGAAAAGAAAGTGTACAAGACGAGCAATAGAACCGATAAGCAATGGGGAGTCGCTTGTAATAGAAACATAGACTAAATTTCCCTAGACTAATTGACAAAGAAAATATTTTTCATTGTACTTGGTATCAAGGTTATTGAGGGACTTTTGATATGTTTTTTTATGGTTCAAAGAGTTTGGACAGCCTAGATTTCATTATTTTAATAAATCACTAACTCTTTTACTTTTTTTTAGTCTTATCACATCATCTACCTAGTTGTGAAATATAAATTTGGTTTAGTGAAAATATATGAACGTTCCAAATTCACAATATACACTTTTATCTAGGGTTGGCAATTCGAGTTAATGGGTCGGGTTGAGGTTAGTCCCATTTATAAATCTATTGACACAAACACACACAAAAAATGATCGAGTTACAAATTTTCAACCCTCACTCGACCCGTATAAAACCATTCAACCTAAATCCATTCTGTTTAACCCAAAAAACTCTAGGGGGCATTTGTTTTGAGCGGGGGAAGGGAATAGAATCAAGAAAGGGAATGAAGGAGAATGAAAAATAATTCCCTTTGATTTTTCTAACTATTTATTTGAGCTGGGGAAAATAAAATAAATAACCAGTCATTGACTGCTGGCTGCCGATCAATGACCATTAATTACTAGTCAACATTCACCGGTCACCGATTAATGATCATTAGTCATCGGTCAATGGTCATATGTCGCCGGTCAATGTGTACTGGGAAAAGGAATCTCATTCCCTAGTAGCAGGTGGGAATCAAGTTAGAGAGTTTTGTGGTAATTCTATTTCCTTTATCTTTCTTGATAATAAGAAAAATAGACTAAACAAACACCAGAACATGGAATAATTCTGATTCCCTTTCTTGATTACCCAAAACAAACACCCCTAAATATATCTTTTTTTACCGCTTCATATTTTTTAATCCAAATTATTATTATTTTTTCAGAATGATGTTCATTAAATTCCTTTAGAGTTACAAGTGACCGCATGGGCTTCATTTATTTGATTCATTACAAAAAGAATGTTGACACTTTTGAATTTTTTTTATCAAATTGTTGATCTAGTTGAGAAAATTGCTGATAATATTTGTTATATTTATTAACTAATAGTTATAGAATTATAAAAGATATAGTGACATTCTAATGTATGTGTAGTATTTTTTGTATTTTGTTTCTTCAATGAAACAAAGATAATGGGTCGAGTTTTTGGTTATAACTTTAAACCCATATCTCACCCAATTATATTATGAGTAACCAAATCCGACTAAAAAATTAATCGAGTGAAAAATCTTAACCCGAACCCGTGATTTACGGGTGGGGTCCACGGGTTGGGTCAAAATGGTCACCCACTGTTGTCACTTACACCAATGTTGTAGGTAAGTATTTCATATTTTTTTCTTTCATATCATAGCCTACATACCATATTCATTTCCACATAATGTAAGATTAGTAAGGAAAATATTGAAATATGTTCAACTCGTAAAAATCTCTCATTTTGGTTATATAAATAGCAAACTTGAACTTATGAGCTAGAATTTTATAATTATGGTAGTTTGGGCACGAAAATCTCATATAATTAATACGGTCGAGGCTTTATATTTGCATTATAAGATCCATCAAAGATGGAATCCAATAACAATTATTCTGAATGAGAATGACCTGAAATAATCTATAGCGAATCCTCACGTTTGACCTAAACTTACTCATTTGACTCGAATTGTCAATACAACAATAGGGCTTGAACTGAAACAATATTGCAAATATGTATACTAAATTTCCACTAGCCGATGGGTCAAAAACCGTGCGCCTACGAACTTGTACTTATATCCAATGTTAATAAAGTAAAGAAACTGTAATGACATTCACTTCACGTTTCATTGTTTTAAATGTAACTCAAATTGCAAAGTAAACATGTTATAGTTCAAAGTTATATTTAAATTTAGTTCCAAATTCATGATATATAACAAATGATATATAATATGAAATATAAAATATTATAAAGAAAAGTATGACATTAGGTATAAAAAAACCAAAAATGAAATGGTGGAGCATGTTAATGTAGTTGTCATTAAGGATTGATGTTACTCGTGAAATTTTCAAATTTGTTAGAGAAAAATATGATTTAAATTTTCTTTTAATAAGATTTTACTTATATTTTACATTAAAATATATCTTTTAAAAATAATGTAAACCACTCTATATTTTGATTTAAAACCGACTTTTCCTCAAGGTTAAAATTATTGATTCATAAATTTTGTCTTTATTTTCAAAATTTGCATGTAACCAAATACTTAGAGTAAAAAGATGAATGAAGAAAAAATAGTATAACATAGCAGGTAAATTTTTTGTTATTAAGTCCTGATTTTTACTTAACAACAATTTATTATTTGTCAAAGAAATATCTGTTTAGTTTTTCTTTATTTAAATGAAGATACTAATGGATCCAGATTTTACCACAAAGATATTATAATTTTGTTGGACCAAATTCTGAAACATTTTATTACTATTAAGCTCTAGTAGAATATTTCACAATATGTAGGAGTTGGTTATGAATAAAAATTTAATTTGACTCAAATTTATTGAACTAAATATAATATTTGTATTTTACTAAAATTTAAATATTAATTTTACCCTTCCAACCTGTTTAATACACGATCTAACAAGGCAGTTATGCTTTTGAAAATTTAAGAAGTTTATTTATTTATAATTAAGTCCTTAAAATTAAGTTAACTCATGTCTAGTTAACAATCTAAATAAATAAGAGAAAGAGTTCTTTAAAATTGTATTATATATAAACATGATCTACCACATGTCAACTTTTAATTGGACTAGACAAAGAGGGTACAATACCCTCTCAAAATAGAAGGGGTACCCAAGCACACACCTAATTAATATAGGGGTATAGATGTCAAAATGAATTTATAATATTTTAAGTAAAAAACAAAAAAACATTCCCCCGATCAATCTCACGATTTGAGATAAAATGATGTTTTTAATGAAATTGAAATGGAATCCTAATTTGAAAAAAAAAATTCTACTTAAAAATAAATATAAGAAAAAAGTTTAATTAAGTTATTACTTAATACAAAATTTCAAATAAAAACACTATCCACTTTTTCATTTTATAAATTGTATTGTCTATAAATAAAATCTATGTATTAACAAATAAATCTACACCTACATTTTTAAACATCTATCATTTTGTTTAAATATCTACGCTTTTACTTAAATGAGAAATTAATAAAAAATCTATACTATTACTAAACAAATCTATACTTGTATTTTAGGAAAAAAAAACAAAAGATCCAAATATTAAACAAATTGTTATTATAAAATATTTTGACATGAAAAACTGTATTGTCTAAATATAAAATCTACATTGTTTAAACAAATCTACGCGTACATTTTAAAAATCTATCATTTACGTAAATATCTACACTTTTATTTAAATGAGAAATTAATAAAAGTCCACACTTATATCAAACAAATCTACACTTCAATCAAACAAATCTACACTTCTATCAAACAAATCTACACCTCAACCAAACAAAACACTTCTACCAAACAAATCTACAGTTCTACCAAACAAATCTACACTTGCATTTGAGGAAACTAAAAAGAAAGATCCACATTTTAAACAAATTGCTTAAAAATAAGCAAATGTAAAATATTTTGACATGAATTCTTTAAAATCAATATAATAAGATCACAAATGTTTATTTATACTAAATAAAATTCCACTCTTTCATTTAAAAAATGTATTGTCTAAATACAAAATCTACAGTTTTATCAAATAAATCTACACCTACATTTTAAGAAATCTATCATTTTACTTAAAAATCTACACTTTTAATTAAATGATAAATTAATAATCTGTACCTCTACCAAGCAAATCTACACTCATATTTTAGAGAAAAAAAAAGATCGATATAATGAGGGGAAGTTATTATTGAAAAAAATTGTTATTAGTGAAAAAATTGAGTGAGAAGAAACTTCCGTATAATGGGGGGAAGTTATTAGTGAAAAAATTGGGTGAGAAGAAACTTCCGTATAATGAGGGGAAGTTATTAGTGAAAATTTTTGTTATAATTGTAAAAGTATTATCAGTTAAAAATAGTTATTAAAATTTCAATTACAAAAGTCCATAATACCCTTTGTATAATTATCTGGTTGATTTTTCTTTTTACAAAATAAATTAATAAAAAGGCAAAAGTATTCACGGTGTGGATTAATTCTTAATAATAAAAACTGTAATCAAATGGCTGAAAAATACTTGAGCACATGCCCAAATTAGTCACACATGGGCACGGTCCCCATTTTGATGGCAGGGTTGCGGTTCGGTTATACGGTTATAAGCCAGAACTTAACTGCAATTTTAACCGTTTTTTTTAAATCGGTTATTCGGTGGAACCGAAATATTATTCTGTTCGGTTTTCGGTTTCAGGGTTAGGTTATTACATATATGGAAAAAAAATTTAAAAAAATTTGGTTCTTTTTTGTAATTCAGTTCCTTTTCAGAATTAGGCTCTTTTTAAAAATTTGATTCTTTTTTATAATTTGGTTCTTTTTTGTAGTTCAGTTCCTTTTCAGAATTAGGTTCTTTTTAAAAATTTGGTTCTTTTTTACAATTTGGTTATTTTCTATAATTAAGTTATTTCTCATAATTCGGTTCTAACTGAAAACCGAATTAAAATTTTCGGTTTACGGTTCCAACCTTGAAAAAAATTTGATTATTCAGTTATTTGATTCTCAGTTATTTCGGTTCTTACAGAAATTCGATTATTTGGATAGAACCGAAAAAAAAATCAAAAGCTGAACTATTTTTCCTAAGTCAATTTTCAGGTAGAACGTATAACGGAATGCTCTTCCCTAATTGATGGTATTACGTTGCATAGCCAATCACCGTCCAGCGGTAGGCCACCGCCGCACCGGTGAAAGTGCAGCACCCTCTTTTGCATTTGTTTTAATCAGTAATATATTAAGTTTTGTAAGATCATAAAAAACGTTGAAGGCTTTTACAAGTCTTGTAAAAAGACCCTGTTTAATATGCTGATATCTATTAACTCATTGCCTTTAGCTACATTCTTTATAATTTATTTGAAAAATTAAGAACTATGGTGAATTTAATACACACCATCTTAATATATAGGTTTGTTATACTGAATGACGAGCGGGAGCCACAATATAAGGTGTGGAGACTATTGGGGAAAAATTAAAAGAAAAGAAAGAGCAATAATAGAAAAAGTAAAGAGTAAAAAATGTACGCAACCATGCGATTACTTAGATAATTCTTGAGAGTAAAGGCTTCACTCAAAAAGAACGCGCGGTACGCGCCTTACTCCTCAGTTAGGGTTCTCTTCCTCTTGAAGAGCACCGCCGGCGACACTTTCTTTCTACGCTGGAATTGCACGGGGCGTTTCTCTTCCCGCTACGCTTCCGATCTCAGATGTAACTGTGTAACATGGTTCCTTTCGCTCACTGAATGATGGAATTTACTTTCAGCGCAACACCTATAAAGGGAGAAACCAGAAAGATCATCAAGAAGAAATGGACTGTGTCGGATTGGGAAATTGAAAAACCGGTTAGCTCTATCAATGTCCCTGACCAGAGATTCTTGGGTATGGCGAAAGAGCCAGAAGAAAGGTCGAGACCTAGCTTCCGAGAAATCTTAAGGTTCGGAAATTCCCCCCACCAAGAAGAGTCCTCCGATAAGGATCTGTCGGACTGCGAAGAAATGGGCGGCAAGATTAATGACGACCTAGATGATCCCCTTTGCCCGTCGATGCTGCTATCTAGAGAGGAGATTCTAAACATCAACAAGGAATGGAGACAGGCGGTCATAGTCAAATTACTAGGTAAATCTTTCCCCCTTCATGTTATGTCCGATAGGCTGTCTCAGAGATGGAAGACAAAAGGAAAATTTGATGTATTAGCCATAGGTAATGGCTATTTCACGGTGGTCTTCGAGATTAAGGAGGATAGAGATATGGTCTTGTATGGCGGTCAATGGAAGATCTCACACAGATACCTAACCGTCAGAAGATGGAGAAGGAATTTCGATACCAAATCGGAAGCCCTAATTAACCTAGACGTATGGATAAGGTCCCAGATCTGAATTTGGAATACCTTATGGAGGAGTGCCTAAACGCCATTGGCAGTAAAGTAGGCAAAGTTCAGAAGATCGATATTGTTAGAACCAGGCTAAGCTGTGCAGTTAATGCAAGAGTATGTGTAACTATAAATTTAACCAAGCACCTACTGGGGAAGTTTAGCCTTCAAAAGAAGATCTATGAGATTGAATACGAGGGGATCCATTTGATTTGCTTCGAGTGTGGCTGGTTTGGGCATTCTAAGGATACATGCCCACGGGTGGAGGATTCTGTGGTTATGGTTAATGAGGGGGGTTATAATGTGGTTCAAAAAACCTCCCAGGAAGACGAATCCCACCTGAAGGATAACTTTAGTCCCTGGATGAAACTTAGTAGGAAGAAGAAACTGGGGTTGGGTAAGACGCCTGTCAAGAAACAAGAAGAACTTCCCAAGGGTAAATCGGAAAAGGTTGAAAGTTCCAACCTTGAAATTCGTACGAAGGAACAAGCAACCAAACTGTCCCATAGATTCGTAACACTGAAGGAGAAAGGTGATGGTTTGATGACTTCAGGAAAGATAGATAATTTAGACAAACAAACCAGAAAGGGTGATGTCCCAACAGAAGAGGAGAACGAGATTGAAGGCAAGACTTCACTGAAATACCCCTAAATTAATTTAAATTAATTTAAATTAATTTAGGGGATTTCTTTATTAAACCTTTAATAATACTATTAAGTATTAAATTATTATATGGAGTTATGAATATTAAATTATTTTATGGAATTATGAATATTAAATTATTATATGGAGTTATGAATATTAATTATTATATGGGATTATGATATTAAATTAGTATATGGAATTGTGAAATTTATTTAGGGGTTTTCTCCTATTTAACCCTAATTATTATACATTATTATATAGTATTATGAATTTAATAATAAGATTTATAATCAATAAATCTTGGGAAAATTATTAAACACTCCAAATATATATAAAGATTTTAGGAAGTGTGGAACATTGTTTTGAAACATAAAAGTCAATATAAAATTCTAGAAACCTTAAAGCTTATTAAGCCTTGCTAGAGTTGACTTTTTGAGAATGGTCAAACCAGGTCATGAAACCTATACCAATAAATAGGTTATGAAAAACCATGAAGATCGATAAAAAGAACGTCAAAAACGGATCATCCTAGCCAAAGTTATGCTAGTTTGAAGTTTAGAGCCAAAATTTCATAAGTGCCACGTGTCAGCCTCTCGAGCGTCCCAACACTTAGCAGATTTTTACCTCCTCGTTTTTCTCCAGCTAACAACCGATCTTGACCTAACTTGTGACGGCTATATCTTCTTCATTACTCACTCAATAATTCTTCATGCCGTCTTCGCCACTCTCTTCTCCTTAATTCCCTCTTTAACAACCGTAACTCATACAAGCCCTAATTCCATCTAAATCAACGGGAAAATTGTTCTCAAGTTGGCACCTTTCTCAGTCGCAACCCAGATTTTCAATTCCTATCGAATTCAGGTAAATTCGTCTAGCCATAAATCCTTCGTTTCTCAACCAAATTTTGATTTCTTTAGCTCGTTGTGTAGACCTCTAACCCTTCTACAATTCTTATGTTTATGTCCAAGCCTGAATCATAACCGGTTGGAAGTTATAGTCGCTCAAAGTTCCGGATTTTTCAGCACATAAAATCATACCGGAAACAGAGAGGTAAACTCGTAACTTTCGGGTCGATTTCTTTCTGTATAATGCGAGTTAGGATTACTTCTAGTTATCCATGTGTAGATCTAAGTTTCGTCTTTCTAATGAGCCCAAAAACAAAACCTAACTCGATCTGTGCAATAACTTCTAGATCCTCGAAGGTTGCTTCCCGAACTGGTCGAAAGTTCAAGTTTTTTCCAGAAAAACGTTGCGAATTGCTTCGATTCGGGCAATTCCGGTGAGTTCTCTTCAAATTCCTCCGATTATGCTAACCGGTATTACAATTCCGACCTAACCCATGTTTTAATTGAATCAATTACGTACCATATTGCGGGAATTTGTCGGATTTGAGTGCGCATCGAACCCAGAATTCGTATGAACCCTAACTTGCGAATCGAATTCCAATCTCGATGAATATTGCATGACAATTGGGGAAATCGGTACCATTAGAACCGGAATTCGATTTAGAATCCATAGAAACAAGAATCGTTGAATTTCGTTCTGTAGATCGAGAGATATAAGTGAATTAGTACTCGGTTTCGATTTTGAATCCTCTGAAGAACTCGCGCAAACACGGGCCGTCCGATCTCAGTTAATAGAGATGGACGGCCACGATTAAAACACACGATTTTAAATGTATAAGTTTTTATATTGTTTCCAGGAATAAACCCTAACTTGTTTAATTTTTAAGTGCCTTCCCGAATGTATTTTGACTTGAAATTTTAAACATAGATTCCTTATTTTGTGTAGTTTATTTTGATGTAAATTATTATGGATTTGGAGTTTTTAAACATAAGTTATGATTTTACAAGTTACGGCGTTTCTGGAATTATCTGGCTAAATTAAAAAGATATTTTATGAAATAAAAATTTTATATGTCTAAAATGTTATAGTTACTGTATATTAAATTTGGGAATTTTTGGGCAACGGTAAAGGGTTTTAAAAATTGTGTTTATGAGTTTTTCATAAGAATAACCTATAATATAAAGTTTTTAATGTAATCAAAAATTAAAGTAAGGTTGGTTAATGGACTTCTAAGCTGGGGAAAATAAAGGGAACTAAATTAACATTTATAACAGTAAGTTTATAAATGTTTTTGTATTAGCTTTTAAGAGAAAAGAAATTATTTACATATATGTATATTTACTTACTTAAGTAGGAACTTGTATAAATTGAGGAATTTAACTATCCTACATTTTATCTACTATATTATATGGGGGTTAATGTTTTAAATAAACTAAGGAACAAATATGTATAAATATTATTTAGTACGCGTTTAAAAAAAAAAGGAATTAAGAAGTAACTTAAAGTAAATCAGGGAACTAATTAAAGTACCACTTATAATTACTAAACTTTATAAGAGAGAGCCTTAAGATATGGTAAAAGAAATATTTATGAAATATACTTAGAATACAGTTTAAGGTTGTGTTAATAAGATAATTTAAATATGGTGAGTTACTTTTACATCTTCATGTGAAGAGGATAGATAAGTCTAGATTTAATTATTTCTTAATATTTATAGTATTGAGTAATAACTTAATATTTAAGATAAAATCATTAAAAGGATTATGATATAAAACTATATTAAACTATGATTAGGAGATTAATCTAAATAATAATCCTTAAGTTTCTTGGAATTAGTTAAGCCATATAAAATACATTCATTATCAATATTCAGGATGTGAGTTTAAATAAGTGATGTACATAATAGTTAAAGATTTACAGGAAGGTTTTTAAATAGGAATTTGATACTTAAACCTTTGAACCTTTTGTCAGATAAAACTAAGTTACATAAGATATTATATGGATATACTTTACGGTAATGGGACATAATGATAGGTTATTTGAATATAAGATATGAGAATTTTCAGAATAGATTATCTTATTACATAATTAACAATTTCAATTGTGAATCAGAATTTAGCTCTTAGATAAATTTACCTTATGTCGAGATATAATGTTTATCCTAAAATACAATAAAGGAAATTAATTTATAAGTTATTCCTTTGAAACCTTTGGTCTTGTAAGTGATATAAATGTATTTAAGACATAAGTTATTAAAATTTAGTATAAAAGGATTATACATGGTCTATAGAGAGAATGTGTGTAAAAGTAAAACAGTTAGGGAATTAATGTAAGTAAGGATACATAAAAGGTTATTTTAAAACACCTATTATAAAGATATGGTTAAGTAAATAATATACCTTGTGGATACTAAATGTAAGAGTTCGATAAGTCTAAGTTAATAATAATATAGTTATTTCAATACGAGAGGTAATTCAACATCTTATGGCAAGATTATTAGACGGTTATAATAGGAAGTCATTCTGAGCTAAGGATATGATAATTGAGTTTAGTGGCTCAATTAAGTTATAATAAAAAGTATCTACAACACTATGATTCCAATATACACGATGTAGATCTTAAAAAAAAATTAAGGGGGAACCTAATCATGATGGTTTATTTGGTATTATTGATAAAGTACATAATCATTACGTTGTGAATTAATAGTATAGTTTCTAAGATAAACCTATTATAGGTCATGAGACGATGTTTATTCTAAAGTAAGAATAAAAGTATTGAGCTTAAGAATTGTTATTGAAATTCTAAGATTGGTTGAATAACATATAATGCACTTATGTTAGAAAGGGTCTTTATGTAGGAATTATGGTTAAGTATGGGTAAAGTGGATAAGGGTGGAACAATTAACAAGTGTTAGTAAAATACATTCCTTGGTCTTACAACCTTGGGCTATACAACCTTCTAAAATAAGTCAAAGGCTGTACATAACATTTAAGCGAGGGCTTATAAGGTAATTGAGGTTTGGAAATAAGAGAGAGGAATTTATTTAAGTTTTACCTAGGATACGGGTTGTTGATAGTAAGTTATCTTTAATGTTCCTCAGAGAATTGTTGAATGTTTGCACGAGTATACTAGAACTGCTACAACATTGACCAGGTACGATTTCTCGTACTCAGCTTGCTATGTGTTGGACTTTCTGAAATGTTTTGTACGATTTCTCGTACTCCGATATTTTTAATGGTTGACTTGTGGAATGTTTTGGAAAACGCTAACTGACTTTAAGAGGATTTTCTAAGAAAAAATGGTTGTGTGACTAACTCAGCTTGTGTGACTAACTGAGCCTTGGATGTGGAACTCACTTGGGTATTGGTTTCTTCTACTTGGTTGCCCGTTAGGCATTGGCTGCTTAGGGTTTACGCTTCTGCACTCTGTAGGACTGAGTGTTTTGGTATTGCTCTGGGTAGTTGGTGATCTAGCGGGATTATTGGAAAAAGGTCAATCTTGGAAATCTTTCTTTCGACGTGCGCGCGTCTTTAATGTGAACAGTAGGGGGCTGTATATCCCTCGCCCATAGGGGCATTGATATTAAACAGTAAAGGGCTGTATATCCCTTGTCCCGAGAGGACGTAGTTAACAGTAAGGGGCTGTATATCCCCTGTCCTTAATGGACGTTCTTGGCGGTGGGGGCCATCTCTCCCAGTTGGTTTCATTCCATTCTTGAGTTGCTGGTTTTGGTTTTCTCTCATTCATTCCTAGTCCTCGTGACTACATGGGTCTTTCTACTCCAAACTTGGAAATGGATCTAACATAAGTAATGATTGTTCACTAATTCTTGGTGTGGTGTTATTTACTAACTTTACTCTTCTGTTATTTGTCTCCTTTGAAATGTTATGTTTGACTTGGTGTTTTAAAAGGGTGTTTTGTTTTTTTTGTTTAAGTGCTGTTTTCAAGTTATTGTTTATTCTCAAGTTATATTAAAGTTTTGTTTTAGAGAATAGTACCAGTTCCATTCCAGGGAACTGACTCACCCCTCCCGGGGTGGGCTGCTTGGTTTCATCTTGCAGGTACGAATTGATTTACAGGTGGCCACGAAGAGAATGAGCGTTTGGGATGGGACTAGGTTATGTGGAGAGAGAATATGTTTAATTTCTATTATGTTGTGTTGAGTTTTTCTCGAGTTCAGACCGTAGCTTTTGTAAGTTATAAGTTGTAATTGGTGAGGGTTGGTGCCGGGTGTTTGGAACCCGATGGTCTGTACGCCCTTCGTATTTTTATTTCCGCTTTAAATACGCTAAATAGGGGTGTTACATTCACCCTCTTCTGATTTAGAACCTAAGGAGCCTACTCTGGAATCAACAATGATAGTGGACACCACCTTTCCAGCTAAGTTTTCTACCCCCTCCCATCTAAATGCTTTCTCTGATGTGTCCGTGTCTACTTCTTATAGTAAATTGATTAGTTTGGATAACGATTGTATGAAGCTGCCTGACATGAATGAAATAGGAAATTCCAGTTCCTAGTAGTTTGTTCTCTGTACTCCCCTCTTCATTATGATTACAAATCTGAAAGTGCTTGCCTGAAATGTTCGAGGAGCTGGTAAACCCTCCTTTGTACCCTCTGTGAAAGATATGCTTGCTAGGTGTAACCCTCATTTGATGTTCCTCTGTGAGCCCCACATTAGTGGGGACAGAAGTCTTAGTATTGTCAACAAAATTGGATTTTCTAATAAGTTTGTTGTGGATGCTAATAGATTTAGTGGGGGTTTGTGGCAGTTCTGGTCTGATTACATTAGTTTAAATATAATAAGCCATAGTAATCAGTTTATCCACACTAGGATAACTTCTGGTAATGAATCTATTCTAACCACTTTCATGTATGCTAACCCCCTTTGATAGTGGCAGAATCTCCCTATGGAAAGACCTAAACAGTTAACTATTAGTCCTGATGATTTTTGGTTTATTAGCGGGGATGTTAATTCTATCCTCTCCATTAGGGAGAAGAAAGGGGGTAAGTGAAGTATAAATATGGGTAGTCGGGGATTTATTGACTGGTTTCATTCTAATAATCTCATTGACCTCCCTTCCAAAGGCAACATTTTTTCTTGGACTAACAGATCCATCTTTGTGAAGTTAGATAGAACGTTGGTTTCTCATAATTGGTTTGACAAGTTTGCCCACATCTGGGTAGAGATCTTCCCTAGAACCATCTCGGATCACTGCCCAATCCTTTATAGTCTTAGTAGTTGTATGCCTGCCCAGAATGGTATCAAACCTTTTCGCTTCCAGGTGGCTTCGTCCACACATGACAGGTACAACCATGTAATAAATTCCACTTGGAACCAGTCCCAAACATTAAGCTAGAACATGTCCAACCTTAGTGAAGCCCTAAACAATTGGAATAGAGACTACTTTGGCAATCTTTTCCATAAGAAGAGAAGGGTGCTTGCTAGGCTAGTTGGAGTTCGAAAGAGTCTTGAGAGGCATCAATCCCCGTTCCTTAGAAATCTTGAAAAGGACTTACAGAAAGAATATGAAACTATCCTCCTTAGAGAAGAAATCCTTTGGTTTCAGAAATCTAGGGAGAAATGGTTATTATTTGGGGATAGAAATTCCTCTTATTTCTATAGGATGGTTAAGATTAGGAGAGCCAAATATAAAGTACTTCATTTATATGACTCTAATGGCATAAAGGTTGAGGGCCTCAATAATCTTAAGAGGCTAGCCTCAAACTTCTATCAAAACCTTTTTCAAGCCCATAATAAGCAGCTTCACTTATCCCTTGGGCATGACTTTCCGCTTATCAGCCCAACCCATTTAGGCTTCTGTGCCTCTCTCCCTTTATTAGACGAAATCAGAGATCTCATCAAATCTATGGGTAGCTACAAAGCCCCCGGGCCTGATGGTTTTCAGGCTTGGTTCTATAACAACCATTGGCACTTGGTGAAAGATAAAATATTAGAAGTTGCTCTAAGGTCTTCTCTAGTAGCAGTATCCCAGAGAGCATCAATTCCACCCTTCTCTGTCTCATCCAAGAGAGCATTAATTCCACTTGAATTCCCTTGGTTGCCAAATAATTGACCTGTCTGTTACCCACATACTTGGCTGCTTCTTCGTGTTCACAGTGATGAAGTCATTCATTCTGGCCAAAACTTCATCCATACTAGAGGATGTACCAGCACCCGAATTCTGTGTTTGCTAATTCTGCAGTGGCTTCTGATAAGATGGATTATACTACTGTGGTGGTCTTTGATTGAAGTTGTTGTTACCACCAGCTTGGTAACAGTTTTGCTGTTGTGGGTGGTAACCTGAATTCCCTTGGTTGCCAAAATAATTGTCCTGTATGTTACCCACATACATGGATGCTTCTTCTTGTGATGGAGCACATTGACACATGTTAGAATTCCTTCCGCAAAACTCACAAAGAGGATAGGACTCAGGAGCAGCTGCTGCATTCGACTGTGGATTAAATACTGCACACATTCGCTCAAATTGCTTCGACATTGCTTCTATCTTGGCAGCGAGAAATGTGTTCGAATCAACCTCATACACACCAGCAGTCTTCTTCGGTGCAGCCTCCCCAGATCTTGTACCTCCCCACTGGTTAGCTGCAGTAGTAATGGTCTCCAACAACTCTTTGATTCTAGCAATAGGCAGCTCCATGAGACTTCCCCCAGCACAAGTATCTACCAATAAACGGCTCGAAGGTTCCAAGTTTTTGTAGAAAGACTGCAGTACTACCTCTTCACCCAAACCATGGTGTGGTACTCTTCACACTATCCCTTTAAAACGCTCTCAAGCCTCAGATAATGTCTCACCAGAGAATAGCTTAAAGTTGGTAATCTCTCCTCTCATGGTCAGCATTCGAGAAGGAGGAAAATACTTTGCTAAGAACGCATTAGCTAACTCCGCCCAGGTGGTGATGCTGTCAGGCGCCAATGAGTTTAGCCATTTGGCAGCTCTATCCCTCAGGGAGAATGGGAAGAGAGTAAGTCTAGCAACCTCCTGAGAAGCTGGTGTAGAACATGCTCCTACCAATCTCAGGAAAGTGGTGAGATGGACATTGGGATCTTCGGTGATTGTCCCACTAAATTGAGGCGCATTCATAACCATAGTCACATAATGTGTCTTGAATTGCCACTGCACTTTTGCTGGTAACGCAGGAATTACTATCGGTGAAACAAGCCCTTCGACACTTGGGCAGGTATAGTCCCTCATTTGCCTCTAATTGTTGTCACCCATGCTTGCTTCTGGTTGAATGACTGGAACCTCTTCGGTAATAAGTGGTTCAGGAACCTTCTCCTCTACTGAGGTTGAGTTCAAACTCTGGTTCACCTGCAGATCGAGTTGTAACCATAAACAAAAATTAGCTAACTGAGAGTAAATTAGCGTAATTATAAAAGTATAATCAATTAGATTAAACTAACAGGAACCATGAATAATTATAAGAATTAAATCGCACAATGTTAAAAGAAATAAATCAAATCTAATCTAATAAAAATCCTGGTAAACAAAGAGAATATACTCAGAATAAAATCCTGAAAATAAAATCAGAAAACAAATCTAACAGATAAAAGAAAACTGAAATAAAATCAAACTAAAACTAAAATAAAATTAAAAGGAACGAAAAGTAATTCAAAGACAAACAAAATAAAACTAAATAAAAACAAAAATAAAGATAAAACTAAATGACCGTGTCTCCCCGGCAACGACGCCAAAAACTTGATGGGGTAAAACCTAACGGCAAGTGTACCGATCAATTCTAGCAAATTTTAATCTTAGAGTATTCCCTAAGTATCGAACCAGAGCAGGCGATGTCTAGTTTAAATCTTTACTAAACTAACAGAATTAAAAAGACTAAATACCGTATGAATAATAGGAAATTAGGGGTTTTTTATTTAATGGAAATAAATGCTGTAAGAAGATTGATAAACAGTAAATAATGGAAAAATAATTGATTTGAAACTGATATGGAAAGGTAATCCCGGTTTACTACTTCTCCCTAGATTTGTAATTCCTTTCCCTAAGTGATTTTCAAAAGAATTCTGAATAACACCCTAGAACAACAGTAATTTACCTCCGGTCTCCCGCTCAGCAAATTTTAATTAGCAAAGACCGAATCCTAACTCTCGTTATGAGCTCACTGTTTACAAATTGCTTTAAGCTCAATCTAGACTATTAGTCAGTTAGCAATTTAGAGGAATTACCGTCTCTATACTAACCGGTTCTTTTCCTGTATTCAATTGAAAGCCGCTGTCGTCACTTATAAGCTATCAAAATAGAAATCTCAATAATTGGCCAGATTAAGGTATGTATGAAGTCCCGGACCAGTCTTCAATATTGGTCGAGAGTCTGGCTAAAGGTTGGTACGGGACTTAGGACCTGTATAAGGTCCCGGACCTAACTTGAAATTGATGGAAAATGCATGTCTTTGCTTCATTCAACTTGTTTGAAAATCTAAAATTCCACTACAATGATAGGAAACACGTTTTCTTGAGATTTTTACCTGAAATAACATAAAAACCCATCATAGAAGACAATTGCAACATGAAGCATAAATATAACCATAAGACGGGAATTTAGCAGTAAATAGCAACGAATTAGGCATAAATAGACCCATAGAAATAGGTAAATTCCCGACTTATCAACTTTATCACACTTAACCTTTGATTGCCCTCAAGCAAATACTGCAATAAGAATATACTGAATTTCAATAGCGGGGAATCATCAGATCAGGAAAAATGTACAAGGAAATCTAATACCAAACAACAATCATAAGTCGCAATGATTAGCACTGCAGGTTTTCATAAATAGTGAAATGAGGATGGTGTTAAATGCCTGAGACAATTATCATAACCATTCAGTCCATATTTCACTCAGGGATTTCCTTTCCATTTACTTTCCACAATCCAATGGACAACAAGGGGCAAGAAGTAATGCCATATTCCACATTACCTTTCATTTCCACGTACTCATAATCAAGGAAGAATTTGCAATTAACTATTTAGAATGAAAGTACTTTTCTCCCGATTTTTCTGAGTTAGCATTATTCGTTTCATCCCCCTACACTTTTCTCCCCATCCATGCAACGGTGTTGGGCCTTCTATCCCAGATCAGACGATCTTAGGTAGATGAGTGATGAGGCACTCCAAGGACTTAATTACCAGATGGGAAAGGTCTGTTCCGGTTCAGAATAGATTAGAGGAGTACCTTGCCTTTGTCCTTTCCTTCCTTTCACTCCATAACTTTCCAAAGCTCCAAACTTAGTCCAAACAAAAATAGTCACAAAACGGTCTCACCTTTTATTGAAGAAAATAGATAAATTTTTTAACAAAATCTGTACATACAAGCAGTACAACCAGAGTTTCTATGACCGAAGTCCACATTCAATTTTAGAATAATTGCTACTTGTATGGTATTCCCAACTAACTCATCCAACCACAAATTAGAACCAAGTATGTCAAAACAGAAAAATTTTGTTTGAGGGTAAGCAAAAGTCAGTAACAGAGAGATTAATAATGTCAAAAGTCAAAGAAAAATAAGCAAATTGATATTTAGAAAACAAAAGCAAGTGCAACCCTCTTTCCTACTTTAGAAATAAGCAAATGCCCCAAAGATCGAATGGCTCAACTTCCAAAATAGAGTTCAAAGGCATCTCGTGGCGTCTAGATAAATTTCCCTGCCTTTGACACTGGTCACATGTGGACTCAAACTAATAACAATCCTTATTCAATGTTTTCCAAAAGAAACCAGCCTCCAACACTTTCGCGGTTGTCCTAGCCGGACCAAAATGACCTCCTACTTCTTTAGAGTGACAATGTGCAAGGATATCTCTAGCTTCACCCTCAGCAACACACCTACAAATTATATTGTTTGCACATACCTTGAATAGAAAAGGATCGTCCCAACGATAATGCTTAACAGTGGAGAAGAACTTCTGCTGATATGTCAATTCTGGAGGAACCACTCCCTTGGCTAAGAATTCGCGATATCAGCATACCAAGGGTCCGTTGAAAAACCAACCATGTAGACATACTCATCAGGGAAATACTCATTGATTGGTTTACCATCGTCTGGAACTTCCATACGGGACAAATGATCAGCTACGCCATTCTGCGCTCCAGGTTTATCTCTGATCTCAATGTCAAATTCCTGCAAAAGCAAAATCCATCAAAGAGATACCTGAGAGCGGAGTGGTCGGTGTGTACAATGACTCTGGGTCCAATGATATAAGGTCGAAACTTTTCACAAGCGAAGACAATTGCCAGCAACTCCTTCTCTGTGGTTGCATAGTGTAACACCCCGGATTTTCTAACATTTTATTAGGTCAATTTTTTTACAATTCAATATTTATATTGATAAGCAGCGGAAACAAAACCTAATCCGGAGTATTACTGCCACACTCGCAAAAGAACGAGTGTGAAGCCTAAACAATTAACTAAATAACCAATTCATTATTTTTGACAAGAAAAACCAATGTCCATAATAACAATTTCTTAAAAATGCACAAGTCTTAAAGCCTAAAATAAAATTCAATAACAAATAACTAGCCTATGTGGAGTCGTCTTCCCAAACCCCAAGGACTTCATCAGTACCTGTGGCAGAAATCCAAACAAACATAGAAAGAGCCACGATAAAGTCAGAAAAACTGAGTAAGCTACCACTTCACTACGTAAAAATCATTTTCTCTTTAGAAATCATTTTTAACAATATAACCACACAACATACAACACATTTCAACAATATTAACACACAACAACAAAATTATCATAACTGTAAAATACTTCACATTGGATTTCTTTAGTAACCCAAAAATATATTAGTCAGATTATTTTAATTATCTTCCTTGTCCCAACGCGCAGCCAGGACAAAACAACTTTACTTTCTCTTTGGGTACAACACGCAGCTGTAACCCGGACCCAAACACGCAGTCGGGAATCCAACCAAGCCACTAAATCCTTAAGTGTGCACACCCCCCAATAGTTCAAAGGACTAAGGAGTAGATCTAGGGCTAACTGTGTCCTAGTGCGGCCCACAGTATCTCAAACTTATGCGTCCTAATGCGGCCCGCATTTATCATCTCATTCATGTGTCCTAATGCGGCCCACATGCACCATGGTTTTCTCCTCTTAAAAATTCTTTTATTCGTTATTATTCTTTACCATATAATCTCATCAAAATCCACATATTTCACCATAAATAAATTATGATATCATCCTTATTGAATAAATAATTCAATTTTCACAAAATCATTTCGTTAACGATTTCACAACAATATCAGTTGATCTCATAAATAAACTCATGACAATTTTCCATCAATCTCTTTTAGAAAATATATTTAAATAACCACTGATATCCATTACAAAATAAACCACTCACATAAAAAAAATGAAATTATCACCAACACTTAACACTTCAATTTCAAACAATTATCACACACAAAATTCACATCCACGTGAAAATTCACTATCCTAAATATAATAAAAATTAGTGAACGTAGTAACTTACTTGATATTTAGCAACGATTCGCAACAACCAAGCATGAAATCTATTAATGTTGTCTTTCACAAATTTGGAGCTCTGCTACCTACGCGCCACGGATTACGTAGGAAGAAAACTGACTTATCTCTCCATCTCTACTTTACCCTTTGTGTGTGAGTTGACAGGCTGGATCTTCTTCTAACTATTTTTTTTATTTTTGTTATGCATGTGTAGAGAAAGGAAATGAGGCATATATTATGTTTTTCCTGTTTGTGCCTATGTAAGTGATGGGAAGGCAGGGATAAATGATGTATATATATTTGGTTTTATTGTGTCTGTAAACCGAGAGAAAATAAAAAGGAAGGAAGAAGCAACATCTTGTTGTGTGAATCATAAAAGGATGTAAGAGAGAGAGCTGGCCGAAGGAAGATGAGAAAGATAGAAACTAAATTGGATGATTAAGATGAGTAGGACGGCAACCCTTATATAGCCGATCAGGGAATCTAAAAAGTGAGGGAATGCGAACCGGAAGGAAACCCAAGAGAAAAAGAATACCAACCAATGATCACTAAAGTGAATTAAATTGCTTAGTTAAATTAAAGAAAACAAAGGGTTAGGAAATATGAAAGGTAAAATTCATTCATTAGTAAAGTAGGAAATATGAATAGTTAGAACTAGTTCATTAATAAAATCAGAAAAACTCAAAGGATGAAACCGATGGATTAAAAACTAACTTATTTAGTATAGTTCAATTGAAGTAGTATTTAAATCGTAACATTATAATTATTATAACTCCATTATAAACAAATAAATATGCTAAATAATTAGATATACACAAGGATCATTGTTATGACATTAAAAATCACAACCGATTTACTTTTAACACATGTTATTCTATTAACACGAATTATCTTTATTATATAGTACGCTCGTAAATTATAGTATAATACCATAAACTAACTATTTAAATTGCTCGTGAACTAATATACTCATAAACTATATAAAATATGTATTTTAATCAACATTACTCTTTGAATCATATCATTATTATTATTACTCCATTTTTAATTAATAAATATACCAAGTTAGCTTGAGAAATACAAGGATCATTAATAAAATAACAATTGGTCCAATTTAAACAAGTTATTTGTTAGAATGAATTCTCTTTAGTAAATAACAAACGCGTAACCTTCATAATACATATATAAATATATACATTCATATATACTATACTTGCAAACAATAACACGTAACCTCGCAAACTATAATATATACTCGTAAACTAGAAAATAAATGTATTTTAAAATTTAGGGGTATTTCATTATTCCCCCCTTAAAATAAAGCTTCGTCCCCGAAGCTCGATCTCACCCCACTAACCAATGGTCCCACTAATAAATTATCAATTGTAGCTACTTTACACTAAGGTTTATATCATATCTCTAACCATGATAAATTTGGTTATTGCCGTCTACCTCCCTTAAAAGAATATTACATCCTCGTAATTAACCTTAGAATTAACTTTTACCTGAGATGAGGAATAATTTGATAAGGTTCTCCACTGCAAGAAATCTCGCCTAAGTTCACAACCACAAGACTATAATTCATTCGAATAAAATTCCTATCATTATCAATAAGATACAATTCACTATGGAGTTTCAATCATATAACATTCATTTTATATATTATTCAATAAAAGGAATTATTGTAAATCACAAAATTCATAACATTATCACTTGAGCATCATAGGCTATTAACATTTCATAAATATCATCAACTTGACTCATATCTAAAATCTACACTTATGCCTTTGTGTCAACATATACCGCAATCAATATTTCAACATATCAAGCATAAAAAAACATTCAATCATAATCACACAAAATATCTCAAAATGCAATAAAAACAAAGAAAGCATTAGAAACTAATTCCCCCCAAAAGACGGCTTGTCCAAATTTTAATCCTAAAATAATTATTCCATTTTTATAACATTCTTAACCTATTTTCTAGCCAGTTTTGCTCTGATACCACTTTATAACACTCCGGATTAGGTTTTGTTTCCGCTGCTTATCAATATAAATATTGAATTGTAAAAAAATTGACCTAATAAAATGTTAGAAAATCCGGGGTGTTACACATAGTTTTTATGCGCATCATTCATGGTCTTACTGGCATAATAGATTATCCTTAAAACTTTGTCGTGCCTTTGACCCAAAAGCTGCTCCCAAAGCATACACTAGCATCACACATAATCTTGAAAGGTAGTGACCAGTCATGACCAACAATTACAGGAGCAGACACCAGTTTGGCCTTAAGTAAATTAAATGCATCTAAACACTCCTTTGTAAATTCAAATTTAGCATCCTTTATTAGCAAATCACAAAGAGGCTTAGAGATCTTAGAAAAATCCTTAACAAAACGCCTATAAAAACCTGCTTGACCGAGAAAACTCTGGACATCCTTCACCAATGATGGTGGTGGCAGTTGCTCTATCACCTCGACCTTTGCCTTGTCTACCTCAATCCCCTTCTTAGAAATCTTGTGTCCTAGCACGATGCCCTCCTGAACCATGAAATGACAATTCTCCCAATTAAGCACCAAGTTAGTATCCCTGCACCTGGCTACAATTAAATCCATGTCTTTTAAACAAGAATCAAAAGTCAGTCCAAACACAGAAAAATCGTCCATAAAAATTTTAATGCATTTTTCAATAAAATCAGCAAAAATAGCAGTCATGCATCGTTGAAAAGTAGCTGGCGCGTTACATAAACCGAAAGGCATGGGCCGATAAGCATAAGTACCATTTGGACAAGTAAAAGTGGTAATCTCCTGATCTTCCTTAGCAATTGGAATCTGAAAATAACCGGAATAACCATCTAGTTTGCAATAGTATTCTTGTCCTGCAAGCCTTTCCAACATCTGATCAATAAAGAGAAGGGGGAAATGGTCTTTCCTAGTGGCAGCATTCAATTTCCGATAATCAATACAAACTCTATGCCCAGTGACCGTACGCTGAGGAACTAACTCACCCTTATCATTAGGTACCATAGTTAAACCTCCTTTCTTAGGTACTACCTGTGTAGGACTTACCCATTTACTGTCAGAAATTGGATAGATAATACATGTAACACCCCTACCGCTAATCCCGTTATTAACACATAATCACCTCATAAATCCATACATTTGCAGCGGACAATCTAATACAACAGGCGGGTGAAACAATGTCGTTAGCCACCCACATGGCTAACAAGACCTAACTCAATGCAGCATCGGTCTGATGGACCGGAATAACTGAGTACTCAATACAAATACAATTCTCATTCTTGCTAAACCGAGTCACATTCAATACAAACTATACCGAGTTTCTATTACAATTCAAATGCTGATACACTTTCGGTCTTACAAGATTAACAATTACAATTACAATGTAATTACATAATCTAACTACTACCCATGCCGTAGCATCCCCGTCTTACTCTCGAACGGTTATCGGCTCCAAGTACCTGAAAAAGAATGGGTGGCTCCGGAGGGGCTCAGCACCTTTGCTGGTATGGAAGTTGTGCAACTCGCTACTACCGGGCCACACTCAACTAATTCTCATCTTAACATGCGATTGAATTTATTTAAATCAAAACATGAAGTGCAATAAACATATATCATGCTCGCAACATAATAAGTATTCAAACATAGAATACAATCAGTGAGACTAACACATTAGTTAGTTAGTTTACACAATCTCACTCTAGGCCGTGAGGGTTCTACCTCACTAACGACTCGTTCACATTGTTTAATACCTTTCCATTCTCCTTGGATACTTATTTGTTCTCTTAGTTCCTTAGACACTACAGGTCTCATTCATACTTTCTCAATTGTTCTTCTCTTACATAATTCTTAAACCAATACACATGGCCTCCGGGCAGAGTCATACACAAGACTCGCCACCGGGCTTTCAAGCCTAGTCTTACTTCCCCGGTTTCGACACTACTCTGGGTCTAGCATGGTGGGAAGGCTCAACTAGTAACCGAAACTCTCTCTTATTCCTACTTCTTTCACATAGGTCCGAATCTCTCTTGGACTTCTCATATTCCCAAATACTCCTCTCTTAGAGTTATAATATAATTATGTATGTTTAATGTCTTAGGGAATTTTCTCAAGTTCTTGTATTCTCAGAATTAAGGGTTTCCCCCAACATTTCGAATACTTATACATTCGGGTTATTTTCTCTTAACGGGTCGGATCCTCATATAGGAGGTCGACTATCTCGTATAAGGGATTTGGTGGTCCCGTATATTTATTTTTACTTGTCTCATGTGTTTATAACATTGAACTTTCATTGTTCTCTTAACGGAGGTTCTTTATGTCTTTCCACTATTATTCATTTCGTGGCTTGTTTCATTTCGGTTCTCTAACCGTTAACGGGAGTTTACTAATCCCGTACATATCTCTCACGTTCTGGTGAGTTCATGGGGTTGCATTATCGTTATTCTCTAATTGATAGTTCATGTGTGTTTTCCACGTTTATGTTGTTTGTGGAACGACACTTTCTACGAGTCACTAACCAATCATTACCCATTTACGGGTCGGTCTACAACATTAAGTTAGACCACGGAATCACACAAGGTTGGCTAGCACATACCATATGCATCAAGATACCTAGAAATGCAATAAACATTTTTCATGTATTTATCTTATTAGGTTGGCACACAAGCAAACAACACACAAGCCGAGAGGACTCGGCAGGACACAAGTTGCAAGAAATCCATACCTTTCACCATGGTATTACTCTACCGTGTCGTCTTACGTTCCTCGGGTTATTCTCGAATCACTGATAACACATCAAGCGGTTCTATTAACATCAATACCATATGGTATGTAAATGACTACTACTCCCGTACTTACTCCGTTGTCCCGTTAATCTTAACTTTACTCTTGTGAACTTAAGTTCTCTCTTCCACAATCAATCTAGCACTTGTTTATACTTCTAAGGACTTTTACATGTCACTAAACAAGTCCTAAACATCATCTAAAACCATTACCAATCATTCCCCCACCTTTTAATGCCTTTAAAACACTCACGGTGAAATTCTGGGGGTGGTCCGGGACTTGGTCCGGCCTTAAAGTCCCGGACCAATGCATTTCCTAACTTTCGGCTCATTTTTACACCTGGTCCGGGTCTTGGTCCTGGACTAAGGTCCCGGACCAATACACTAGCTCACTCTCGGGGCATTTTTAAGGGTGGTCCAGGACTTGGTCCGGCCCCTAAGTCTCAGACCCTTCTAAAAAGCTGCTAAAATTACATTTTTCAACCTCATTTCAACCCCTATTTCATATCCAATCTTTTCCTAATCCTTCCACATGTTTAAACACCTTAAACACTATTAAAACCTCCTTAAATCATTGGTCAAACTTATCACTCCATTCTTGCTTAATTCTACAAACTTTTATTCCCATTTTCAACACTTAGCACACTAGTGCATTAATAATATTTCCTTGACAGCTTTTACCTTATTCTCAACCCATTTGACCATTCCAAATTCTTCCAAGGCAAATACATCATTAGCTCCCAAATCCATCCTCCATTACAAGGTCATGCACACTAGTTCTTTCTTAGGAATTCAAAACACTAAAACACTGTTTTGCTACAGATTTTCACATCACTCCAATCCATTCTCCAACTACCATTTCAAGGTGATTACTTCACCAAATCAATTCCTAGCAACACTTAGCTAGCCTTAGGTTCTCCAAGCTGATAAGGTCACCTAAACCACTTAATTTCCACCGTAATTTCGCCATAACTTTGTTACTAATCTAGCATGCCCAAATGCAATATCTTCATCACCTATTTCAATTCAAACTAACCAAACCTATAGTGGGTTCTACCAGCACACAATTCATCCAAATATATTATAATGCAATAATCATTAATGCATGGCTCCAAGGCCCTTAAATAATATAGCAATTCACAATTGCACTAAACATCATCACAATTATCTCTCATGTTTATTTAACACATTTCTAGCACCATTCTTTTGGGTTCATTCTTTTCATTACCCATCCCAATATTCTAAAGCAAACGATAATCATTAAGGTAAGCTATTTACCTTAATCTTCCAAGTTTGCCTTTCTCTTCTCCTCTTCTCTTTTCTCTTTGCATTTTCGGTCAAGGGGGAAATGCAATTGCCAAGTTCTAGCCCAACATTAAATGAAGAAATGAGATTAAGTAAAGACACTTAACTCGTTAATTAACTCAAGGATACAAGGAATGCTTAAAACACTAAAACTGGGCATTACCTTGGAACCCTAGAATTTGTTATTGGTCATGAATCAAGAAGGAGTTACAACCACCATTGGAGACTTGAACCAATGCTCCAACAAAGAAAGAAAGCAAGGCACATGAGAGGCCAAAATTGGCTAGGTCAAGGAATGAAGGGAAATGTTGGATTTTTGTGATTTTTCTTACCTTGAATGAAAGATGAGACTCCCTAGCTCCATAAAATCTAATTTTCTCTTCAAATGGGATATACACATGGAGATCAACTTCATCCTTTTGAGATTTGAAAAAAGATAAAAGTGTAGCTCTTGGTGAGAGGAGCACAAATATGTGTTTATTTTTGAATTTGGAGCATGGATGAAGCTTAGGCAAGCAAGGGAAGGAGGGCTCCATGGGAGGCTAAAAATTTCACCAGGAATGGGGAAGGAAGGAGAGAGGATATGGTGGGGAAGAAGAAGAAGATGGGAGAGAGAGAGAGAGAGAGAGAGAGAGAGAGAGAGAACGAGAGAGAGGAAAGTGAGGAAAGAGAGGGGGGAAAGTGTTTTTCTACTTTTTCATTTTTGCCTTTTTGCTTTATTTGTCTTCTAGCTAGTTATTAGCTAAGAGAGAGTGCTGAATACACATAAAAACCGGCCCCACTAATTAATTAAGCTGGGGACGTTATCATCTTTTTGCAAGAAATGCTCGTTAATTTTCCCCGGTTTGGGCACTATTCACTAACCGGGTCCGTTTTCTGGATTTTTCTCGTTTCTTTAATTTTAATAGCTCTTAGGCTTCCATTAATATTTAATTATAGTTATATGGTCAGCCATAATTTTTACGGGTCTGTTTGACCGCTTAAAGTCACATTTTTGGGTTTTCTCGAAAAACGTGCTTTAAGGCTCGTTTGTGTTTTTAACCCACTATATGGATTTGTTTTCTTCGGGAATTGTTCCCACATATTATTTAGGCATAAATAAGCCCTAGGAATCCATATAGAACCCTAACCGAGGTCATATACCTCCTATGGTTGCGCAACGCTCATTTTTACGTTTTACGCTTTTTAAGCGTTTTCTCTTTTCTTTTGGTTTTACTTTCTTCACCAATATTCTTTAGGCACTATTAAGCCCTTAAATACCATATTAGAATAATTTAATCACCATTTTTAAGTTCGGGGTATTTCAATACCTGCATCCAAGAGCTTGATGACTTCCTTCTTCATTACCTCCTTCATGTTCGGGTTTAACCTTCGCTGGGGCTGAATCAACGACTTGTAATTCTCCTCAAGATAAATGAAATGAGTGCATAAAGTAGGAGCAATGCCTTTGATATCAGCGATAGACCATCCCAATGCCTCTTTGTTCCTCTTGAGAACCTGGAGCAGAGCTTCCTCCTGTTCATCAGTCAAAGCATTAGAAATAATAACAGGCAAATCAGATGGAGGAACTAAGAAAGCATATTTAAGATGACTAGGAAGAGGTTTCAATTTAAGAGAATGTGGTGATTCCATAGAAGGTGCAAGTGTCTTTGGAACTTGGCCCAGCTATTCCTCCACATTCTGAAATTTTTTCGATATGGCCTCCCAGCAGAGAGCTGAAATGCTGTAGCAGAAACCTCAGGATTATCATGTGTGCTATCTATAGAATCTACCAAACACTTCTCCAATTCACCAAGCTCCATTGGGCTGTATGAATAATCCTGCATCAAAGTGTCAATACAATCCATACTAAAACAAGCATGAACATTAGAAGGGTGTGTAGCAGCCTTGGTCATGTCAAACACTACCTGCTCATCATGCAACCTCAGAATTATCTTACCCCCTTCAACATCAATGAGGGTCTTTGTTGTTCACATGAATGGCTGACCTAATATTAGTGGCACTAATTTATCTTCTTCCATGTCCAAAATAACAAAATCAGCAGGGAAGACAAAAGTACCGACAGAAACAACTAAATCTCTTACCACCCCTTTGGCAAGATGATAGATCTATCTGCCAACTACAAAGTAATTCTAGTAGGTTCACATTCTCCTAAACCAAGCTTCAAATACATAGATAAGGGCCTTACCGCAGTTCACATTACCTATCGCACAAGGTATGACTGGAGTACGTGGATCATCAAGCTTAGGTGGCAACTTCTTTGAAAGAACAGCTGAGAAACTTTCGGTGAGCTGCGTAGTGTCTTTTTCTACCAATGATCTTCAGTTGGACAGGATGTCCTTCATAAACTTTGCATAAACTTTGCTCATCCAAGTCTCTCTTCTTCAACCGGTTTGGAAAAGGAACCGGTATCTCAGCAACTGCACGTCGTGGAGGTGGTGAAGATGTAAGAGCTTTGTTATTCGTAACATCCTCTTCAGCTGGCTTCTCCTAGGACTTCGCTGAATCAGCCTTTGCATTTTGTTCATCACCAAGAAGAGAGGCCTCAGCTTCAGGGACCACCGGGTCAAGTTGCGTACCACTTCTTAAAGTGATTGCTTTGGCATGCTCCCTTAGATTCTGCTCTGGCTGACTAGGCAAAGAACCCAAAGGAAGCTGAGCTAATTGCTGTGAAATCTGAGATAACTGAGCCTCAATGTTCCTATTAAAAGTTCTCTGATCATTGTTGAAGGTCCTCTGCTCTTGATTGAATGTTTCGAGCTCAGAAATTTTTTTCGTGTTCACAGTGATGAAGTCTATCATTCTGGCCAAAACTTCATCCATACTAGAGGATGTACCAACACCCGAATTCTGTGCTTATTGATTCTGTAGTGGCTTCTGATAAGATGGATTATACTATTGTGGTGGTCTTTGATTGAAGTTGTTGTTACCACCAGCTTGGTAACGGTTTTGCTGCTGTGAGTGGTAACCTGAATTCCCTTGGTTGCCAAAATAATTGCCTTGTCTGTTACCCATATACTTGGTTGCTTCTTCTTGTGATGGAGCACATTGACATGTGTTAGAATTCCTCCCGCAAAACTCGCAAAGAGGATAGGACTCAGGAGCAGCTGCTGCATTCGACTGCGGATTAAATACTACACACATTCGCTCAAATTGCTTCGACATTGCATCTATCTTGGCAGTGAGAAATGTGTTCGAATCAACCTCATACACACCAGCAGTCTTCTTCGGTGCAGCCTCCCCAGATCTTGTACCTCCCCACTGGTTAGCTGCAGCAGTAATGGTCTCCAATAACTCTTTGATTCTAGCAATAGGCAGCTCCATGAGACTTCCCCCAGCACAAGTATCTACCAATAAATGTCTCGAAGGATCCAAGTCTTTGTAGAAAGACTGCAGTACTACCTCTTCACCTAAACCATGGTGTGGTACTCTTCACAATATCCCTTTAAAACGCTCCCAAGCCTCAGATAATGTCTCACCAGAGAATTACTTAAAGTTGGTAATCTCTACTCTCATGGTCAGCATTCGAGAAGGAGGAAAATACTTTGCTAAGAACGCATTAGCTAACTCCGCCCATGTGGTGATGTTGTCACGCGCCAATGAGTTTAGCCATTCGGCAGCTTTATCCCTCAGGGAGAATGGGAAGAGAGTAAGTCTATCAACCTCCTGAGAAGCTGGTGTAGAACATGCTCCTACTAATCTCAGGAAAGTGGTGAGATGGACATTGGGATCTTCGGTGACTGTCCCACTAAATTGAGGCGCATTCATAACCATAGTCACATAATGTATCTTGAATTGCCACTGCAGTCCTACTGGTAACGCAGGAATTACTATCGGTGAAACAAGCCATTCGACACTTGGGGCGGGTATAGTCCCTCATTTGCCTCTGATTGTTGTCACCCATATTTGCTTCTGGTTGAATGACCGGAACCTCTTCGGTAATAAGTGGTTCAGGAACCTTCTCCTCTACTGGTGAATCCAGATTCAACCCTTGACGAATTTGCCTTGTTAATCTATCAATCTCGAGGTTGAGTTCAAACTCAGGTTCACCTGTAGATCGAGTTTTAACCATAAACAAAAATTAGCTAACTGAGAGTAAATTAGCGTAATTATAAAAGTATAATCAATTAGATTAAACTAACAGGAACCAGGAATAATTAAAAGAATTAAATCGCACAATGTTAAAAGAAATAAATAAAATCAAATCTAATAAAAATCCTGGTAAACAAAGAGAATATACTCATAATAAAATCCTGAAAATAAAATCAGAAAACAAATCTAACAAATAAAGGAAAACTGAAATAAAATCAAACTAAAACTAAAATAAAATTAAAAGGAACAAAAAGTAAGTCAAAGATAAACAAAATAAAACTAAATAAAAACAAAAATAAAGATAAAACTAAATGACCGTGCCTCCCCGGCAACGGCGCCAAAAACTTGATGGGGTAAAACCTAATAGCAAGTGTACCAGTCAATTCTAGCAAGTTTTAATCTCAGAGTATTCCTTAAGTATCGAACCAGAGGAGGCGATGTCTAGTTTAAATCTTTACTAAACTAACAGAATTAAAAAGACTAAATACCGTATGAATAACAGGAAATTGGGGGGTTTTGATTTAATAGAAATAAATGTTGTAAGAAGATTGATAAACAATAAATAATGGAAAAATAATTGATTTGAAACTGATATGGAAAGGTAATCCCAGTTTACAACTTCTCCCTAGATTTGTAATTCTTTCCCTAAGTGAATTTCAAAAGAATTCTAAATAACACCCTAGAACAACAGTAATTTACCTCTGGTCTCCCGCTCAGCAAATTCTAATTAGCAAAGACCGAATCCTAACTCTCGTTATGAACTCACTGTTTACTAATTGCTTTAAGCACAATCTACACTATTGGTCAGTTAACAATTTAAAGGAATTACCATCTCTATACTAACCGGTTCTTTTCCTGTATTCAATTGAAAGTCACAATCGTCACTTATAAGCTATCAAAATAGAAATCTCAATAATTGGCCAGATTAAAGAAGATTTAGAAATTCGGTAAAGAAAAGAATTTTATTCAATTGAATTGTAGAAAATCACAAAGGTACTGGAATAATCAATCTAAGGATACATAGCAAACCGGAATTAAAACGGACTACTCAAACATAGTCATGATAACAATGCTTGAATTGAATAGAACACTCAGGGAAGAAAGAACTAGAAGAAGCTCTGATGTCGGAAGCTGTCACGAATTCTCTGCTCTTAATCTTCAGTCTTCTTTTTTCCCTTCAACAATCTCCAAGATCTTCCTAAGCATAACCTTTATCTCTCTCCTTTCTTTGTTCTCTGTAAAACTCTCTGTGCTGTGTTTTGTATCTGACGTTCCTAAAGTCTCCCCTTTTTATCTTTCAAAAATCCTTCTTTCAGTTGAGATACTGACCGTTTTATCTCTTTGGTCCGGGACTTAGTCCATGTCTAAGGTTCCGGACCATCCTTTGAAATCAGCCGAGAGAACGTCTTTAAGTGTGGTCCGAGACTTAGGATGTGTATAAAGTCCCGGACCAGTCTTCAAATTTGGTCGAGAGTCGAGCCTTGTTGTGGTCCGGGACCTAAGGTACGTATGAAGTCCCGGACCAATCTTCAATGTTGGTCGAGAGTCGAGCCTTGTTGTGGTCCGGGACCTAAGGCATGTATGAAGTCCCAGACCAGTCTTCAATGTTGGTCGAGAGTCTGGCTAAAGGTTGGTCCAGGACTTAGGACATGTATAAGGTCCCGGACCTAACCTGAAATTGATGGAAAATGCATGTCTTTGCTTCATTCAACTTGTTTGAAAATCCAAAATACCGCTACAATGATAAGAAACGTGTTTTCTTAAGATTTTTACATGAAATAACACAAAACCCCATCATAGAAGACAATTGCAACATGAAGCATAAATATAACCATAAGACGAGAATTTAGCAATGAATAGCAAAGAATTAGACATAAATAGACCCCATATAAATAGGTAAATTCCTGACTTATAAGTCTCACCTCTTTAGAGTAGTTTGTGCCTGGAAGACATATTCAGGACAATCAAATCATCATGCAGGAATTAGTATTCTCTATGAGAAAAACTAAGAGCAAAGAGGGATGGGCCATTTTGAAAATAAACTTAAAGAAAGCTTATGACAACCTCTGTTGGGACTTCATTAGGAACACTCTTAATTGTCTAAATCCCCCCCCCCCCCCCCATCTTCATTAACCTTATCATGCCATGTGTTGAAACAGTTAGCATGAGAGTTCTTTGGGAAGGTTCCCAATCAGATAGCTTCAATCCTTCTAAGGGTCTCAGACAGAGAGATCCTCTGTCCCCCTACATTTTTATTTTGTGCATGGAACACTTATCCCATTTGATAAAGAAATCTGTCATAGGAAAGGATTGGACACCAATAAAATTAGTAAAAGTGGTCTTGCACTGTCCCATTTATTTTTTGCAGATTACTTAATCCTTTTGGGCAGTGCTTCCATTAACAATGTGCGGACTATGATAGATGTTTTGTCTGATTTCTGCTTGATGTCTGGTGAGAAAGTCAATTTGCAAAAATCTACCATCTTGTTTTCAAAGAATGTAAGTGTAGATAGGAGAATTGATATCAGTAAACATATTGGGATTCTAGTTGCGGACAATCTGGGTAAATACCTAGGTCTCAACCTTAGTCAAGGCAGAAATATCCCTAATCAGTTGTAGATCTCGTTGACAAGGTGCAAAAAAGAGTGTCGGGTTGGAAGGCTAAAACCTTATCTTTTGCGGGTATACTAGTTTTAGTCAAATCCGTTCTCAGTTCTATACCCACCTTCAACATGATGTGTCAATAAATTCCCACCATAATCTGTCACAAATAGGATAAAATATACAGAGCTTTCCTTCGGGGCCATAAGGATAGTGAAAGAAAGATTCACACAATTTAATGGGAAAGAATTTGTAGGACCAAAAATGAGGGGGGCCTGGGTATTAGAGAGTCTAAACTGATGAATAGAGCATGTCTTGCCAGGCTGAGCTGGAGGCTCATGAATCATCAGGATAGTCTTTGGGCTAGAGTTCTAATAAATAAATATAAAAACCCTGATTTGAAATCCGCTTCTAGTACTTGGAAAAACATTGCTATGGCTAGGGAGATTGTTGGGAAGGGGCCAAATGGAGACTAGGCAATGGTAAAACCATAAAATTTTGGACAGACAAATGGATTGTAAATGAACCCCTCTGCAATTTTGCTACCCAGCCCAATTTAATTAATAAGGAGGACCATGTTGCTGCCTTGTGGGAAGTTAACAGAGGATGGAAATGGGAATACCTAGCAGATAAGTTGCCCCTCATATCCTTAGTGGGTGCGTTCGGCCGTCGCATGTTTGTGGCATAAATTTGGCTGTTTTGGGAGTGGGCCCACGTGGGTCCCACGTGGGTCCTACATTCTCTTTCCTAGCAAAGCCATATTTGATATAGACCTAGATGACTCTATTCATTGAAATTGTGGGAAATTAGGGGAGCTGTCGGTCTCCTCTGCATATGACCTTATTAGGAACAAAGAGGTTAATAATGTTTTATGGAAGCTAATATGGAAAACCAAAGTACCTGAAAAGGTGAAAATCTGTCTCTGGAAAATTGGACACTATGGACTAAAGACCAAAGATCTTTTGTTCCAGTGTGGCCTATCCCTTAATAATACATGTGATGCTTGTGGGGAATGTGAAGACACTATTCATGTCCTCAAGAGCTGCTCTATTGGTCGTAAGATTTGGAAGTCTCTATTATCTAATAATCCTATAATTGACCGTTGGGAAAACTTTAGTTTACAGGACTGGCTTATTAGCAACCTTAGAAATTTCTCTCTTAAATGCTTATGACATATACTGGCCTCGTGTGTTTGCTGTTACATGCTATATGTTATGGTTCTGGAGGAACCATAAGTTCCACAATAAGTTAACTGAAACTGATTTACCTATTTCTCCGTTCTCCCAAAAATTGCAAGTATTACTAGAGGAAGCAATTGTGGATCACCATCTTAATAATTTAAGGACGGAGGCATGATAGAGTTGGTCTCCCCCTCCCCCAGGATGGCTCAAAATCAATGTGGATGGAGCTGTTTCATAACAGGGCAAAGCAGCAGCAGGCGGGATCGGAAGAGACCATAGAGGACTATGGAATGGAGGATTGCACGGGTTGGGTCAGTCTAGCATCGAGGAAGCAGAGCTCTGGGCCATCCTGGGCGTTCTCAAACTTGGAGAACACTTGAACTACAACAATGCCATCATCGAATCAGACTCCCTAGTGGTGACCAACCTTCTCAACAATCATAGAAACAGCTCTCATCCTAGTGAAAGCTTGCTTAGAGCTTGCGAAAGGTCTATCTCCAGTTTCAACTCTTGTAAAGTACTCCCTCCTATTCTAAATATAAGTCGTTTTAGGCTTTAGAATTATGTTCAAATTATAAGTCGTTTTAGACTTTTTGTATCTATCTTTCTACTTTTACCCTTTCTATTTTTTTAATTATTATTATCAATGCAGTCTACTTTTTATCTTACCAATAAAGTATACTTACTTTTTTATTCTCCCAATACAAAAAGTAAGGGTATGTAAGTCTTTTTAAACTCTTTCTTAAAAATGGTGAAAATGTCTAGAACGACTTATAATTAGAACAGGAGGGAGTAGTTAAAATCGGAAGGGCTGCCAATAAAGTGTCGGGTTCTATATCTGAGCTAGCTTTAGTTAATGACCAGGGCTTCTGCTTTCTTGAGAACCCACCAGTAGATAGTTTAGTCTTACTGACGTCTGAAGCAAACTTATCCTCTATTCAGTAATAAATGAAATCCTGTACATCAAAAAAAAATGTACGCATGCATGGGAGTTGCGAGTATGGGATTGGTCTTTGTTATTAATAGAGATAAATAAATTTGTTTTCTTCAAAATGTTATAATAACTTACAAAATATAAGTGTACAATAAAATTATATCATTGTTCATCATAATGTGTGCTCTTCAAAACAAGATGCATCATGGATATGTTTTGGTAAACTTAAAATTTTATGTTTTAGGATGAGTGTATATTACGTATTTTTATGGTGAATCTTATTCATTAACAAAATGAATCTTCATTAACAATAAATTGCACCTCATTCATTAACAAAATGAATCTTCTTTAAAATTAATTCTTAAAAATAAAATTCACTTTTAGAAATCAAATTATTCAAATTATTTAAAGTAACAGATTCACTTTTCTTATATATAAGATTCATTTTTCTTGAACATTTGATTAACTTTTCTTCAATAAAATATTCACTTTTAAATAAATGAAAGGTTCATATCTGAACTAGAGAGATGTGAACCCCACTCCGCTCTCTTGCTACTCTCTTGTTACAGAACCCGCTCTTCCCTCTAACTCTCTCGCGTTCTAGAGACAATAATACAGACAGAAAAGTAGCAAATGACAGAAGTGTATTGATGCTTTTCCCAGCGTGCCTTTTACATGGTCGTATATCCCTATTTATAGGCTTTCTGCCCATACTTTTTCTAGAGAGTTCCCCCTTTCTTAACTTATGAGTACAAAACTATTGGTCACTTTCTCTAGCTTCATCGACCGGTCGCTTCAGCTACGCCCGCTTGCTTCATGCTACTTCTACTGGTTGAGTGTTTTCCTGTCATGTCCGGTCTTTGCCCAATTGTCCTGGCCAGTTGTCTCCCACTTCAATATTGCTCTCGCATAAGTTTGTGGTAAGATTCACTTTTTTAAAACATTTTATTCACTCTTTTTAAACAAAAGATTCACTTTTCTTAAACGAATGATTCATATTGTTCTCCCATAAGTTTGTGGTATGATTCTTTTTTCTTAAACATAAGATTCACTTTTCTTAAATAAAAGATTCACTTTACTTAAACATGTGATTCACTTTTTTTAAACGAAATATTCACTTTTCAATAAACCCTTAACCACACTCTAAAAAATCGTCGAGTAAGTGACGACAATATAAAGTATAGAACAATTTTAAAAAAGATTATCATACACCACCCAACCTAAAAACCACCATTAGAAAGCTAAATTCCTCAAAGGCATTTAAGGGTTTGTAGTGCAGGGTTTAGGGTACCCTACACCCTTAACCACAAACCCTAAAAAATTGCCGAGTCAGTGATGACAATATAAGATATTGAACAATTTAAAAAATGATTACCCTGCACCACCCAATCTAAAAACCACCATAGGAAAGCTAAAATGGTCGAAAGCAATTTTAGGGTTTGTAGTGCCACAACCCCTAAAACATTGTTGAGTCAGTGACGACATTATAAAATATAGAACAACTTTAGAAAAGATCACCCTACACCACACACCCTAAAAACAACCTTAGGAAAGCTAAAAAACGTCAAAGGAAGTTTTAGGGTTTAGGTTCAATTTTTGACAACCTTTGATTCACTTTTCGTAAACCTCTTATTCACTTCAGTTAACAATCTTTGTTTACGAAATTATCTTATAGAATAAATTTTTTACTTTTATAACACTAGATTCATTTTACCTAAACATAAGATTCACTTCTGTAACATATCATAATGTAAAACATAAAATTTTAAGTTTACCAAAATATATTTATGATGTATCTTGTTTTTGAAGAACATGAATTATGATGAACAATGGTATATTTTTATTTTTGCGCTTATATTTTGTAAGTTATAACACTTTGATTTTAATTTCTACTCAGCCAATCAAGGAGTGACACATGGCACAAAAGGTGGGTGAGTGATGTGAATTTTTCCTGTACGACACTGCTACATTGTTTTTTAGGTGTCACCTTCTAATATGGCACTAGCGCCGGGTTCAAAATCGCCTTGTTATAATTGTAAACCGAGAAAGATATGAATGAAATATATGTTTATAACTAGAAAAAATAAAAAAAATTGAATAAGTGTTTGAATTATTAACTCCTGATATTATTATATTTGATCATTGATTAGCTTTATTAAGTAGATTTGTCATGACAATAAAAGATTTGTTGTTGATGTATATAAAAAACTAGTAACTGAAAAATTAATTTCTTGCATATATATTAGTCTATTTTTTGTTGGAAAAAGTCAACTCATTTTTTAGAAGTGGCGGTAGCACTTCATCGTACTGTTGTTAATAAATGTCAATTTGATTGACTTAACCTGTTGGACCATTAAATTAGGAATAACAAAGATATTAACATGATTAGTGTACATTTAAATATATGCTTAAACAGTCACTTGTAGTCATTTAACTAGGTCATGTTCCTTCGGAGACATCTAATAAATTTTAAATGGGTTATTTCCCATAAATGGAAACAAACTTACGGTATAAGAAAAAAGAGTATATAACTATTGACATTATTGATAGTAAAAATAGCAATTTCAGTAGCAAAATAGAACAGGTTGACACTTTTATATGTATTTGTTACCAGACGGTGTTGGTCTCTAAATCCATGGCTGACACTCTGTATTTTGAAAACCAAATTGGTACCATTAGGTTAGTAGTAAGATTCTGTCGTGGTCGTAATGATAGCTTAATTTTATGGGTTCCCGTAATATGTTCAATTTCTATATCACTAAAAAGGAGATACATTCAAAAGTGATCAAGTAACTGAACATATATTTGTTCATGCATAGATTGCAAAACTGGGTTGCTATTTGCAGTATAAAATTACTAATCATCGCAGTACAAAATTTTTTTAATTCATACTGACGTTGTACACATGTAATGATGTCGTGTTGTAACTCTTGTTTTTTTAAAAAATAATTTCTTGAGTGTAAACAGTAAAAAACACTCTGATTGTTACAAAACATTATAAACCCGTATAAAAGACGTTAAACCCTTTTTAATCGCATATAAACGTTATAATTGTGACTCCACATAAGTTAATGACATTTTATGTTGTGTTTGACTAAATTACAAACATTGTTACACTTTCAGAACGTTGTATTGAAATCGCAGTTGAAAACGTCAATTTCGGGTAAAAAATGCTCGTACTGCTGGAGCCGCCGCCGGAGCCGCCACCCGCCGCCGCCAACCACCGCCGGAAAAATTTTCCGGTGAGTTTTTTATTTTTTTTTGCAACTTATATATTTGGGTGTCCTGAGTATGAATTTGGTGTTAGTTTTTTGAAATTCAACATCGCTGGATTTCCCAGAAGTTAGAAATATACTGAATACGATGATGTCATGTTATGAATAAGCTTTCCCTTTTATTATTTAAAAAGTTTAGAGAGATTTAGCGGAGCTCACTATCCACAAGACAAGAGTGGTGAACAAAATCCATAGCATCCAAATTTAAAGAAATCTATGAACAACTTAATTAAGTTATATACGATATAACTGGAATCAATGTCCTGAAACTAGCTCCTTAATATACTCCTGCTTGATGCTGATGTCCATAGCAGAAGATTAGTTAATAAAACCATACGGTTTCTAGAAATATTGACCAAAAAGTGACGTATATAAATGAGAAGTCAAGATGGACTTAATTGGTCACTTAAATAAGCAAACAACAATGAAAGATGCGATGAACGAACTACAGAAATGAAAGGCTGGATTTCCCAGAGATCAAACTATCAATTCAAGAGAAGGAAAACAAAAGAGAAAAGTAATTTGATCAACAAAGCTAGCTAACTAGTAGTAATACATATAGGACTCACTTGTTGCTGGCGAATTTGTAAAGCTTCCCGATGCCAAAAAGATTATGATTCCAATATCAACTTCAAATAGGACAGAGCAATATGCCTTGTTCGTCAGTTAGAATTATAAAATTACCATGAGAGAGCAGAGCAGTATGCCTTGTTTGCCAATTAGAATTACAAAAATTATACCGTGAGTGAAAACAAACAAAAGGATGCGTAGAGCATGTATGTTTCTGTAATCACCAATTTGGGTTGTAGAAATACAAAGAGTGAAGATGGCTCTTCTTTCGCCAGTCAGAATTGAAAAATTACCATGACAATGCAGAGCAGTATGCCTTGTTCACCAGTTAGAATTACAAAATTACCGTGAGTGGAAATGAATCATAATCGCCAGTTAGGGTAGCAGAATTAACGTGAGTGAAAATGAAATACAATCGCCAATTAGGGTAGCAAAATTACCATGAGTGAAGACTACCGTGAGTGAAAACAAAGAATTACCGTAGAGATGAACTGAAATCGCCAGTTTGGACTGCAAAATAATCATCACAGTGTAGACCAGTATTCCTGTTTGCCAGTTAGGATTAGAAATTTACAGTGAGTGAAAACAAAAACAAAAGGAGGCACATCCAGCATGAAGTGTAATCACCAGTTAGGGTTGTACAATTACCGTGAATGAAGTTGGTAAAAGATGAACTGAATCGCATAGAGCTTAAGTTCCTTCGCCATTCAGGACCGTAAAATTACCGTGAGGGATGTGCTATGTTTGCTGGTTAGGATTGCAAAATCACCGTGATTGAAAATCAGTAAAAGCGGTGCAGAGCATGTAAGTCTAAAATGAAGAATTACAGTGAGTGAAGATGGCGTAGTGTAGGGATTCTTTGATTAGGATTGAAAAATTGAAAGAAGGGAAGAGAATGTATGTTCTTGTAATGGGGCGAGGACTGTAAATTTACCGTAAGTGAAAATGGTTAGGGTTTTTTTGTAGTCCGCTTGTTTTGTTTTCATATCTCCCGCAAAGTAGCGACGAATGTTATCCTTCTCTATTTGAGTCGGATTTAATAGTTCCGTCTCTATTTGAGAGGAAATTTAGTTCCGTCTTTGTCTGAGACGGAATTTTATCGTCTCTATTTTTTTCTAAACATAGAGACAAGAATTTCGTCTCTATTCTGTCTCTGAATGTTGCGTCAAATGTTAAAATTTCCCGCTTGATGATTCAAGCATTAGTTCGTCTCTATTCCCACTCTATTTCATCTCAATTATTTTAACCTATATATCGTCTCTAATCCGTCTCTATTCCGTCTCTATTTAGAGACGGAAATAATTCCGTCTCAATTTCCGTCTCTATATCCGGTTTTTTTAGTAGTGTAGATCTAGCATGAAAATTTTGAAAATATTCAAAAAAAAAACCCAGTCTACTCACGCTTGGGCGAGCACCACCGCTGCTCTACCCGGAGACAGGCGAGTACCACCACAGCTCGCCCCAGAGGAAATCGAGGACTGGCGCTGCTCGAGTTACCCGTCGGCGAGGACCTGTGCGACTCGGCCTCTGTGCGCGCGCCCGAAGATGGAGTCGAGGGTTGACGCTGCTCGCCTCTGACTTCGCCGAGGAGTGGCGCTACTCGATGCTGGAGACCGCGAGGAGCGGCGCTGCTCGCCCCAGGTTCAGGCGAGTAGCAGCGCTGCTCGAATGCATATGTTTTTTTTTAATTTTAATATTTTGAATGATTTTTAAATGTTTTAATTTGTTTATTTTTTAATTCTAATATTGTGAATGATTTTTAAATGTTTTAATTTGTTTTTTTAATTCTAATAAATATTGTGAATGATTTATACATGTTTGAATTTTTTTTTGAATTCTAATATTGTGAATGATATGATTTATAAATGTTTGAATTTTTTATGTTATGAATGAGAAATATAATTGTGTGATATTCATATGCAGTGATGGATCGACTGAAAAAAGCAGTGCGACATGTATACACGAAGAGGAAGAATAAAGACCGGGGTACGGAGCAGCCTATGACGGCCTCGTACCGTCGTGGTGTACGTGCTCCTGGTGAAGGGCCGAGTAATCCTGCCCCCCACATGGAAGCAGCACGTCATTCATCGTTCCATCCGGGTCAATCTTTCAACGACCCGGCGTTTCAAGTACCTGCACCACCAATGGTAGCGGAGGATGACTCAGCGATGCACGATATACCGAGGAAACGCATGCCAATGGTGTCATCATCCAGTAGTGCTTGGTCTGACAGATCACTACACAGCACTAGCTACAACATCTCGGGGGAAGCAAGCCACCAGACTGCTCCGTTAGAAGCATAGACGTCAGGCGGTGGTAGTTCATCACGTCCATCACGCCCATCACTCGCCCGTGCTGATGAGGACCATGTGATGACTGAGTGTTCGCCACATGCTGATGACGATGGTCGTGGTGCTGATGATGAGGACTCACCCGACGTGGATGTGGAGGAGGATAATGAAGATGATGAAGTCATGGATAAGGAGGATGACACTGACGAGGAAGTAGCGCTAGCGATGGTTCCAGTCATTCCTACCTCTTGGAAGTTGACAGAGGTGCCAGTTCCTGGCGGTCCACTACTCACTAGTGTTATCACTAGCTTCGGGGGTCATGTAGCGCTTGACTTATGGACCTCGACTAAGGTATGTTCTCTATCTTCTCCTGTATTTGATCATTTAAATCATACAACGTTTTGTAAGTGTTGAATATTGGTCATTATGTAGGATCGTGGAGTTTTGAGTTTCAAATCTCGTAGGGTAATGCTTACATGCTGGCCAAAAGATCAAGTTACCTGCAAAAAAGCAAGGAACATGCTTCAGTATTCTGGTATAGAGCACCTACAGGATATTACGATGTCATACAACAATATGTCCCTCATCAGTGCTTTTGTAGAGAGGTGGTAGCCTGATACAAACTCATTCCATATGTCGTTCGGTGAGATGACGATTACCCTGCATGATGTGTGGATGATACTACAAATCCCCATCGTCGGTCGTCCATTGATAGGGGATTCATCCACCCCTGGGTTGAAGGAGGTAATGGCTAATTTTCTTGATTTTGGGGGAAATGTTCAGAGTATGACAGAGACACTGTGGAATATGGTGCTGTATCGATTGTGAGCTTGTTGCAGCACTGTAGGGATGAACCTGAAGACCCAATGAAGCAGGCATGTGGTTGGTTGTATCATCTGATCGGTACCACCATATTAGCTGGAAAATCAAATGGTCATCTGAGTCCACAGCTGTTCTCGTTAGTAGCTCCCATGAAGAAAGCTACCAAGCTTCGTAAATATGCATGGGGAGCTGGTACTCCTGCATGGTTATATCGCCAGCTAGGGATAGCATCTCGTGCCGGCTCCAATGGGATAGCTGGTTCTATGACGCTACTTGAGGTATGTGTCCTAATGTGCATCTAGTATATGATAACTCACTGAATATTAATAATTGGTACTGCTTAATCATTCTAGTGTTTTATATGCACAGTGCTGGATTTATGCGTACTTTCCTACATTAAGACCAGCAATTAGCCCAGATTGGCACGCTAATGATGACAGACCTTGGGCTCTAAGATGGGTGAGATCTACCTCTCAAGTGCAGGATCATCGTTCACTGCAAGGCTATCGTGAGCATCTAGATGTTTTGACTGCTCTAAATGTAAGTGTTTGTAGTTGATAACACATTGAACCATTATTATTTTTGTCTTTCTTTGTTGGTTGCATCTTACTATTAATGTTCATTGTAGATTGATTGGTTGCCCTATGGTCGGGATAATGTTAATGTGCATGGAGGGCGTACATGGTATAGAGGTAACATATAGGTTATGGGGTTGAATGAGCCGTACTTGCCTGTGCGTTGTCTGCACCAGTTTGGTTACATTCAGGGTATCCCTAAACCTCCTATTAGACCCAACCCAAGGTCTGAAAAAAGAGGAAAAAACCCACCCTACACCTGTGTATACCCCCCCATGTATAGTTTGTGGGAAAACACTCCTAAATTGCTGGTTCCAGGGTATACGCGCACAAATGCGTGGTTGCATGCTTGCGACCCACTCTACCTAGATTGGTACACCAAGCACACACACCCAAAGATCCTAAACCCTGATAGTTATCAGACCACCCTGGTTCATCGTCCAGATCCCTGTCTAGTAAGTCATTTTTTCATAGTACTTCATGACATATCACTTTTATTTTTTATGTGTACTTACCTGACCAAGTGTGTTACAGCTACCGTCTGAGGCAAGTGAACTTGCACGCCCGTACTACCAAGAGAACAATGCATGGGACTGGTCATACTATCGTCAGGGGATGCCAGAAGAAGAAAAAAGGGCTGCAACTCATGGTCTTGAGGATGTGTTCAGCTCTTTATACATATGGGATAGTTACCAGCGCCAACATGGTGCACCCTAGTGGTTGTCATCTTGGATTTGGATGTAATAAACTTTAGTATCATCTTGGAACTATTTGTTGTCTTTCATTTTAACTTGGTGTATTAGACGCTAGTACAATTTGTGTGGTTGTAGTTTTTTTCTGGTGGACTTGGTGATGGTGGAATTGTTGCTGACAATCCTGGTGACCTTGTTGATGATCTTTTGGTTGATTTTGTGGAGGTTCTTAGAACCGGTGGAGATAAGAAAAACAGGGGAGACTATGGCAAAAAATTTCTAGAAATGCATCGTTTTTGTAGTGCTTTTAAATCAGCAAGATTGTAGCTTGATGATTGGAGAGCAAGCACGTATATGTCACGAGAAATGAAATATATCAAAATGTAGAAATTTCTAAGAAATAAAAGTCCCCGAATTCAAATCCTATGAATCACTTGATTGAAAGTGAATAACTATCTAACATGTACCAAAGATTGTATATGTCACGAGAAATGAAATATATCAAAATGTAGAAATTCCTAAGAAAGAAAAGATGTGTGACCAGCTTCAATCTAAACTTCCCAGAATGCCTTTGTTTCTGTTGAGCTTGCTGCCTGAGAGAAAGAATTGTGATACCTATGGGCCTTGGCAGAAGAAGACAATGCATGGCTCCTTTCAAAGTTAACGATCAGTATTTGACAAATGTGCTTCTTAAGATCAATGCCAATCTGGGTGGTCTAAATTCTTTGTTGGCCGTTGAGCGTTCTCCAGCAATGATAGTGTCGAAATGAAATATCTAACATGTACCAAAGATTGTATATGTCACGAGAAATGAAATATATCAAAATGTAGAAAGCTGGAACCCCAAGTTTGTGGTGGATGCCCTGATAATGTCCCTCCCGGTACTGTTATTGATAATACGATGTGTCACGAGAAATGAAATATATCAAAATGTAGAAATTCCTAAGAAAGAGAAGTCCCCAAATTCAAATCTTATGAATCACATAATTGAAAGTGATTAACTATAACAACACGTTTATTCCACGTCCAAACATCTACCAAAGATTATAAATCCCGAAAAGTATAACAACACGAGAACTAACAAGATCAATTACGCAATAACCAATAACCTAATTATTTCCTAACCTTTGTCTCTCTATTTCCTGTGCTATTACATTACATCGCATCTCATAAATTGGTTCTTGGTGTTGAAAATCATCATCATCGGGCTCAATAGGATCATAAATAACAAGTAATGGAATATGAGCGATGAAATCATTATACTCCATGTAATTCTCCATCATCCGGCGAACTGATGCATCATTTCGTACATGAATAAAAGTCCACTCGTAGCCACCCTCCAGCCCCAAATACACCATTGTTGTTATGTTTATTCTGCCGAGGAGGGACTGTAGTGCTCGAATTACTCGTCGTTGTAGATCACAGAGATTACTAGGATATGGCATAGTAACTTCTACGCGTCTGTGCCCCATTCTTCTATCAAATTGTGCTCCATGACAACCAAAAGTAGCTACATAATTAACGTGCAAACAGAAAGGAAACTCCATTTGATTTTGAAAGCGAAATGGGACGTAAGGTATGAAGAGTTCACGCAAGATGTAATTAGACAGATTCTGAGAGCACAGGGTAAGGAATGAGTATGTTGGGACACTAATACCCTCTTTTATAATATTTGAGTAACGGTCACTGACATGTCCAACGGCTAGTTCAACGGCTACTGAGAAAAGTAAGGTTAAAACGGTGACATGGAGCAGGAGCCGTCTATGTAAAGTTTCATCAATTTTGGACTACATTTAAACATGTTTAAAGTTGAATTTCAAAAACCGACAGGAATATATTGTGAATTAAGAAAGAAAACAGTGTTATATCGTGAATTTTCCCTAAAAAGTATTCACCCCCACTGTTCAAATTAGATTCTAGCCGAAGGAAGCATACCAAACACACCATGGAAAAGTTGATGATCCAGTACAAAGTGAATTCAAAGTTACCATAGGTAATTACTTTTGTCAGTGAAAGGTACACGTACCAGGTCACTGTGCACGTACCAGGTTACCGTTTCCAGTACAAAGTGAATTCAAAGTTACCATAGGTAATTACTTTTGTCAGTGAAAGGTACACGTACCAGGTCACTGTGCACGTACCAGGTTACCGTTTCCAGTACAAAGTGAATTCAAAGTTACCATAGGTAATTACTTTTGTCAGGGTCCTCAGGGAAAGGTACACGTACCAGGTCACTGTGCACGTACCAGGTTACCGTTTCCAGTACAAAGTGAATTCAAAGTTACCATAGGTAATTACTTTTGTCAGGGAAAGGTACACGTACCAGGTTACTGTGCACGTACCAGGTTACCGTTTCCAGTACAAAGTGAATTCAAAGTTACCATAAGTAATTACTTTTGTCAGTGAAAGGTACATGTACCAGGTCACTGTGCACGTACCAGGTTACTGTTTCCAGTACAAAGTGAATTCAAAGTTACCATAGGTAATTACTTTTGTCAGAGAAAGGTACACGTACCAGGTTATTGTGCACGTACCAGGTTACCGTTTCCAGTACAAAGTGAATTCAAAGTTACCATAGGTAATTACTTTTGTCAGTGAAAGGTACACGTACCATGTTACTGTGCACGTACCTGGTTACCGTTTCCAGTACAAAGTGAATTCAAAGTTACCATAGGTAATTACTTTTGTCAGTGAAAGGTACACGTACCAGGTCACTGTGCACATACCAGGTTATCGTTTCCAGTACAAAGTGAATTCAAAGTTACCATAGGTAATTACTTTTGTCAGTGAAAGGTACACGTACCAGGTCACTGTGCACGTACCAGGTTACCGTTTTTGAACTTGTGACCTTGTGGCTAGTTCATGACCAACCTCTATATAAGGGATGCCTCCTCCATTTCATCTTCACACACTCACTCTCCATATTCTCGAAGCTCTCTATCTCCTCACTCTCTTCCAAAAATAATTTCGTAAAACTGTGCAACCTCTCTAAACATGAGTCAATCTTTAGATTCCGATCATGAGTATGTTCCAGTATCAAGCCCAGTAAGTATTTAGTTTATTGTCTTTGTAAATCATATTCACACTAATATTTCATATTTCAATATTCGTCTAACATTCTCTCGACCCTTATTACAGGAAAGTGACTTAACCACTGATTCAAATTGGGATGAATTTGATGAAGGCGTTCTAGATCATAATGTAGAGATGGATGACTACATGCAACATATGTATAATCGACCTCCGGTGGTGGATACAAGTTACTTATTTCAAACAGACCAGGCCTTTAGGAGTAAAGAAGAAGCGAAAGCTTGGGTAGATAGTGTTGGCCATCCCAACCATATCTACACCATAATTCAAAGTTCTCGGTCAGGCCAAGATTTCCACTTCACATGCGAGAGGTATTGGAAACCACGAAGGACATCACGACATGGTGTCATCAACCGGCGCAGATCATCTGGTTCAAAGAAATGTGGTTGTCCTTTTTTAATTAAGGGGTATTACACAAGCTACGGGTGTTTCTTGCAAGTGGGTAACGGATGGCATAACCATGATCTGGCTGAGTGGGTAGAGGGTCATTTTGTGGGAAAACGCCTAACTAAGGAGGACGAGATTATGATCGATCAGAGAAGCAGAGTCGGTGTGCCACCTTGTGCAATTTATTCAGAGCTCACAACAATCAACCCAGAAACGTCAGCAACAAGGAAAGACATATACAACCGGATACAAAAAACAAAACTTGAAAAGAGAGATGGTTGATCTATGGTGCAGACTCTACTGAGTGAGCTAGACAAAAATAACTACTACTACGATTACACTATAGAACCAAGTCAACTCAGTATGTCTCAAATAACTGCAATCCTTTAGGTTTCATATTAATTTGATAGATAACATGAATCTATTTCACAATTTAGGGGATCAAACACGACTTGGGTCCATCTTCTTTGCACACCCTACTATAGATACGCTCATGCTTTCGTATGTCATAGGCAAATGATGCTTACTGCCATAAAATGAACATCGCAAAAATGCCTTTGGTTCAGTTCATCGGGATGACGAGTATAGGCAAAAACTTCAGCATTGCCTTCGCCTTTCTTGTATCAGAATCAACAGACATGTATGTGTGGGCACTTCAACAATTAAGGGAACTCCTCGGTCGGACTACAACCTCAACATTTATCACCGACAGATGTCTGGCCCTGATGAATGCCTTAGAACAGGTATTTCCTGAATCTCATCATCTTCTATGTCGGTGGCACATAAGTAGGAACATTCAGGGGAAAGCCGAGACTTATATGGGTGATAGAGGAAGGGAGGCGGCTGCAGTCCGAATGTGGACTTCGGTTGTCTACTCGAGCACAAAGCAGGACTACAACGAGAGTTACGAAAACTTCAAGTATACATACCAAAGATATCCACGTTTCATTACGTATGTTGCATCAGTCTGGGAGAAACACAAGGAAAAATTTGTGGAGGCTTGGGTCAAGAATGTGTTGCACTTCGGCAACACAACGACAAATAGGTAAAATTGCTAATCTTGTAATTTTTAAGATAATACAGTCATTGTTATAGATCTATAAAACTTACTTAAACATTTGATAGGGTGGAGAGCGCACATTCTTCTCTAAAGGCGAGATTAAGGAGTGCTAGACACACTTTGGATGTAATCTTTCCAAAGATTAACGATCATGTGAATACAAGCATCTGGGAGCTAAAAAAGGATTTCGGGCAGCCAGGACAAAACACAGAAGAGAGCACATGAGGGTTTCAATTGCTGACCTGATCGAGAAGGTTAGTATCCTTTGCTTAGATGAGCTAGTAAAGGAGCTTGGAAGGGCGAATTATGTGCAAATGGACAGCTCACTCTGTGGATGTGACAAGGTAACCTCTCATGGATTACCTTGCACTTGTAAATTAAACTACATGCTGGATAGTGGTATACTATGCTCGAAGAGGGATATACATCGTTTCTAGTATACCCTAAGTTGGGAGAAACATGAATCGACAATTGATATGCTATCTACAAGGAGGCAGCACATAATAGATGGCGAGATATAGCTTCTGAGGTAGCACAGTTAGATGATCCTACTCTGATGGTGAAATGTTACAGTCAAATCCAAAACTTCCTTCACCCAGATATGGTGTGCCAATTAGGAGAGCCATTGGAACAGTTTGGGATTGGCAGACCTACCGGGACCTCAAGACCAAACCGACGGGAACCTTCGTCTTGGGAGCGTAACCAAGGGCAGGCCAGTTAGAAGGAGCGCCATCAAATAGAAGATCACGTAATAGAGGATCATCAAATCCGAGTCGATTTCTGCCCCTAGACAACTTCCCATACTACCAGAATTTCCCACCCAACCTATATCAATATATCACTGGGTATATTGATGTTCGTGAAGATGGGAATTGTGGTTTCAGGGTCATTGCTGATTACCTATATTCAAACGAAGAGAGGTGGAAAGATGTCCGTAGAGCATTGCACTATCACATGAAGAATACAGAACCGGCGAATCAACTATACAAGGCCATTTTTAACGAAGGAACGTACAACGACATGTTAAGCGCGCTTCATTGGAATTTAGAACAGCCAGCACCTCTAGAGAAATGGATGAGCACGGAAATGGGGTTGGTGATCGCGACAAAGTACACTTATGTAGTAGTTTTCTACTCTACTGTCTTTGGGGGTATGGCAAGTGCCACATACCTTCCGCTCGATAATTATACCGATTGTGATAGCCCAAGAGGAAAGATCCACATAGGAATTTGCCCCCAGGGTCATTTCGTAAGGTTCTGCATGGTTCATGACTCCCCACTCCCCCCTGTCTATCCGTAGTGGTTCTTTTATAGAGATCTAAACACTGGCGGACCTTGGATTCATCAAATACAATCTAGGTTAGATAGTTGGACCAACGTTGTAACTTAGTTTTTCTTTAACTTAGTTGTTGTAACTTAGTCTTTCTTTAACTTAGTTGTTGTAACTTAGTTTTTCTTTAACTTAGTTATTGTAACTTAGTTTTTCTATAAATTAGTTGTTGTAACTTAGTTGTTGTTTTAATCATATTGACTGAAATTTGGTCATTCTATTCTCTATTATTTCAAAAAAATTGTCTCCCCGCAACATTCAAACTTATTCAACTAAGTTTGGTGAAAAAAAATTGTACTGCGAATAGCAACGTATTTTGCTATTCGTAGTAAAAATTAATTTTAAGTCAAATTAATAATATAAACACATAAAAATGTAATCCAACACTTTTTTTACAAAAAAAAAGGTTCCTGTATTGATTCCAACAAAAAAGTAACTAGTAAAATTCGCTACTAATCAACTGCAAACTACTTCGGTAAATTTACTTTCTGATATCATTTTGAAAAAAAAAAACACAGCGACACATCATTACATGTGTACAACGTCAATATGAATTAAAAAAATTTTGTACTGGTGATTAGTAATTTTGTATTGCGAATAGCAACCCCCATTGCAAAAGTATACCAATCAAATCCCAACATGTTCAAACACTATATCTTTACAATAAACCAAAAAAGACTTCCATACATTTCACTGATGATCAACTAACTGAATATTTGTTTCCACCAAATTCAAGCTAGTTAAAATTTAGTGCAAATATCACTTACGTAAGAGATGAGATGACTATCATAGTAATCTTTTGCCTTGTCTTAGTATACGGCCTTCACAGTAACTTCAGATCAGTTGATTTTTTTTTTTTGGAAAATTCACAAAATACCACTGTTTGAGTTTGTAATTCACAAAATATCACTGTTTTTTCGTAATTCAACTTTAAACATGCTTAAATGTTATCCAAAATTGATGAAACTTTACATGAACGATGCTAAAGTGTTATATTTTGATCAAATATCAAATTTGAAGTTTTGTAAGCTCATATGTGACATGTGAGAGCCAATGAACATGTTTTTGGACAATATTTAAGCATGTTTAAAGTAGAATTACGAAAAAAACAATGGTATTTTGTGAATTACAAACTCAAACAGTGGTATTTTATGAATTTTCTCTTTTTTTAAATAAAACAATCTCAGATGGTTCATGAATCTTAGTTTCTATTATATTGATCATAAATGCATACTTCTATTGCACACCTTCAAATATTTAGGTTTTCACATTGGGTTTTCTACTTAATCGCAATTGAAAGTGTACTTTACTAGAAAGAACCCTCGGGCAGGTCTAGAGAATTTTTTGAAATCTTAATCTCATTTTGTTGTATATAAACAAGTATGATGAAAAGTGAATGATATAAATAAAAATATATTTTTATTATCTTAAGATTCACTATTACATTTTATAATTTTGTTTCTTTAGCAATATTTTAAAATTTTGATAGTTTTGTTTATTTATGTATTATTATTATTTTAAAACTGACCATTTATAAACATTTTGTAACCCATCTTTTGTACACAGATAAAGGGGAGTCAAAATTGGGTTTTGGGTCGGGTTGAGCTTAACCCGAACCCGACCCGAAAATAGTTTTGGTCAACCTGAACCCGACCCGAACTTGGAGTGGGTTGTACTTCTTTAACCCGAACCCGAGCGGGTTGACCTGAACCCGACCCGTTTTTTCAAAATTTTATTTTATTTTTTTAATTTTAGATTATTTATTAAAATATCTGGGTTGCTATTCGCAGTACAAAATTACTAATCACCGCAGTACAAAATTTTTTTAATTCATACTGACGTTGTACACATGTAATGATGTCGTGTTGTAACTTTTGTTTTTTTTAAAATAATTTCTTTAGCGTAAACAGTAAAAACACTCTGATTGTTACAAAACATTATAAACCCGTATTAATTGCGTCAATATGATTTTAATTGTGAATCCACGTAATTTGGACGACATTTTACGTTATGTTTGATTAAATTACAAACATTGGTACATATTCAGAATGCCGTACTCAATTCATAGTTAAAAACGCCAATTTCAGGTGAAAATTGCTCTAATTGTAATAAAAGACGTTAAACCCTTTTTAATCGCATTTAAACGTTATAATTGTGACTCCACATAAGTTAATGACATTTTATGTTGTTTTGACTAAATTACAAACATTGTTACACTTTCAGAACGTTGTATTGAAATCGCAGTTGAAAACGTCAATTTCGGGTAAAAAACGCTCGTACTATATATAGCCTAACCTTCCTTGGATTATTCATTCTCACTTCCTCACTCTCTCTCCTATCTCTCTTCCTTACAGAAGCTCTCTTCTGACTGCCGGAGCCGCCCCGAGCCGCCACCCCCGCCGCCAACCACCGCCGGACCACCGCCGGAAAAATTTTCCGGTGAGTTTTTCAAAAAAAAAAATTTTGCAACTTATAGATTTGGGTGTCCTGAGTATGAATTCGGTGTTAGTTTTTTGAAATTCAACATCATTTGAGATAGATCTAGCATGAAAAATTCGAAAATATTCAAAAAAAAAAACCCAGTCGAGCACCACCGCTGCTCTACCCGGAGACAGGCGAGAACCGCCGCTGCTCGCGCCAGACGATAGCGAGGACTGGTGGTGCTCGAGTTCCCCGCCGGCGAGGACCCGTGCTGCTCGCGTCGTCTTCTGCGCGCGCCCGAAGATGGAGCCGAGGACCGCTGCTGCTCGCGTGTGGTGGAAGCGAGGACCGGCGCTACTCTTGGCAGGCGACAGCGAGGAGCGGCTCTACTCGACGCAGGCGACGGCGAGGAGCGGCTCTACTCGACGGAGGCGACGGCGAGGAGCTGTGCTCCACGAACCAATTTCAATTTTTTTTTGAATTCTAATATTTGGAATGATTTTTTAAATGTTTTAATTTGTTTATTTTTTAATTCTAATATTGTGAATGATTTTTAAATGTTTTAATTTGTTATTTTTTTGAATTCTAACTAATATTGTGAATGATTTATAAATGTTTGAATTTTTTTTTGAATTGTAATATTGTGAATGATATGATTATAAATGTTTGAATTTTTATGTTATGAATGAGGAATATAACTGTGTGATATTCGTATGCAGTGATGGATCATCTGAAAAAAAGCAGTGAAACATGTAGTCATGAAGAGGAAGAAAGACCGGGGTGCGGAGCAGTCTATGACGGCCTCGTACCGTCGTCGTGCACATGCCTGGTGAAGGGCCGAGTAATCCTGCCCCCCGCATGGAAGCAGCACGCCATTCATCTTTCCATCCGGGTCAATCTTTCAACGACCCGACGTTTGAAGTACCAGCACCACCAGTGGTAGCAGAGGATGACTCGGCGGTGTTCAATATACCGAGGAGACGCATGCCAGTGTTGTCATCATCCAGTAGTGCTTGGTCTGACAGATCACTGCACAGCGCTAGCTACAATATCTCGGGGGAATCAAGCCACCAGACTGCTCCGTTAGAAGCTCAGACGTCAGGCGGTGGTAGTTCATCACGTCCACCACGCCCATCACCCGCCCGTGCTGTTGAGGACCATGTGATGACTGAGCGTTCGCCACATGCTGATGACGATGGTCGTGGTGCTGATGATGAGGACTCACCCGACGTGGATGAGGAGCAGGATAATGAAGATGATGAAGTCATGGATAAGGAGGACGACACTGACGAGGAAGCAGCGCTAGCGATGGTTCCAGTCATTCCTACCTCTTGGAAGTTGACAGAGGTGCCAGTTCCTGGTGGTCCACTACTCACTAGTGTTATCACTAGCTTCGGGGGTCATGTAGTGCTTGACTTATGGACCTCGACTAAGGTATGTTCTCTATCTTCTCTTGTATTTGATCATTTAATATCATACTACGTTTTGTAAGTGTTAAATATTGGTCATTATGTAGGATCGTGGGGTTTTGAGTTTCAAATCCCGTAGGGTGATGCTTACCTGCTGGCCAAAAGATCAAATTTCCAAACCAAGAACAAGGAAGATGCTTGAGTATTCTGGTATAGAGCACCTACAGGATATTACTATGCCATACAACAATATGTCCCTCATCAGTGCTTTTGTGGAGAGGTGGCAACCTGATACAAACTCATTCCATATGCCGTTTGGTGAGATGACGATTACCCTGCATGATGTGTGGATGATACTGCAAATCCCCATCGTCGGTCGTTCATTGATAGGGGATTCATCCACCCCTGAGTTGAAGGAGGTAATGGCTGATTGTCTTAATTTTGGGGCAGATGTTGAGAGTATGACAGAGGCACTGTGGAATACCGGTGCTGTATCAATTGCGAGCTTGTTGCAGCAATGTAGGGATGAAAATGAAGAGGCAATGAAGCAGGCATGTGGTTGGTTGTATCATCTGATTGGTACCACCATATTAGCTGGAAAATCAAATGGTCGTCTGAGTCCACAGCTGTTCTGTTTAGTAGCTCCCATGAAGAAAGGTACCAAGCTTCGTAAATATGCATGGGGAGCTGGTACTCTTGCATGGTTATATCGCCAGCTAGGGATAGCATCTCGTGCCGGCTCCAGTGGGATAGGTGGTTCTATGACGTTACTTGAGGTATGTGTCATAATGTGCATCTAGTATATGATAACTCACTGAGTATTAATAATTGGTACTGCTTAATCATTCTAGTGTTTTATATGCACAGTGCTGGATTTATGCGTACTTCCCTACATTAAGACCAGCGATTAGCCCGGACTGGCGCGCTAATGATGATAGACCTTGGGCTCTAAGATGGGTGAGATCTACCTCTCAAGTGCAGGATCATCGTTCACTGCAAGGATATCGTGAGCATCTAGATGCTTTGACTGCTCTAAATGTAAGTGTTTGTAGTTGCTAACACATTGAACCATTATTATTTTTGTCTTTCGTTGTTGGTTACATTTTACTATCAATGTCCATTGTAGATTGATTGGTTGCCCTACGGTCGAGATAATGTTAATGTTCATGGAGGGCGTACATGGTATAGAGGTAACATACAGGTTTTGGGGTTGAATGAGCCATACATGTCTGCTGAGTGAGCTAGACAAAAACAACTACTACTACGATTACACTACAGATCTAAGTAAGTCAACTCAGTATGTCTCAAATAACTTCAATCATTTAGGTTTCATATTAATTTGATAGATAACATGATTATATTTCACAATTTAGGGGATCAAACACGACTTGGGTCCATCTTCTTTGCACACCCTACATCTAGATTACTGCTCCATGCGTTCCCGTATGTCATAGGCATTGATGCTACCTATAAAACAAACATAGCAAAAATGCCTTTGGTTCAGTTCATCGGGATGACAAGTATAGGCAAAAACTTCAGCATTGCCTTCACCTTTCTTGTATCAGAATCAACAGACATGTATGTGTGGGCACTTCAACAATTAAGGGACCTCCTCGGGAGGACTACAACCTCTACATTTATCACCGACAGATGTCTGGCCCTGATGAATGCCTTAGAAGAGGTATTTCCTGAATCTCATCATCTACTATGTCGGTGGCACATAAGTAGGAACGTTCAGGGGAAAGCCGAGACTTATATGGGTGATAGAGGAAGGGCGGCGGCTGCAGTCCGAATGTGGACTTCGGTTGTCTACTCGAGCACAGAGCAGGACTACAACGAGAGGTACGCACATTTCAAGAATACATACCAAAGCTACCCACGTTTCATTACGTATGTTGCATCAGTCTGGGAGAAATACAAGGAAAAATTTGTGGAGGTTTGGGTCAAGAATGTGTTGCACTTCGGCAACACAACGACAAATAGGTAAAATTGTTAATCTTGTAATGTTTAAGATAATACAGTGATTTTATAGATCTATAAAACTTACATAAACATTTGATAGGGTGGAGAGCGCACATTCTTCTCTAAAGGCGAGATTAAGGAGTGCTAGACACACTTTGGATGTAATCTTTCCAAAGATTAACGATCATGTGAATACAAGCATCCAGGAGTTAAAAAAGGATTTTGAGGCAGCCAGGACAAAACACAGAAGAGAGCACATGAGGGTTCCAATCGCTGACCTGATCGGGAAGGTTAGTACCCTTTGCTTAGATGAGCTAGTCAAGGAGCTTGGAAGGGCGAATTATGTGCAAATGGACAGCTCAATCTGTGGATGTGACAAGGTAACCTCTCATGGATTACCTTGCACTTGTAAATTAAACTACATGCTGGATAGTGGTATACTATGCTCGAAGAGGGATATACATCGTTTCTGGTATACCCTAAGCTGGGAGAAACATGAATCAACAATTGATATGGTATCCTACATGGAGGAAGAACAGAATAGATGGCGAGACATAGCTTCTGAGGTAGCACAGTCAGATGATCCTACTTTGATGGCGAAATGTTACAGTCAAATCCAAAACTTCCTTCACCCAGATTTGGTGTGCCAATTAGGAGAGCCATTGGAACAGGTTGGGATTGGCAGACCTACCGGGCCCTCAAGACCAAACCGACGGGAACCTTCGTCTTGGGAGCGTAACCGACCAAGGGCAGGCCAGTCAGAAGGAGAGCCATCAAATAGAAGATCACGTAATAGAAGATCATCAAATCCAAGTCGATTCCTGCCCCTAGACAACTTCCCATACTACCAGAATTTCAACCCCAACCTATATCAATATATGACTGGGTATATTGATGTTCGTGGAGATGGGAATTGTGGTTTCAGGGTCATTGCTGACTATATTCAAACGAAGAGAGGTGGAAAGATGTCCGTGTAGCATTGTACAATCACATGAAGAATCAAGCACCGGCGAATGGACTATACAAGGCCATTTTTAACGAAGGACCGTACAACGGCATGTTAAGAGCGCTTCATTGGAATTCAGGAGAGCCAGCACCTCCACAGAAATGGATGCACACGGAAATGGGGTTGGCGATCGCGACAAAGTACACTTCGATAGTAGTTTTCTACTCTACTGTCTATGGGGGTGCGGCAAGTGCCACATACCTTCCGCTCGATAATTATACCGATCGTGATAGCCCAAGAGGAGAGATCCACATAGGAATTTGCCCCCAGGGTCATTTCATAAGGTTCGGCATGGTTCATGACTCCCCACTCCCCCCTGTCTATCCGTAGTGGTTCGTTTATAGAGATCCAAACACTGTCGGACCTTGGATTCATCAATTACAATCTAGGTTAGATAGTTGGATCAACGTTGTACCTTAGTTTTTCTTTAACTTAGTTGTTGTAACTTAGTCTTTTTAACTTATTGTAACTTAGTTGTTGTAACTTAGTTTTTCTATAAATTAGTTGTTGTAACTTAGTTTCTCTTTAACTTAGTTGTTGTTTTACTCATATTGACTTAAATTTGGTTATTCAATTGTCTATTATTTCAAAAAAAAAGTGTCTCCCCGTAACATTCAAACTTATTCAACTAAGTTTGGTGAAAAAAAAAATTTGTACTGCGAATAGTAAAGTATTTTGCTATTCGTAGTACAAATTAATTTTAAGTCAAATTAATAATAATACACATAAAATGTAATCTAAACACAAAAATGTAATCCAACACTTTTTTTACAAAAAAAATGTTCCTGTATTGATTCGAACAAAAAATAACTAGTCAAATTCGCTACTAATCAACTACAAACTACTTCGGTAAATTTACTTTCAAATATCATTTTTCGAAAAAAAACACAGCGACACATTATTACATGTGTACAACGTCAATATAAATTAAAAAAATTTTGTACTGCGGTGATTAGTAATTTTGTACTGCGAATAGCAACCCCCTTAAAATATAATACTATAATATTAATTAATTATTATGTATAATATATAATCATATGTAATCGATTAAATGTTTATTTTAGTCATAAATGTTTATTTTTAATTAATTTTTTTTTCAGGTTACGGGTTAGCGGGTTCAACCCGAACCCGAAGCGGGTTTCAATGACCCAACCTGAACCAGACCCGAAAATCATTTCGGGTCAAAAATCTCAACCCGAACCCGGCTTTTTACGGGTCGGTTTCGAGTTCGGATCAAGATTGACATCCCTACATAAGACAAATATGATTATTCGGAAAATTCACGGGATATCACTAAAATGTTTGTTAATTCATAAAATATCATAATTTTTTAAAAAAGTTTTCCAGATACCACAACAAATAATTTTAATTCATTAGATACCACAAATTACTAACCCAAAACTTTTTAATACCAACATACTCCTACTTGTTAACAAACATAGTTCATGGTATATCACATAAATATTTTTAATTCATAAGATACCACAATATTTATTAAAAATATTAAAAATTATAAAATTATAGATTTAAAATTTTATAAATTAAAAATACCAAATATATAATTATAAAATTACTGAAAATATTTAAAAATTAAAAATTAAAAATACCAAATAATTAGAGAATGATCATCCAAAATTTTTATAATATTTTTACTCTAATAATTTTAATAATATAAAATATAATTATAAAATTTTTAAATAGATTATAAAAATTTATATTATCATTCTCCTTACTATTATTGTCAAATTTTAATTTAATTTATGATTTCTTTAATATGATTATACCTTTTATTAGTCTTCATATTTTTAGAGATTTTATTATTATATTTATATGGTATGTTTATTTTTTCAGTTTTAACCCATATAAGAAAAAGTTAACTTTTGCTACTTACTTTTTTATAAAATATATTTAATAATTTTTGTTGTATTTTTGAATTAAATATATATAAAGTGATATTATATAAAAATATTATATACTATATACAAGCTAACTAATTTGACAAAAAAACAAAACAATAGGTAATAGTATTATAATCTAATATTTGGTATAAAATCATTTTATATATTTTAATTCAAAACAAATTAATAGACATATGTGAAAAAGTAGCTAGTAAAATTTTAAGTTCTTTAGGGTTAAAATTGAAAAAATACCATATGTATAATAAAAAAATTTCTAAAAATTTCTAAAAAGTATAATACATTTGAGAAGCTATCAATTTGATTAAAAATAGAAAAAAATAGTAAAAAAATGATAATTTAATTTTTTAAGTTACTTTATATAAATTTATTTTTTATAATACTATTTTACATTACTAAAGATACTTTGAGTAAAAAATATTATAAAATTTAGAATTATCATTCTCTTAACAATTTATTATTTTTATTTAAGTTAATTAGCTTTAATTGATATATAATATTTTTTTATATTTAAAAAATATTGATTATATATGTTTAAAATGTTAACTAATAAAATAATAAACTTAAATTTTATTATTTTTTTACTATTTTAATATATATTTTATTAAATTTTGCGGTATCTTATGAATTAATAATATTTTTAATGTATACAATGAATTCTGATATTTTAGAATTTATACTAAATATATATACTAATTTTTTAAACTGTTTTGCGTAAAAAAATTGATATGTAAAGTAGAGGATTTGATTTATTACATTGAATTTTTTAAAACTAATAATTATTTACAATAAATTTCTTTATTAAAATGATTAAATTAATAACAAATTGATAAATATACTCAAATTAAATTTAATGACCAGTCTAATATTCTAAAGCAATAATCTGCTGCCGTAGGGAACCTAAAACAGCGGTTGATGATGATCCTTTGCACCGTTGTCCAGCGTCCGCTGACTGAATCGACTCACCAACTCCAGCCACAGAACACAACGCGGAGCGAGTACCTTCGACTTCGTAGAGTGCAGTGTTGAGAACCAAAATGGACGTGATGTGGTGGCTGAGAGTCTCCACCTTCGCAGCTCGGCTTCATCTTCTCACGCTCCTTCTCTGTACAATCCCGTCCCTCACTTCCTTTCTCGCGCCCATTTATCTTCTCCGGTACTCTTTAAGCCTGATGCTCGCTGGATTGTTTTTGTAAAAAAAAAAAAAATTGGTCGCAGGCTTTTTGAATTCACTGGGCGCTGAAGATGGATTCTGCTCCGCTCCATCTTCTCTGCCGAGCTTGGAGTCCGAATCCCAGCCCTTGTATTGGAAAGTCACTAATCCTACTCTCTCCCCATCCCACCTCGAAGGTTAATCATTTTTACTTTCTTTTGTATCTAAAGTGACTCTGCTTTTTATAAATTTTGCAAGTTATCTCAAATATATAAAATTGCAAGGGTACGTTTGTCGATTCCGATACTGCTCATTTGGGCCTCACACTTTGCCTTCATTGACTGATTTCAGATAGAATCATAGAAGTAATTGCATATACAATTAATTATCACTGCTTCGTGTGTAGTGTTTAGCTTGCTTATGTAAAACTTTGTTTTCTTTTTCCGATGAATAGATCTGCCGGGATTCACTAGAAGTGTATATAAAAGAGATCATGCTCTGATTACACCGGAAAGCCATGTTTTCAGCCCTTTACCTGAGTGGTATTGTTCACTTTTTTGTTTCTCTAATTAGTTCATTTGATTCATTTGCCTTGAAGCATTGTTGTAACTCTCTTTTGTTAATCTTTCAAAGGAACAACACGATTGGAGCATATTTGATCACGCCGGCTGCGGGTGCCCACTTTATGATGTACATAGCAAAGATGCAAGGTTGGTTATAATTTCAAGTAAATGCTTCAGCTTTTGGAATGATTGATTGCCACGGTTAGATGACATAATTTAACTTGAGGTGTTTGTCGTTGCTATTCTGATGATTGTGGCTGTTAAGACGCAATGAATTGCATGCTTATTTAAACTGTTGCAAACCTGAAAATATGTGCAGAAATTTCAAGATCGGGACTCCCTTCCAAGGATGTTGAGAGGTAATAAATATATCTTTCTTAAAGTTGTAGCTCAGTTATCATGTTGTGTCGATGGATTAAGGATTATGATCTGTGAGGTGGTCTCCGGAGACGGAGAGGGTGTAAATATCTTGCTTTTTTTGACGAAATTAATCGTGTGGCTGTGTAGATTGTAAAACTGCTATCAGAATAACCTGGACACATATCTTGATATCATGTGCTCTAATCATTTTTGTGTCAGTAAGAATCAGGTTTCTCCAAAGCGATCGGGCATTGTTTTCTGCATCTAATTATTTATATTTATATTTCCATTTCCATTTAGGTTTATTTTTGTTATTGAGGGAGCTATTACCATGACCTCCAGTTCTGGCATCAGCAATAAGTTGATGGTTAGAACTCTCTCTCTTCTGGTTTCCTTCTTCGGATCATAGTATAACACAATGTATTACAAGGTGGATTCGAAATTGATATCTCACTTACTATTATTCTTGCTATTACAGTTCAGATGGGCTTCATTCCTATATCTATCGTGAACAAGAGTGAAACTTCAGATTTACATTGGATTTCATTGCCTTTTTAGAAGCTATAATATCTAATGCAATGACCATATGCTGGATAGGTGGATTCATATGCATATTTGCCACCTAATTCTGAGCACTCTATCCTCAGTGATGTATCTGCTACTCTAGTCATCTTTGAGCGAAGGTTTGCCCCATCGTATCTGTATTTAGTCTGATTTTTTTGTATCTTAGGTCAATGATGAGCATTATGATGATTCTCTAGTAAAATGGTATTTACACTTGGGATTGTTTTCTGATTTCTTTAGATATGCCTATGTGGAGAACCATGTGCCGGAGTACATAATCGGCTCAACATCAGAGCAGTCACTTCTTGAAACCCCTGGTGAGGTATGATGCTGTATTGACTGTCCTTTCCTCTTTCATCTATCTTGGTGTTAAAAGTGAGACAAGTCAATAATTTCAAAACATTTACACTTCCTTCCATGCCTTTTTATTTTATGATTGGGTAGTCAAGTGAAAGTGTGTGATATGAGAACATATCCGCTGCTAGTTTGGCCTTACATTTTTATTCTGTCATCTGACCAGATATTTCAACTACGGAAGCTTCTACCGACATCAGAAGCCTATGACTTCAACATCCATGTGAGCTAAATTACACGCTATCTCATCACTGCCTTGATATTTGCAATATTTACTGTCTCTTCTCCAAATGTCTACCTATTGTGCCACATCAATGACATATTCTGGCATGTGTTAGTGATTTTATTCCCTTTATTTGTAGATCATGGATTTCCAGCCTGGTGAATTTCTCAACGTCAAGGTACATCTTGTTCTTGTGCCCCCAGTAAAAGTCTCTGGTTAACCTGCCTTTGCTTCTTGAATAATGTTTTACTTGTTTGGTATTAAATGAAGCAAGAGTTTTCAAGATATAATGTGATATGGGGATAAACAAGAGAACTATGCTGCAATCTGTAATGTATTTTTCTTTTGATCTGTAGGAAGTGCACCACAATCAGCATGGACTATTGCTTTTGGAAGGGCAAGGAATTTACCGATTGGGTGAAAGCTGGTAATCCTGAAATCTCTTGCACAAAGATGCCAAATCCTATTTCTGACATTGCTCAGAAGCCAGTTTCTGTATAAGTGGTGATGTTCATGATGATTTACCTTATTTTGCTTGTAGGTACCCTGTTCAGGCTGGCGATGCTATCTGGATGGCACCATTTGTTCCCCAGTGGTAAGGGTTGTGAGGTGGTCTTCTTCTTAACTTATGAGCAAGACTAATAAAAATAACGATTTTCCCTGCTTCAGGTATGCTGCACTAGGGAAGAGCAAAACGAGGTATCTGCTGTACAAGGATGTCAATAGGACTCCCTTGTAATGCTATGTTCAAACATGGATGTAGGTTCGGTTTAGAAAGATCCCTTTTGCTGGGCAACAAGGACTGGGGCGCCACGACTGAAATGTACTAATTCTGGGAATTGAATGATTTTTGCAACTGGGATCATATAATGTTTGGAAGCAGCGCGTGATTTAATGAAACCACATTCAAGCTTTTTTTTTTTTTTTTTAAGTCATAAAGACACCTCGGTGGAAGTTTGACTTCAGGGTCTGGATGATGAAGTCTTATCTGTTGTGTTATAACGGACACCCCAGCGGTACAATCAACTTATCCAACTGTACTAGCTTATATTGTTTTCTTTGAAAGAGAAGCTTAGTGTTTGGATTAAGTTTAACTAAGGTGAGATGAAATGAGGGAAATAGTATTAAATTTGGTGCATGTCTAAAAGTTATGTTTGATTAGTTTAACAAATGAATTTAGGTAAATCTTAAATTTGTTTTTATTCTAAAACAAAAGTGACGTCGTTAGACTTTTATGAACGACAATTAACTTCGTGAAATGAAGTGTATTGAGATGGAATGAGAACGATGTTTAACTTCTATTTTTGGTCCTCAACACACTTTGTTTCACTTTAGTAGGGTTGTAAATGATTGAATTCACTGTATTGAGTTTACTGTGTAAGGGTCCTCTTTATAGTAAGGACCCATGAGTATTATATTTGGACTTTACAAAGATTATCAAATATGGGCCTGTGATCATCCTAACTTCTGTTTGCTTATCTACTGATTCTATACGATTGGGCCTATGTACCATTATCCCCCCTCAAGTCAATGGTCCCAGTAATGGGTAGCTTTGACCGTAAGTACAGAAAAACAGAAAAGTTTAAGGGTTTTGTAAGTACGTCAGCTAGTTGCTCGCGAGAGAGAACATGAGAGACAGTCATGGTTCGATTTTTGATTTGTTCGCGAACAAAGTGATAGTCGAGGGAGAGGTGCTTCATACGGCTATGGAGGATGGGGTTAGATGCGAGGTATGTGGTCGATACACTGTCATAGAATATAATGGGAGGATTGGGTAATCGAAACCCTAATTCGGAGAGGAGGGTTTGGATCCAGAGTGCCTCCGCAGCTCCTGCCACAAGAGCTTTGTACTCAGACTCCGTTGATGAACGAGAAACTGTCGTCTACTTCTTGGAGGACCAAGAAATCAAGTGAGAGCCGAGGAAGACGAAGACACCGGAGGTGGACAGCCTGTTGGAGAGAGAACCGCCCCAATCGGCGTCTGTCCAGATGCGAAGGATTCCAGATGGTGAAGCAGTGAAGAACAAGCCTAGATCCTTGGTGAGATTTAAATACCGCAAAATCCGTTTTACCACAGTCCAGTGATTATCTCTAGGGTTGTGAAGAAATTGGCAAACCCTGTTTACATAGTAGCTTATATCTAGTCTAGTAAAGCTAAGATATTGCAACCCGCCAACAATACTGCGGTAGAGAGTCAGGTTACTGAATGCAGGAGAGTCAATAATGTCAAGATTTGCAGTAGTTGCCATAGGGGTAGAAGATGGTTTTGACTGAAGCATGTTTGCTCTTTGTAGAAGGTCAATAATATACTGTTTTTGACTTAGAAATAGACCTTGTTTGGTTCTGGTAGCAGAGATACCCAAGAAAAAGTATCTGAGTACGAGAAATCGTACCTGATTAATGCTGTAGCAGTTCTAGTAGACTCATGCAAATACCCAACAATACTCTGAGGAACATTAAAGATAGTTCATTATCAATAACTTATATCCCAAGTTAAACTTAAACAAATTTCTCACTCTTAATTCTAAATCTCAATTATCTTGTAAACCCTCGCTTAAATGTTATGTATAACCTTTGACTTATTTAGAATGTTGTATAGCCCAAGGTTGTAAGATCAAGGAATTTATTTTATTAACACTTGTTAATGGTTCCACTCTTACCCACTTTACTAATACTTAACCATAATTCTCACATTCAAGACTTTTGAGACCTTTATATCATAATTGCATTTTATATTATTCAGTTAATCTTAGAATCTCAATAATAATTCTTAAGTTCCATACCTTTATTGTAACACCCCTACTAAACCGGTTCCTAGTAACCCTATAGAAGTCGCGCACAATAATATCTCGCAGCGGTAAATAATAAACTATCGCCCTACTGGTGTCACTGTTATCACTCGCCCATACGGGTGATAACGATTTACCTGATAATCAACTTGCGAAACGTATTCCCGCAGTGACCACAAGAGATAGATAGTAGAACTTAAACAACTTAAAACAAATCTAACATCAACAATTATTACAGACCGTGAGCATCTAAACCAAATACACCTCGGTTAAACAACCCGAGTCCAAAACAACCTGAGTATCACACCGTACCAAGTCTAAACCAACTGTAATATCACAATGGTCACGTCTCGCTGCGACCCACCAGCTAATCACCTGAAGTAAAGATGGTTTGTGGTATGGAATCAGCCCCTGCTGAGTATGTTATCACATGCCCCGTCATGCCCCCAAAGACCCCTCAATTATTTGGTCGAGAGCATGAGGTTCATTACATGCAATACCACTTTAATATATAAACTGTAAAATAAACAACAGTAATCCATACAACAACACAACCATCAACACACATAATATACCACAAGTATAACCAATGAACAATAAGCGAAACAACGAGAGTAACAATAAGTATTAATTCTCGTCCATGGTGTAGAAGCCAATATTGTTCGCCACTGTATAATTCTCAAATGTATTACTGTTCAGTTATACCTAGTGACATTGTCTCATTAAAACGACATGTCTCTAGTTACCCATATATTATGGCGGGTCACCCACGGCAGTAGCCACTCCAACGGTAGAGTCTCCGACCAACGAGCCATTCTAGCTCACGGGAAATTTTCTTGATACTTGCGGACCCGTACGCGGACATCCTGGTATCGTTTTTGTGATCACAGCGCGCACCAAGAGCCACATCCTCTTGGCTTTACTTCCATTCATTATTTACTTAATTATACCATCGCATCGCATTACCAAATTTTCTAACACAGCAGACCAAGATCATTAGTCCAATCCGGAGTCTGTAAACTCGGGATCCAGTGTTAGATACGAGAGCGGCGTATAGAAAAGGCCAATGCTCCGTATGAAAGTCTTGGATAATATATATGTATTATTATCCTAGTGCTACAACGTTTTTCTGACGTTCCTTATTTTTCGTATAAGATAGCACCATAGCCGCTAGTTCGTTTTATATATAGGTTCTTATATACGAACCAATACTGTTAACTCAACAACAGTAAATAATGAACAGCTATAAATACACAATTCATGCATATTAATTATCACATTCAGACAAACAATCTTATCACAGATCACACAGAAGTCTGAACTGAGGAAGCCCTCAGAGACAATCAGAGACACATAACAACATACCGTTCACCCCGATGTATTACGGTGGAGTATGAATCAGCAAGATCCTATGCCCTTTGTGTAGTCTCTAACAATCTAAACAATACATAATGCTACTGATTAGCTTACCGTATAACAACATAATTCTACGGTACCCCGTACCGTCACTAACACCTCCCGGTTAACCCCCCGTTATTAACTATCAATGTTGTCGGGTTTTAGGTTTAACTCGAGATTGGGAAAAAGGTGTTATATTACATGCGTAGTCTTGTTTGTATGTTAGTATAGTTGTTGTTAAACTTGTTATCGCATGTAACTTAATGTTTGTTTATACATCATACAGTTTGTTTCATTATTGTATGTGTAATCCTTTGTCATGCACTATGCATCTTACCTTAGTATTTATTTTTCTAAGGTTTGTCTCTTCTTTTTTTTTACATTTCATGTGGTATAATTCATCTGTAAACTATACTCTTAATATTTAGGATCCTTATTATCCCATGAATACTCTTAACTTTAGAATTTCCATAACTACTGTTTATAATTCTTTTCTCCTTAACTATTATCATTTTAATTATGATAATTTATAATTATTGAACCATTACATATATTTATTTATATGTGTGTATTATGGAACTATTTATTATATGGTAAGTCTTATAATCTATATTCATTCTTTTTAATGAATATCTCTTATATTATAAACGTTATCACTCTTATAACATTAAAACCATATTATAAATTCCATTTAAAAATGTTAATATTTTCGAACAGCGCCTATGTTCTTAAGTATTTATAAAATCCACCTCTTAACTAATATAATGTCATCTTATAGTTATATAACATATCTTATGACATTTAAATCATTAAAACAATTATAACCTATAGTTATATTTTGCTTTTAAATACCAAACAGCCCTTAGTATTTTCGGTTTTCACTTATAACCACTAAACTTTTATAAACTCACAATTCAATTCCAATTTATAGTACATAGTTTTCTAATCCCATTAAAACTATATATTATACATATATCTTTATAAAACCTTATATACCATTCCAAAAATTACCAAACTATACCAAAAGGTTTAAAACATTATTCTTAACCTTATTTTTCCTCTAAATCTCGGTATATATATATTTGTTACCTATTTGTAACAATGTCATAAGATACCATATATTATACTTATATAACTCATATGAACTCCAAACTTAACCAAATAGACTTCTAAAAATTTCTAATAACTTAAGGACTTAACTAAACTCCATTTAGTACCCTTAATTCTCGGTAATTACATTACCACCCAAACCTTATAAATCTTTTACAATTTAATAAGTATCTTATTATAAGATAGTATTTTAATTTCTTAAATTTTCCAAACTTGGTCAAAGTCTCCTATATAGTCAACTTTGACTCCTAACACCAAATGGGAACCAATTTTTCGGTAATTACAAATAATGACATATACTTTTCTATTTTTACAATTTTGACCCAAAACTTTATAAAGTGTTATAATTTTTATTAAATTCATTTAAAAACCCTAAATTGCTCTAAATTACCCACGGCTTTTCTAATTCCTTAATAATTATGAATTGGCCCCAACTTTAATTATAAGCATAAATAAAACTAAATAATCTTATAAACTTAAATTAAAATGGCCTAATGACATGGCCTTATTACAACCTTGATCTTGCAAAATAAATTACACAATAAATGTCTCAAAAATAGCATATATATTCGGCCTCTCCATGGTTTAATTATTTTTCCACATAATGTCATAATTTGACCATTATGTTAATTAAATCTCTTAAATGACTAGCTTAATTTATCTTAGCCATTTTTTTTACATTTTTAGGTCAATATGACCTATATGTGTATGTTCCCTCTCGGCCATATATATATATACTTAAAGATTGCAAAAATCATAAGTTTAAGGTGTTTATACCTTGATTTATCCTTGTATAGGCTCGGTCACTTGTAGGAAAATTCACCACTTGATTTAGACATGTTTAATACACAAAAATAAGATATGGTTACACTCCAAGCATGAGCTTAACCATAAGGAATAATTAATGTAAGATTTAAGGCAAAAATCACCTTAAAAATGCAAGGGGAGTTCTAGGTATTTTCGACCTGAACCAAACACCACCACAAGGTGTTAGATCTACCATATTAACATAGGAAATAGTTAGATCTCGAAATCCTACCTTGTTATTAGGTTTTACCTTGGAAAAATGCCTTAAAAGAGAGTATTTCTCTTGGATCTCGGTCACCCTTGCTCCAAATGGCTAACCAACAGATCCCACATGAAAAGGAGATGAAGATGAGTCTATGACCAAAAAGTCACAGCCAACTCGAAGGGAATCAAAAGTTATGAGCTTAAAGCACATTTTTACCTTAAAATGTAGATTTGGACAACCTTGGTCCCTCTACTGGTCTCAACCGAGTTTAGCTCTTGTTCTAACCTTAGAACACTGAGAATAATCCATAGGAATAGATGAGCCACGAATTTTAGGTGTTGGTGGTGAAAAGATGAAGAAAAAGAGCTAAAAATGACATTAAAACACTTACATTAGGAGCTTAGGAGCTAGACTTGCCTTCCATGGCCAAGAACAAGCTTGAGAGCTTGAGAGGAAGGAGGGCTCGGGGATGAGAGAGGAATCGGACAAGGAAGGAGGAGAAGTGGGAAGGATAAGTAAATTTGAAATAATGTAAAAAGTAACATTATTTTGAAAAGTACATTAGGTAGCATTGTCTCAAAAAATTAAGCGCTCCTCCTTATTGCAGCCGGCCACCATGTCAAATGAGTCAATTAATTGACCATTGACCATGCTTGGTCAATGTTGACTCATGCGGGCCCCACTTTAGGGTTTTATTAATATTTTAATATTAAATTTGTAAAAATTCGTAAATTTCTGGAATTAAATTCCTAATATGATATAATATGATTAATATCATATTTAAGGATATTATAATTTTTAAGCCATTAAAATCAATTAAAAGGCAATCTCACAAAAACGTGCTTTAAGGAGTTTTAGCGCACATTTTTGTGTCACAGGATGTTCCTGAGCTTAGTTCTCTTTGAGAATGGTTTATTGTGTTCCTTGATTCATTATAATACTTAGGAATCCACTTTGGATCCTACTTGGGGTCATACAACCTTCATGGCGTCTTAAAGCACATTTTTGGCTTTACCGATCTTAAGGCGTGTTTTGCCTTGTTGAGATCTTTAGATTGTTCCCCAATAATATTTAGATGTTTAATAATCATCTTAGATCATTAATAGATCATTTAATTATATTTTAAAGATTAGGGGTATTTCAGTCTACCCCCCTTAAAAAGGCTTCGTCCCGAAGTCCTTAATCCTCTACAGTTCACCTAAGGAATCAAGTTCCACTAAGTAACCAAACAGTCCATTGCTAGGGAGTAACTCCCACTAGGTTCAACCTAGTCTATGCATACAACATATATTAAATAATTAAACTCATGGTATACTCATTCACAACACAGCACTACAAGTGCACATCATCATCAAAAGTACTCAGCGGTACTATATATTCAACCAGGTGCACCAAGGCACATACATACATAAAATGTATCATACACATACAATCATCCAAACCACATGTATGACGCAGCATACCAACAAAAAACAACACAAAAACAAACCTAATGCACAAACATGTGCGCAAGCCAAGTGGTGTCTACCCCCCTTAAAAAGGGTTTGACCACGAACCCGTACAAGTAACACAGCTACTACTCGAAGAGTGCTGGGTACTTCGCTCTCATGGAGTCCTCTAACTCCCATGTGGCCTCCTCCACCTCATGGTTCGACCAGAGAACCTTGACCATGCTAACGGTCTTGTTCCTAGTCTGTCTCGTCTTCGTATCGAGAATGCGGAGTGGTACTTCCTCATATCGTAGAGCAGGGTCCAACTCTAAAGTCTCTGGCTGCAAAACGTGCGATGGGTGGGGCACATACCTCTTCAACTGTGAAACGTGGAAAACGTCGTGCACCCTCCCGAGCTCTGCTGGTAAATCCAGTCTGTAGGCTAATGGGCCCACTCGCTCCCTAATCGCATAAGGTCCAACATACTTTGGGCTCAACTTGCCCTTCTGTCCAAACCGGAATATCCCCTTCATGGGTGACACTCTAAGGAATACCATATCATCGGTAGTGAACTCAATGTCCCTCCTTCTGGTGTCTGCATAAGATTTCTGCCGGTCCTGAGCTGCCTTCATATTCTTGCGAATCTGTAGAACATCCTCCTTAATCTGCTCTAGGTACTCTGGTCCTAGGAGCGTAGTCTCGCTGGTCTCATCCCAGCATAAAGGAGTCCTACACGGTCTACCATAAAGTGCCTGAAATGGTGGCATCTGTATCGAGGAGTGGTAGCTGTTGTTGTAGGCGAACTCTATCAGATGTAGTCGCTCTAACCAACTCCCCTGAAAATCTAAGGCACATGCTCTCAGCATGTCCTCCAGTGTCTGGATGGTCCTCTCACTCTGACCGTCGGTCTGTGGATGGAACGCCGTACTAAGCTTCAACTTTGTACCCAAGGCTTCCTGAACCTGTCCCCAGAATCTGGACAAAAATCGAGGGTCCCTATCAGAAACAATAGTCTTTGGCACACCATGGTGCCGGATCACCTCCTTCTGGAACAAGTCCGCTAACTTCGGGACGTTCCAGGTATCCCTCATCGCAATAAACTTTGCCACCTTCGTCAGACGGTCCACTATGACCCAAATCGTGTTCAGTCCTCCCTTAGTCGGTGGGAGACCGACAATGAAATCCATCGAAATGTCCTCGAACTTCCAACAAGGAATAGGCATAGACTGCACTAAACCTCCGGGTCTCCTATGCTCAAACTTAACCTTCTGACAGGTCAAGCATCTAGCCACATACTCAGCTACATCCTTCTTCATCCCGCTCCACCAGAAATGAACCTTCAAATCCTTATACATCTTCGACGAACCAGGGTGGACGGATAAGGACGAGCAATGAGCCTCCTGGAGTATCTTCTCCTTCAGATCAGGAGACGACTCCGGAATACACAAACGGCCCTTCAGTCGAATCATGCCATCATCGCACAGTTCGAAGTCATATTTTAGCCTCTCAAAACAACCATCTATCATTTTCTGCCTGATACTCTGCATATAGTGATCGCTCTCCTGTGCAGCTCGTATCTCATCAATCATACTGCTGTTTGCTAATAAAGTGAACAATGAATGAGCTCTGCGGCTCAGGGCATCAGCTACCACATTCGCCTTGCCCTCTTTGTACCTCAGGTCTATATCGTAGTCCTTCAAGAACTCGACCCATCTTCTCTGTCGCATGTTCAGCTCCTTCTGCGAGAAGAGATGCTGTAGACTCTTGTGATCAGAGTAGATAGTGACTGTCACACCATACAAATAATGTCGCCAGATCTTCAAAGCGAAGACTACTGCGCCTAACTCAAGGTCATGTGTGGGGTAACCTCATGCTTCTTCAGCTGTCGGGATGCGTAAGCAACTACCTTCCCGTGCTGCATAAGCACACAGCCTAGACCGGTTCCAGAGGCATCACAGTATACCTCGAACCCATCAGTGCCCTCAGGGATAGTAAGAACGGGCGCTGATGTCAGGAGATCCTTCAGCGTCTGAAAGGACTGCTCACACTCTGCAGACCATAAGAACTGGGATTCCTTCTTCATTAGATTAGTCATTGGTTTGGCTTCCTTGGAGAAGTCCTTCACAAATCTTCGATAATACCCTGCCAAACCCAGGAAGCTACGGACGTCTGTGACTGTCTTCGGCCTTGGCCAACTCTTACTGCCTCAATCTTAGCAGGATCTACAGATATGCCGCTAGCTGATATAATGTGTCCTAGAAATGACACGCTGTCTAACCAGAACTCACACTTAGAGAGTTTGGCATACAGTTGGTTCACTCTCATAATATTCAACACCTGTCTCAAATGGAACTCATGATCTTCCTTGGTTTTTGAATAGATCAGAATATCGTCGATGAAGACTACAACTGAACTATCAAGATGCTCTCTAAAAAGTCGGTTCATCAAGTCCATGAATATGGCTGGCGCATTCGTCAGTCCGAATGGCATAACGGTGAACTCATAGTGTCCATACCGTGTCCTGAAAGCTGTCTTCTCAATGTCACCCTCTGCAATCCTAATCTGATGGTAGCCAGATCTGAGGTCTATCTTCGAGAACACACTGGCTCCTCTCAGCTGATCAAACAAATCATCTATCCGTGGTAATGGGTACTTGTTCTTGACTGTAACCGCATTAAGCTCGCGGTAGTCGATGCAGAGTCGCATACTGCCGTCCTTTTTCTTGACGAACAGCACTGGAGCACCCCAAGGAGAAACACTAGGTCGGATGAATCCCTTGTCGAGGAGGTCCTCCAGCTGTAGCTTCAGCTCCCTCATCTCAGCCGGTGCCATACGGTAGGGTGCCTTAGCAATGGGGCCCGTACCTGGCAACAAGTCGACGGCGAACTCAACCTCGCGCACAGGCGGCATGCCTGGCAGCTCATCAGGAAATAGTCGGGAAAATCTACCACGACTGGAATGTCTACGTCCGTCACGTCGCTGTCTCGTGTCCTGTACATAACAGAGGAAGGCTTGTCGGCCCTTCCTAACATCCTTCATCAGGGACAATGCTGACACGATCTTGACAGTCGGCTCTCTCCTCACACTGCGGTATGACACTGTCTTGCCGCTCGGCCCCTTCAGTATAGTCGATGCTCTGCGCAATGAAGGCGGCCCCTATGCTTCTGTAGCCAATCCATGCCCACTATGATGTCAAAACCCAAATTCTTGAACTCAATTAGATCAATGGGGAAGGTCTCAGTCATAATGCTGATCTCTAACCCTGTATACTGTCTAGTGCAACCTACTTTCTCCTTCGAAGGAAGGGTGACTGAAAAGTCTGAAAGCTGTTCGGGGGTGGCCCCCAGCTTCTAGCAAACGTCGAGGAAATGAAAGAATGCGAAGCTCCTGAGTCGAACAATACGGAAGCACTAATACCATCAATAGGAAAGGTACCTGAGATTATCTCTCGTATTAGCATCGAGTCCCAATAAATCACTAATTCACTGTTGTTTGTAACTGTCATACCTGTGATGACATTACCAGACTCCTTGGCTTGCGCCATGTCTAGGATGCAGATGGTACCCTCCTTTTCATTACTATAGCCTGAAGTTATGAATTATCGGTATCAACAAAACTGAACACAAACACTTGAAAGTAGGAAACTCTTATTTCATTCATCCAACGGTATTTTACAAGGTTACACACTTAGCTACTGCTATTACATCAATACTGTCAAAAGTAAATTTAAACGGCCAGGTCGGATGTGGGTATCATTCACTAGAGCTGGTGGTGCGGTATTGAGCTTAATGCTCTTAATACCATGATATACAAGCCTCGACTCTCCACCAAATACAACACATCCCAGACTTGAGGATGATCTTGCTTGCTAGTCCATCCTCTTCTGGTCTCCATAAATAAACTCAGCATCATCGCCGATGGAAAATGATACAACTGGTATTCCTCTGGTGATGGACTCGGTCGTCTCATCACGGTCCTGGTGCATTCCAAGCTTCCCTCCTGTTCATAGTAATTGATGATGCAAACGTCAGGTGTCATGTCGGGTAATGGATAAGTCTCACAGTCTTGAGCAATATCCATTGCGTTTCTCACCAAGGTAAGGAAACTCTCAGGTATCCTAGGTATAGATATGTCACCTACCCTCACCTCTCGATAAACCCTAGCTTGTGGATCCCAATCTTTTCCTAAGCACATCATGTGCAGTTTCATTCTAGAACCACTAGTAAATACAGGGGTATAAAAACCTCCTATGCCCTTACCCAAAGCTCTACACTCATTCACTATGGTGATTTGCTCATCTAGGGTTAGGAACTCTCTGAGAAGTATCATGCCCGGTCTGACTACATGACACAACTCACTAGGGTACTCCGTCTTTCTTCCACGGGTCTAGGTGATCTCTGTCTTGTAAGAGTGGGATAGCAGATATCGAAGTCTCCTAAGAGGGTAGGTAAAAGGCATAGTATGATCTACTGTCATATTACCCTGCCTCAGGCCTCAAACTCCTCCCTCTTCCTCTTTGCTTCCAATGAGCAGGATAGTATTTCTCTCTCAGTAATTCCACGAAACCAGTCCACCCAAAACCCTATAGCAAGATAAATGAGGCCTTCACGGACCTCCACCACGTGTTGGCCAGCGTTCCTTCAGGTGAAAGGCTGCTATATCAACCCGGTGCTCGCAGCGCACATGTATGGCATCAAACGCCTTCTCGTGCTCAACAATGTATCTCTCGAGAACAGTGGGGTCAGCAACACAATCGTAGGTAGGTACTCGCGTGTCAGCTACGCTCTTCAGACCAATTCGGCTCTCTAGGTGCGGGTCTATGGGTGGGGATACCGGTGGTGCAGGTGGTGCCCCTATATGGATACCTCCCCAACTGGGCTAGCTGAGCGAGGACGGCGCTACCGTCTCAGCCACGCCCACGGGTGGGGCCTCCGGAGGTCCTCCTCCAGGCCCGCCCCTCTTCCACCACCTTCCTCTGCCCCTGCCAGCTGATCGTCTTCCGGAAAGGACATCTGAGAATTCAAAAAATCAAGTCAGCTCTTGGTATAAATACCGTACTTTCCTTACCACAACTTAACTCAATTCATTCACAATATCTGTGGTACTGGTGTGTAGATAACCTAGGCTCACGGTACTTAAATACTATCTCTTGTAATCAGAGCGGTACTCCGCTTGATACCACTTTTGTAACACCCCCTACTAAACGGTTCCTAGTAACCCTATAGAAGTCGCGACAATAATATCTCGCAGCGGTAAATAAAAAACTATCGCCCTTGGTGTCACTGTATCATCGCCATACGGGTGATAACGATTTACCTGATAACAACTTGAGAAACGTATTCCTGCAGTGACCACAAGAGATAGATAGTAGAACTTAACAACTTAAAAAAACCTTTAAAATCACATTTACAGGACCGAGATCTAAACCAAATACACCTCGGTTAAACAACCCGAGTCCAAAACAACCTGAGTATCACACCGTACCAAGTCTAAACCAACTGTAATATCACAATGGTCACGTCTCGCTGCGACCCACCAGCTAATCACCTGAAATAAAGATGGTTTGTGGTATGGAATCAGCCCCTGCTGAGTATGTCATCACATGCCCCGTCATGCCCCCAAAGACCCCTCAATTATTTGGTCGAGAGCATGAGGTTCATTACATGCAATACCACTTTAATATATAAACTGTAAAATAAACAACAGTAATCCATACAACAACACAACCATCAACACACATATATACCACAAGTATAACCAATGAACATAAGCGAAACAACGAGAGTAACAATAAGTATTAATTCTCGTCCATGGTGTAGAAGCCAATATTGTTCGCCACTGTATAATTCTCAAATGTATCTGTTCAGTATACCTAGTGACATTGTCTCATTAAAACGACATGTCTCTAGTTACCCATATATTATGGCGGGTCACCCACGGCAGTAGCCACTCCAACGGTAGAGTCTCCGACCAACGAGCCATTCTAGCTCACGGGAAATTTTCTTGATACTTGCGGACCCGTACGCGGACATCCTGGTATCGTTTTTGTGATCACAGCGCGCACCAAGAGCCACATCCTCTTGGCTTTACTTCCATTCATTATTTACTTAATTATACCATCGCATCGCATTACCAAAATTTCTAACACAGCAGACCAAGATCATTAGTCCAATCCGGAGTCTGTAAACTCGGGATCCAGTGTTAGATACGAGAGCGGCGTATAGAAAGGCCAATGCTCCGTATGAAAGTCTTGGATAATATATGTATTATTATCCTAGTGCTACAACGTTTTTCTGACGTTCCTTATTTTTCGTATAAGATAGCACCATAGCCGCTAGTTCGTTTTATATATAGGTTCTTATACGAACCAATACTGTTAACTCAACACAGTAAATAATGAGCACTATAAATACACAATTCATGCATATTAATTATCACATTCAGACAAACAATCTTATCACAGATCACACAGAAGTCTGAACTGAGGAAGCCCTCAGAGACAATCAGAGACACATAACAACATACCGTTCACCCCGATGTATTACGGTGGAGTATGAATCAGCAAGATCCTATGCCCTTTGTGTAGTCTCCAACAATCTAAAAAATACATAATGCTACTGATTAGCTTACCGTATAACAACATAATTCTACGGTACCCCGTACCGTCACTAACACCTCCCGGTTAACCCCCGTTATTACTATCAATGTTGTCGGGTTTTAGGTTTAAACTCGAGATTGGGAAAAGGTGTTATATTACATGCGTAGTCTTGTTTGTATGTTAGTATAGTTTGTTAAACTTGTTATCGCATGTAACTTAATGTTTGTTTATACATCATACAGTTTGTTTCATTATATGTGTAATCCTTTGTCATGCACTATGCATCTTACCTTAGTATTTATTTTTCTAAGGTTTTGTCTCTTCTTTTTTTTTTTTTTTCATGTCATGTATAATTCATCTGTAAACTATACTCTTAATATTTAGGATCCTTATTATCCCATGAATACTCTTAACTTTAGAATTTCCATAACTACTGTTTATAATTCTTTTCTCCTTAACTATTATCATTTTAATTATGATAATTTATAATTATTGAACCATATCACATTTTCTACACCATTACATATATTTATTTATAGTGTGTATTATGGAACTATTTATTATATGGTAAGTCTTTAATCTATATTCATTCTTTTTAATGAATATCTCTTATATTATAAATGTTATAACTCTTATAACATTAAAACCATATTATAAATTCCATTTAAAAATGTTAATATTTTCGAACAGCCGCTATGTTCTTAAGTATTTATAAAATCCACCTCTTAATTAATATAATGTCATCTTATAGTTATATACATATCTTATGACATTTAAATCATTAAAACAATTATAACCTATAGTTATATTTTGTTTTAAATACCAAACAGCCCTTAGTATTTTCGGTTTTCACTTATAACCACTAAACTTTTATAAACTCACAATTCAATTCCAATTTATAGTACATAGTTTTCTAATCCCATTAAAACTATATATATACATATATCTTATAAAACCTTATATACCATTCCAAAATTACCAAACTATACCAAAAGGTTATAAACATTATTCTTACCTTATTTTTCCTCTAATCTCGGTATATATATATTGTTACCTATTTGTAACAATGTCATAAATACCATATTTACTTATATAACTCAATGAACTCCAAACTTAACCAAATAACTTCTAAAAATTTCTAATAACTTAAGGACTTAACTAAACTCCATTTAGTACCCTTAATTCTCGGTAATTACATTACCACCCCAAACCTTATAAATCTTTTACAATTTAATAAGTATCTTATTATAAGATAGTATTTTAAATTTCTTAAATTTTCCAAACTTGGTCAAAGTCTCCTATATAGTCAACTTTGACTCCTAACACCAAATGGGAACCAATTTTTCGGTAATTACAAATAATGACATATACTTTTCTATTTTTACAATTTTGACCCAAAACTTTATAAAGTGTTTAAATTTTATTAAATTCATTTAAAAACCCTAAATTGCTCTAAATTACCCCGGCTTTTCTAATTCCTTAATAATTACGAATTGGCCCCAACTTTAATTATAAGCATAAATAAACTAAATAAGCTTAATCTTAAACTTAAATTAAAATGGCCTAATGACATGGCCTTATTACAACCTTGATCTTGCAAATAAATTACACAATAAATGTCTCAAAATAGCATATATATTCGGCCTCTCCATGGTTTAATTATTTTTCCACATAATTCATAATTTGACCATTATGTTAATTAAATCTCTTAAATGACTAGCTTAATTTATCTTAGCCATTTTTTTTACATTTTTAGGTCAATATGACCTATATGTGTATGTTCACTCTCGGCCATATATATATACTTAAAGATTGCAAAAATCATAAGTTTAAGGTGTTTATACCTTGATTTATCCTTGTATAGGCTCGGTCACTTGTAGGAAAATTCACCACTTGATTTAGACATGTTTAATACACAAAAATAAGATATGGTTACACTCCAAGCATGAGCTTAACCATAAGGATAATTAATGTAATATTAAGGCAAAAATCACCTTAAAAATGCAAGGGGAGTTCTAGGTATTTTCGACCTGAACCAAACACACCACAAGGTGTTAGATCTACCATATTAACATAGAAATAGTTAGATCTCGAAATCCTACCTTGTTATTAGGTTTTACCTTGGAAAAATGCCTTAAAAGAGAGTATTTCTCTTGGATCTCGGTCACCCTTGCTCCAAATGGCTAACCAACAGATCCCACATGAAAAGGAGATGAAGATGAGTCTATGACCAAAATTTCACAGCCAAACTCGAAGGGAATCAAAAGTTATGAGCTTAAAGCACATTTTTACCTTAAAATGTAGATTTGGACAACCTTGGTCCCTCTACTGGTCTCAACCGAGTTTAGCTCTTGTTCTAACCTTAGAACACTGAGAATAAGCCATAGGAATAGATGAGCCACGAATTTTAGGTGTTGGTGGTGAAAAGATGAAGAAAAAGAGCTAAAAATGACATTAAAACACTTACATTAGGAGCTTAGGAGCTAGACTTGCCTTCCATGGCCAAGAACAAGCTTTGAGAGCTTGAGAGGAAGGAGGAGCTCGGTTGGATAGGGAGGAATCGGACAAGGAAGGAGGAGGAAGGGGGTGATTGATAAGTTTGAATAATGTAAAAAGTAACATTATTTTGAAAAGTAAACATAGGTAGCATTTGTCTCCAAATAATTGCAAGCTGTCTCCTCCTTATTGCAGCCGGCCTCCTTGGTCCAAATGAGTCAATTAATTGACCATTGACCAAGCTTGGTCAATGTTGACTCATGCGGGCCCCACTTTAGGGTTTTATTAATATTTTAATATTAAATTTGTAAAAATTCGTAAATTTCTGGAATTAAATTCCTAATATGATATAATATGATTAAATATCATATTTAAGGATATTATAATTTTTAAGCCCATTAAAAATCAATTAAAAGGCAATCTCACAAAAACGTGCTTTAAGGAGTTTTAGCGCACATTTTTGTGTCACAGGGTGTTCCTGAGCTTAGTTCTCTTTGAGAATGGTTTTATCGTGTTCCTTGCTTCATTATAATACTTAGGAATCCACTTTGGATCCTACTTGGGGTCATACAACCTTCATGGTGTCTTAAAGCACATTTTTGGCTTTACCGATCTTAAGGCGTGTTTTGCCTTGTTGAGATCTTTAGATTGTTCCCCAATAATATTTAGATGTTTAATAATAATCTTAGATCATTAATAGATCATTTAATTATATTTTAAAGAGTAGGGGTATTTCATTTAGGGGTTGCTATTCGCAGTACAAAATTACTAATCACCGCAGTACAAAATTTTTTTAATTCATATTGACGTTGTACACATGTAATGATGTGTCGCTGTGTTTTTTTTTTCAAAAAATGATATCAGAAAGTAAATTTACCGAAGTAGTTTGTAGTTGATTAGTAGCGAATTTTACTAGTTACTTTTTTGTTGGAATCAATACAGGAACCTTTTTTTTTGTAAAAAAAAGTGTTGGATTACATTTTTATGTGTTTATATTACATTTTTATGTGTTTATATTATTAATTTGACTTAAAATTAATTTGTACTGCGAATAGCAGTACAAATTTTTTTTTCACCAAACTTAGTTGAATAAGTTGAATGTTACGGGGAGACACTTTTTTTTGAAATAATAGATGTTGAATAACCAAATTTAAGTCAATATGAGTAAAACAACAACTAAGTTAAAGAGCAACTAATTTATAGAAAAACTAATTATAGAAAAACTAAGTTACACACAAGTTACAACAACTAAGTTAAGAAAGACTAAGTTACAACAACTAAGTTAATGAAAAACTAAGGTATAACGTTCTCCAACTATCTAACCTAGATGTATTTGATGAATCCAAGGTCCGACAGTGTTTGGATTTCTATAAGTGAACCACTGCGGATAGACAGGGGGAGTGGGGAGTCAGAACCATGCCGAACCTTATGAAATGACCCTCGGGGCAAATTCCTATGTGGATCTCTCCTCTTGGGCTATCACGATCGGTATAATTATCGATCGGAAGGTATGTGCACTTGCCGCACCCCCATAGACAGTAGAGTAGAAAACTACTATCGAAGTGTACCTTGTCGCGATCACCAACCCCATTTCCGTGTGCATCCATTTATGTGGGTGCTGGCTCTCCTGAATTCCAATGAAGCGCTCTTAACATGCCGTTGTACGGTCCTTCGTTAAAAATGGCCTTGTATAGTCCATTCGCCGGTGCTTGATTCTTCATGTGATTGAACAATGCTACACGGACATCTTTCCACCTCTCTTCGTCTGAATATAGTAGTCAGCAATGACCCTGAAACCACAATTCCCATCTCCACGAACATCAATATACCCAGTCATATATTGATATAGGTTGGGGTTGAAATTCTGGTAGTATGGGAAGTCGTCAAAGGGCTGAATCGACTCGGATTTGATGATCCTCTATTACGTGATCTTCTATTTGATGGCGCTCCTTGTGACTGGCCTGCCCTTGGTCGGTTACGTTCCCAAGACGAAGGTTCCGTCGGTTTGGTCTTGAGGGCCCGGTAGGTCTGCCAATCCCAACCTGTTCCAACGGCTCTCCTAATTGGCACACCATATCTGGGTGAAGGAAGTTTGGAGTTGACTGTAACATTCGCAATCAGAGTAGGATCATCTGACTGTGCTACCTCAGAAGCTATGTGTCTCCCATCTATTTTGTTCTTCCTCCATGTAGGATACCATATCAATCGTCGATTCATGCTTCTCCCAGCTTAGGGTATACCAGAAACGATGTATATCCCTCTTTGAGCATAGTATACCACTATCCAGCATGTAGTTTAATTTACAAGCGCAAGGTAATCCATGAGAGGTTACCTTGTCACATCCACAGATTGAGCTGTCCATTTGCACATAATTCGTCCTTCCAAGCTCCTTGACTAGCTCATCTAAGCAAAGGGTACTAACCTTCCCGATCAGGTCAGCGATTGGAACCCTCATGTGCTCTCTTCTGTTTTGTCCTGGCTGCCTCAAAATCCTTTTTTAACTCCCGGATGCTTGTATTCACATGATCGTGAATCTTTGGAAAGATTACATCCAAAGTGTGTCTAGCACTCCTTAATCTCGCCTTTAGAGAAGAATGTGCGGCCTCCACCCTATCAAATGTTTAAGTAAGTTTTATAGATCTATAACAATCACTGTATTATCTTAAACATTACAAGATTAACAATTTTACTATTTGTCGTTGTGTTGCCGAAGTGCAACACATTCTTGACCCAAGCCTCCACAAATTTTTCCTTGTATTTCTCCCAGACTGATGCAACATACGTAATGAAACGTGGGTAGCTTTGGTATGTCTCCTTGAAATATGCGTACCTCTCGTTGTAGTCCTGCTCTGTGCTCGAGTAGACAACCGAAGTCCACATTCGGACTGCAGCCGCCGCCCTTCCTCTATCACCCTATAATCTCGGCTTTCCCCTGAACGTTCCTACTTATGTGCCACCGACATAGTAGATGATGGAGATTCAGGAAATACCTCATCTAAGGCATTCATCAGGGCCAGACATCTGTCGGTGATAAATGAGAGGTTGTAGTCCGCCCGAGGAGGTCCCTTAATTGTTGAAGTGCCCACACATACATGTTTGTGCTTCTGATACAAGGAAGGCGAAGGCAATGCTGAAGTTTTTGCCTATACTCGTCCCCGATGAACTGAACCAAAGGCATTTTTGCTATGTTTGTTTTATAGGTAGCATCAATGCCTATGACATACGGGAACGCATGGAGCAGTAATCTAGATGTAGGGTGTGCAAAGAAGATGGACCCAAGTCGTGTTTGATCATCTAAATGTGAAATATAATCATGTTATCTATCAAATTAGATGAAACCTAAATGATTGAAGTTATTTGAGACATACTGAGTTGACTTACTTGGATCTGTAGTGTAATCGTAGTAGTAGTTGTTTTTGTCTAGGTCACTCAGCAGAGTCTGCACCATAGATCGACCATCTCTATTTACTAGTTTTGTTTTTTGTATCCGGTTGTATATGTCTTTCCTTGTTGCTGACGTTTCTGGGTTGATTGTTGTGAGCTCGGAATAAATTGCACAGGGGGGCACACCGACTCTGGTTCTCTGGTCGATCATAATCTCCTCCGCCTCAGTCAGGCGTTTTCCCACAAAATGACCCTCTGCCCACTCTGCGAGATCATGGTTATGCCATCCGTTACCCACTTGCAAGAAACACCCGTAGCTTGTGTAATACCCCTAATTTTAAAAGGGCAACCACATTTCTTTGAACCCGATGATCTGCGCCGGTTGATGACACCAGGTCGTGATGTCCTTCGTGGTTTCCAATACCTCTCGCAGTTATGTGGAAATCTTGGCCTGCCCGAGAACTTTGAATTATGGTGTAGATATGGTTGGGATGGCCAACACTATCTACCCAAGCTTTCGCTTCTTCTTTACCCCTAAAGGCCTGGTTTGTTTGAAATAAGTAACCTGTGTCCACCACCGGAGCTCGATTATACATCTCTTGCATGTAGTCATCCATCTGTGCATAATGATCCGGAACGCCTTCATCAAATTCATCCCAATCTGAATCAGTGGTTGAGTCACTATCCTGCAAAAGGGTCGAGAGAATGTTAGATGAATATTGAAATATGAAATGTTAGTGCGAATATGATTAACAAAGACAATAAACTAAATACTTACTGGCTTGATATTGGAACATACTCATGATCGGAATCTGAAGATTGACTCATGTTTAGAGAGAGAGCTTGCACATTTTAACGAAATAAGTGTTGGAAGAGAGTAAGGAAATAGAGAGCTTCGAGAATATGGAGGAGAGTGTGTGAAGATGAAATGGAGGAGGCATCCCTTATATAGAGGTTGGTCATGAACTAGCCACAAGGTTACAAGTTAAAAAAACGGTAACCTGGTACGTGTACAGTGACCTAGTACGTGTACCTTCCTGACAAAAGTAATTACCTATGGTAACTTTGAATTCACTTTGTACTGCAAACGGTAACCTGGTACTGTGTGACTTTCCTGACCAAAAGTAATTACCTAGGTAACTTTGAATTCACTTTGTACTGCAAACGGTAACCTGGTACGTGTACAGTGACCTTACGTGTACCTTTCCTGACAAAAAGTAATTACCTAGGTAACTTTGAATTCACTTTGTACTGCAAACGGTAACCTGGTACGTGTACCTTTCCTGACAAAAGTAATTACCTATGGTAACTTTGAATTCACTTTGTACTGCAAACGGTAACCGGTACGTGTACAGACCTATACGTGTACCTTACCTGACAAAAGTAATTACCTAAGGTAACTTTGAATTCACTTTGTACTGCAAACGGTAACCTGGTACGTGGGTACCTTTCCTTACAAAAGTAATTACCTAAGGTAACTTTGAATTCACTTTGTACTGCAAACGGTAACCTGGTACGTGTACAGTGACCTGTGTGTACCTTACCTGACAAAAGTAATTACCTATGGTAACTTTGAATTCACTTTGTACTGCAAACGGTAACCTGGTACGTGTACCTTTCCTGACAAAAGTAATTACCTATGGTAACTTTGAATTCACTTTGTACTGCAAACGGTAACCTGGTACGTGTACATGACCTGTACGTTACCTTACCTGACAAAGTAATTACCTAAGGTAACTTTGAATTCACTTTACTGCAACGGTAACCTGGTACGTGTACCTTTTACCTACAAAAGTAATTACCTATGGTAACTTTGAATTCACTTTGTACTGCACAAACGGTAACCTGGTACTGTACAGTGACCTAGTCGTGTACCTTCCGACAAAAGTAATTACCTAAGGTAACTTTGAATTCACTTTGTACTGCAAACGGTAACCTGGTACGTGTACTTTACCTGACAAAAGTAATTACCTATGGTAACTTTGAATTCACTTTGTACTGCAAACGGTAACCTGGTACGTGTACAGTGACCTAGTACGTGTACCTCACCTGACAAAAGTAATTACCTAAGGTAACTTTGAATTCACTTTGTACTGCAAACGGTTAACTGGTACGTGTACCTTACCTGACAAAAGTAATTACCTATGGTAACTTTGAATTCACTTTGTACTGCAAACGGTAACCTGGTACGTGTACAGTGACCTAGTACGTGTACCTCACCTGACAAAAGTAATTACCTAAGGTAACTTTGAATTCACTTTGTACTGCAAACGGTTACTGGTACGTGTACCTTACCTGACAAAAGTAATTACCTATGGTAACTTTGAATTCACTTTGTACTGCAAACGGTACCTGGTACGTGTACCTTTCCTGAGAAAAGTAATTACCTATGGTAACTTTGAATTCACTTTGTACTGCAAACGGTAACCTGGTACGTGTACAGTGACCTGGTACGTGTACCTTTCCTGACAAAAGTAATTACCCATGGTAACTTTGAATTCACTTTGTACTGCAAACGGTAACCTGGTACGTGTACAGTGACCTGGTACGTGTTACTCAAATATTATAAAAGTGGGTATTAGTGTCCCAACATACTCATTCCTTACCCCGTGCTCTCTGAATCTGTCTAATTACATCTTGCTTGAACTCTTCAAACCTTAATTCCCATTTCGCTCCCAAAATCAAATGGAGTTTCCTTTCTGTTTGCACGTTAATTATGTAGCTACTTTTGGTCGTCATGGAGCACAATTTGATAGAAGAGTGGGGCACAGACGCGTAGAAGTTACTATGCCATATCCTAATAATCTCCGGGATCTACAACGACGAGTAATTCGAGCACTACAGTCCCTTCTCGGCAGAATAAACATAACAACAATGGTGTATTTGGGGCTGGAGGGCGACTACGAGTGGACTTTTATTCATGTACGAAATGATACATCAGTTCGCCGGATGATGGAGAATTACATGGAGTATAATGATTTCATCGCTCATATTCCATTACTTGTTATTTATGATCCTATTGAGCCCGATGATGATGATTTTCAAGACCAAGAACCAATTTATGAGATGAGACGTAATGTAATAGCACGGGGAATAGAGAGACAAAGGTTAGGAAATAATTAGGTTATTGGTTATTGCGTATTTGATCTTGTTAGTTCTCGTGTTGTTATAATTTTCGGGATTTATAATCTTTAGTAGATGTTTGGACGTGGAATAAACGTGTTGTTATAGTTATTGACTTTCATTTATGTGATTCATACGATTTGGATTCAGGGACTTTTCTTTCTTATGAATTTCTACATTTTGATATATTTCATTTCTCGTGACATATACAATCTTTGGTACATGTTAGATATTTCATTTCTACACTATCATTGCTGGAGAACATTCACCGACCAACATAGAATTTAGACCACCCAGATTGGCATTGATATTAAGAAGCACATTTGTCAAATACTGATCGTTAACTTTGAAAGGAACCATGCATTGTGAAACGACACCAAATTCTACCAAATTCTTCTTCTGCCAAGGCCCATAAATATCACAATTCTTTCTCACAGGCAGCAAGCTCAACAGAAACAAAGGCATTCCAGGAAGTTTAGATTGAAGTTGGTCACACATCTTTTCTTTCTTATGAATTTCTACATTTTGATATATTTCATTTCTCGTGACATATACAATCTTTGGTACATGTTAGATATTTCATTTCGACACTATCATTGCTGGAGAACACTCAACGACCAACAAAGAATTTAGACCACCCAGATAGGCATTGATCTTAAGAAGCACATTTGTCAAATACTGATCGTTAACTTTGAAGTGAAACAAGCATTGTGAAACGATGCATTTCTAGAAATTTTTGCCATAGTCTCCCCTGTTTTTCTTATCTCCACCGGTTCTAAGAACCTCCACAAGGTCAGCAGCATTGTCAGCAACAATTCCACCATCACCAAGTCCTCCAGAAAAAAACTACAACCACACAAATTGTACTAGCGTCTAACACACCAAATGAAAATGGAAGACAACAAACAGTTCCAAGATGATACTAAAGTTTATTACATCCAAATCCAAGATGACAAGCACTAGGGTGCACCATGCTGGCGCTGGTAACTATCCCATATGTATAAAGAGCTGAACACATCCACAAGACCATCAGTTGCAGCCCTTTGTTCTTCTTCTGGCATCCCCTGACGATAGTATGACCAGTCCCATGCATTGTTCTCTTGGTAGTACGGCGTGCAAGCTCACTTGCCTCAGACAGTAGCTGTAACACACTTGGTCAGGTAAGTACACATAAAAAATAAAAGTAATATTATAAAGTTAGTCTAGCATTCATAAAATGCTATAATCAACTGAAATTATAGAAAGGAAGAGATCAACTTACTAAGGCGGGATCCGGCCGATGAACAAAGGTGTTTTCGTATATGTCAGGATTCATGATCTTCGGATGGGTGTGTTTGACGTACCAATCCAGATAATCTTCGTCACATGCATGTACGGCCGCCCGTGTCTTAGTCAACCCCGGAGTAGGTCCACACTCACGTGTGGTGTCCCACACACTATACATGGAGGGGTACACACATTTATAGGGCTTTCCTTTTCTCCCTCTTTTTTCGGATCTATTGTTCGGTCTAATAGGGGGAGGTGGGATACACTGAACATACCCGAATTGGCGAAGACAACGCTCTGGCATATATGGCTCATTCACGGTCATGTACTGCAAGGTACCCCTGTACCAAGAGCGGCCCTTGTTCTCATTCACCTTATCGCGACCGTAGGGCAACCAATCAATCTACATTGGATCACAGGAAAACGTAAGCATCAGCAATAAACAATATAGTAAATAATACAAATTGAAATTGTTGTACCACTTACATTTCTTGCTGTCAGAACATCTATATGCTTGCGGTAGTTCTCTAGTGAATTTGATCTTTCTGCTGGGAGGTGGGCCTGACCCATCTCATAGCCCACGGTCTATCATCCCCATCACGCCAGTCAGCACTAACTGCTGGTCTAAGAGTGGGGAAGTACGCATATATCCAGCACTACATAAATTTTAAAAAGAAATTATGCCAATTATTAATGTGAATTCATGAAAATTTATTACACATTGTTGTACATTAAAACACTTACCTCGAGAAGGGTCAAAGAGCCAGCAATGCTATTACAGTCAGCACGAGATGCTACCCCTAGCTGGCGATACAAGCACGCAAGAGTACCTGCTCCCCATGCGAACCTCTTTAGCTTCGTATTTTCACCCATGGGAGTAACTAACCAGAACGGTAGAGGACTCATGCGTGAATGGCCCTTGTTAGCAAAGATGGTAGTGGCGAGAGCATAGTAGAGCCAACCGCACGCCTGCTTCATAGGTACCCTCTGGCCGGTCGAACACCACTCTATAAGTGGACATATCTGAACAGCACCAGTATGCCACATATATTTCATCATCTGGTCAACACCCTCCTCAAAATCTAACAACTTAGCCATCGCCTCCTTAAGCTCACTATTTGTCGGACTCCCCAGAATCGGATGACCAACGATTGGGATCCTCAGTATCTGCCACACATCATGAAGTGTGATCGTCATCTCTCCAAAAGGCATGTGGAAAGAATTGGTGTCCGGCTGCCACCTCTCCACAAAGGCCGATATCAAAGACATGTTGTTGAAGCCCCATGTGACATCTAGCAGATGCTCCAACGCTGAGTACTGAATCATATTTCTTGCCCTTTTGCAAGTAACCCCGCTAAACGGCCAGTTCGTGATTATAGGTTTTCGGGGTTTAAATCCCAAAACACCCCGGTCCTAGACAATTAACACAAATTTTACACACGCATGAAGAAATAGTTAAATCTACATGCCAAACTGAAGGATAAGATAGTATATACCTTAGTCATTGACCAAAGGTCAATGGCGACATGCCCACCAAAGCTGGTGATAACACTAGTCAGCAGTGGACCACCGGGTACTGGCACTTCAGTAAGCCTCCAGAAAGGAGGAATAACGGGGTCCATAGCGAGAGCAGCTTCCTCATCAGTCGCGCTCTCCTGATCAGGGTCATCCTCGTCTAGGCCCTCATCCTCAGATGTATCCTCAGCCGCCTCCTCCTCCCCCTCCTCATCTATGTCCATGTCAACGGGTGCTGCAGCATCCGGAGGGGTCCGGGGGTCATGATAGCTACACCCAGCAGAAGTCTGTGCCTCTGCATGCTCCACACGGTGGTCATGATAGCTACCACCAGCATGATCGCTACCACCAGCATGATAGCTACCACCAGCATGATCGCTACCACCAGCATGATAGCTACCACCAGCATAAGTCTGTGCCTCCACATGCCCCTCCTGGTGGCTACTCTGACCCGATATATTGAAACTGGAGCTATGGAGTTGAGCCCCATCAGCAGATGACCAATTACCTGCAGAGGATGAAGGTTCAGGCATCCTTCTCCTAGGTATGTTGAAAGCGACTGGGTCGGATTCATGGAATGACTGCGTGGATGGGTCCATGATGGGCTGCTGCTGTGGGTGATATGACGAGTGACGAGGCGGCTCAGCATGACCCTGCTGGTGGCTGGAAAGAAGAGTGTCGTGCAGGCTCAGCATGACCCTGCTGTGGCTGGAAAGATGAGTGCCGTGGAGGATCAACTGCGGCAGCCCGCTCACGACGGAACGAAGCAGTCATTGGCTGCTCCTCCTTCCTGTCCTTCTTCTTTTTTTTGGTGTAGACGTTCTTCACAATATTCTTTATCTTATCCATCACTGCATAAGTTGAAGCAACCCAGTTAAGATTAGTTACACAAGTAAGTAATAATAAATCAACAGAACAACTATAGTATAGCACCAAACTTTCCAAATTCATCATTGTAATCCTTAGCTCTTATCTAACTTAGCCAAAACTTATAATATAACATATTAGGTCAATATTATCTCTAAATTACATAAGACTTTTGGACCTTAAATTATCTCTAAATCAAAAAATTGCATAATTAACTCTTGTCATTGTAATCCTTCACATTCGATTTACTACACTTGTTACTTAGTCACTTAAACTTTATTTTAAAAATTGCATTTTCCTTTTGTACCTATAAGCCCTTTAACGCATATTAATGCTTTAACTTTGCTGTAAACAAATTATAAACTTAAAATGCAGTAAATAAAATAGTAGGCATTCAGCTTTAATTGTTACAACATCAAAACAATACTCTTTAACCCGAAAATCTCATAAACTTGTCATTTAAGTTCTTATACCTTATTTTAACTTACTCAAAATTATGATATAAGTTCATAAACATAAATATATCATTATAAACACTTTCATCCAGAAACAATTCAGCCCTATACATAACTAACCCTTTTAGTTTTAAAAAATTGCATTTTTGCCCCTTTTTACTTATCTTTTTGCACCTATAAGCCCTTTAACTCATATTAATGCTTTAGATTTGTTCTAAACACATTATAAACTTAAAATAGTAAATAAAACAGTAGGTATTCGGCCTTAATAGTTACAACACCAAAACAATACTATTTAACCCCAACATAAGTAGTTAAAAGCCCTTTAACTCGTTCTAATGCTTTAACTTTGTTGTAAACACATTATAAACTTAAAATACACTAAATAAAACAGTAGCCATTCAGCCTTAATTGTTACAAAACCAAAACAATACTATTTAACCCTAACATAAGTAGTAAACCAACTCTTTACTTTCAAGGATTAGTTTAGAGTTTTTACCTTTACAAAAATGGACTTTTCAACACTTGATTCCCTTGTTTTTCTTGGCGGTTTGAAGGGGTTCTCTAGCTCCAATTTCCTGCCATAATACAAGTAAACAGATAGTTAATATTAGAACTATACAATGACTACATCATTTATGATTTATAATTATTCTACAATTGTAACTCTTGACGTTAATTGTCATTCTCTTAATATTTGAGTTGTTTTATGTACTTGTTAAATTTTATATGTCATGATTCATAATTAGTTTAAAGAATAAATAAAAAAAAAGGTCGCCCCAAAACTCAGGGTGAGTCTGGACAAGTCGCCCCAGCCGCCTTGGTTACTGGCGCCTGTTCGTGTCTGCACCTGGGGCGAGTCTGCAGCGCGCGCCTCCGCCGGCTTGGTTACTGGCGCTTGTTCGTGTCTGCACCTGGGGCGAGTCTGTAGCCCGCGCCTCCGCCGCAATGGTTATTGTCGTCGTCGCGTGTCATGCTCCGGGGCGAGTCGAGGCATCTCCAGCGGGGTCGTCTAGTCGTGTCTCCAGGCGAGGCGAGTCGAGACGCCTCATCTTTGCAGCAAAGGCGAGTGAAGCAGAGGCGCCTCAGCTGTAGAGGCGAGCTGTGTCGAGTCGCCTAAGCAGGAAGGGCGAGGGAGGTCAAGTCGCCCCAATGGGTGAGGCGACTCCATTAATGGAGTTTCAAAGGTTTTTTCCAGATTTTTTTTTGTAGATCTAGGCTAATTGAATCTGTTTTTCTAAATTCTAACAACATATTTGAAATCACCACATCAAGAACTATAACTTGCAAAAAAAAATTTTGAAAAACTCACCGGAAAAATTTTCCGGCGGTGGTCCGGCGGTCCGGTGGTGGTCCGGCGGTGGCTCCGGCGATCAGGAAGAGAGGATTCCGGCAACGTAGTATGGAGGAGAGATAGAGTGTGGGTGAGAAATGAAGGTACGAGACACATCCCGTTTATATATAACGTGCGCGTTTTGGAGCGTTTTTGCAAAAAACGCTCGTTTTGACTCGTTTTCAACATATTAACGTCGTTTCGTAGTAAATACATGAAAACATCAATATCGTAACATAAAAGAACAATTACAACGTCCAAACGCAACAAAAACGGGTTTAACGGTTTTTACTACAACGAGAGCGTTTTTACCCGGACTTGGAATATTAAACTACGTTTTCAGTACGACATTTCTGAAATTGTAACAATGTCTCTGTATACGTAATGTAAGACATCGTTTACCAATGTCAAGTCCCAATTATAACATTCGAACTCAATTAAAATGGGTTTAACGTCTTCTAATACAACGAGAACGTTTTTTACTGTTCACGGTGATGAAATAATTTTTTTGAATAACAAAATTTACGACATGATGTCACTACATGTGTACAACGTCAATATGAATTAAAAAAATTTTGTACTGCGGTGATTAGTAATTTTGTACTGCGAATAGCAACCCAGTTTCATTTATTCTTACTTAGGATAAACATCGTATTATGACCTATGATGGGTTTATCCTAGAATACTATACTATTATTTCGCAATGTAACGATTATGTATTTTATCAATATCTACTAGATAATCCATTATGATTAAGTTTTCCCCTTAACTTAAGTAAGATCTACATCTAGTACATCGGAATCATAGTGTTGTAGATGCATTTTATGATAACTTAATTGAGCTACTAAACTCAATTATCTTATCTTTAGTTCAGACTAAATTTTTATTACAACCGTCTACTAATCTTGTCATAAGATGTTAAATTACTTTTCATCTTGAAATAACTATATTATAATTAACTTAGACTTATCGAACTCTACATTTAGTATTCAGAAAGTATATTATTTGCTTTATCATTAACTATATAATAAGGTGTTTTAAGATAACCTTTTACGTATCCTTACTTACATTTAATTTCCTAACTGTTTTATTTTTACACACATTCCCGCTATAGACCATGTATAATCCTTTTATACTAAATTTCAATAAACATGTGTCTTAAATACATTTTAGATTGTTTACAAAACCTAAGGTTTCAAGCTTAATAAATTAATTTCCTTTATTGTATTTTAGGATAAACATTATATCTCAACATGAGTAAAATTTATCTAAGAATTAAATTCTCATTCATGAGTCAAATTGTCGATTATTTAATAGGATCATCTATTCTAAAAAATCCTCATACCTTATATTCAAATTACATATTAATATTTTCGGTGTCGTAAAGTAGATTAATATAATCTCCTATGTAACTTAGTTTCATCTAAATAAAGGTCCTAAGGTTTTAAGTATCTAATTTATATTTACTGTAACACCCCTATAATAATAAAACAATAGCGGAAAATAAACTAAAGGTGCTACAGACCATCGGGCTCCAAACACCCGGTACCAACCTCACCAATTACAACCTTTACAATTAACTAAGTTACGGTCTGAACTTCGAGAAAACTTAACATAACATAACAGTAATAAAATACATTCACTCTCCATAAACCTAATCCCATCCCAATCACTCATGCTCTTCGTGGCCACCTGTAAATCAATTTGTACCTGCAAGATGAAACCAAGCAGCCCACCCCGAGAGGGGTGAGTCAGTTCCCTGGAATGGAACTGGTACAATTCTCCAAAAACAAACTTATAAAACATAACTCTACAAAATAAACAGTAACATGAAAACAAACTCTTAAAAGTAAAACAGAGATAAAGCACTTCAAAACAATCAAGTTAAAGAGAAAAGAAAACAAGACAAAGATAGAGATAAAGAACTTCCAAACCAAGTCATCCGCTTAAGTAGTCACACCACATAGTTAGTAAGCACCCATTGCTGAGGTTAGAACCAATTCTGGTTAAGAAGAGAAAGACTTAAGTAGTCACAAAGGACTAGAAGTGACATTAATATCCATAACCCGTGGTAGACAGTTTATGTCTCCACATTTCAGAAGATGATCCCATAGACAAAATATACTCAAGAGTGGAATAAACCAATTGGGAGAGATGGCCCCCACCGCCAGTCAGTTGCCACAAGGGCGAGGTAAACAGACCTCCGCTGTCAGTTGCCACAAAGGGCGAGGTAAACAGACCTCCGCTGTCAGTTGCCACAAAGGGCGAGGTATAGCAGACCTCCGCTGCCACCGACCCGTTCTCAGTCATCGGTGAAAAGTGTGTGCACCACTTAGTATAAATAATCCATACTCAGTACCAAGATTAACATTTCCCATATTCCCATTAGATTATTAACTGCACAAGAGCAATACCAAAACACTCAGTCCTACAGAGTGCAGAGGCGTAAACCCTCAACAATTAATACCCAATAGAAAGAATCCATTCCCAATTAGGCTGATCAAACTCGACTCATGGATGAAACAATACCCATAGTCCAAAGGAAGAATTTACCAATACCAGATACTTTCCTATATTCCTAGTTACCCCACTAGATCATTAACTGCACCAGAGCAATACCAAAACACTCAGTCCTACAGAGTGCAGAAGCGTAAACCCTAGGCAGTTAATATCTAGTGAAACAACTAGATAGGAGGAACCAATAACCAAGGAAGTTTCACATACAGGCTCAGTTAGTCACAGCAAGCTCAGTTAGTCACCCAACAGTTCCCTTTTGAAATCCATTCAAGATCAGTTGGTGTTCCAAAACATTCCATAAGTCCTTCAACAAAAGTATCGAGTACGAGAAATCATACAAAACATTCCATAAGTCCAAAACACAACAAGCTGAGTACGAGAAATCGTACAAAACATTCCATAAAATTTGTCACCAAAAGTATCTGAGTACGAGAAATCGTACCTGGGTAACGTTGTAGCAGTTCTAATCAACTTGCGCAAACAATCAACAGTACTCTGAAGAATATTAAAGATAATCTACCATCAATCACTTGTAGCCTATGTTACGCTTGAATAAACTCCTTACTCTTATCTCAAAGTCTCAATTATCTTTTTAAGCCCTCACTTAAATGTTATGTATAATCTTTGTGTTATCTGAGAACGTTGTATAGCCCAAGGTGGTAAGACCAAGGAACGTATTTTATTAACACCTGTTAATTGTTCCACTCTTATCCACTTCACTCATACTTAACCATAATTCACCCATTTAAGACTCTTGAGACCTCTATATCATTAATGTGTTTATGTTATATAATTAAATCTAAGAATTCCAATAGTAAACTTAAGCTCAATACCTTTATTCTTAATTCAGAATAAACATTGTATTATGACCTATGATGAGTTCATCTCAGAATACTATACTATTATTCACAATTTATTGACTATGTATCTTTATCAATATCTACTAGATAATCCATTATAACTAAGTTTTCCCCCTTAACTTAATTAAGATCTACATCCCGTATACTGAAATCGTAGTGTTGTAGATGCATTTTAGTATAACTTATTTGAGCTACTAAACTCAATTATCTTATCTTTAGTTCAGAATGGCCTTTAATTACAACCATCTATTAATCTTGTCATAAGTTGTTAAATTACTTTTTATCTTGAAATAACCATATTATAGTTAACTCAGACTCATCGAACTCTTACATTTAGTATCCACAGGGTATATTATTTACTTTATCATCACTATATAATAAGGTGTTTTAAGTTAACCTTTTATGTATCCTTACTTATATTTAATTTCCTAAATGTTCTATTTTTACACACACTCCCTCCATAGGCTATGTATAAACCTTTTATACTAAACTTCACTAAACTTAAGTCTTAAATACGTTTTAAATTGTTTACAACACCTAAAGGTTTCAAAGGTATAACTTAATAAATTAATTTCCCTTATTGTATTTAGGATGGACAATATATCTTAGCATAAGGTAGAATTTATCAAAGAATTAAATTCTAGTTCGTAAGTGAAATTGTTAATTATTTAATAAGATAAGCTATTATGAAAAATCCCATACCTTATATTCAAATGACACATTAATATTTCCCGTGTCAAAAGGTAAATCCTTATAGCCTCTTATGTAACTTAGTTCCTCTAACTAAAGGTTCAAAGGTTTATGTATCTAATTTCTATTTACAAACCTTTTAGTAAATCTTTAACTATTATGTACAACACTTATTTATAAACTCACATCTTGAATATTAGTAATAAATGTATTTTATATGGCTAACTAATTCGAAGAAACTTAAGGATTATTATTTAGAGTAATTTCCTAATCATAGTTTACTATAGTCTTATACCATAATCCCTTTTAATGATTCTATCTCAAAATATTAAGTTATCACTCAATACTATAAATATTAAGAAATGATTAAATCTAGACTTATTTATCATCTTCACATTTAGATGTAAAAGTAACTCATTTACTTTATTATTGTTTATATAATAAGAACATTTAAATGTAAAAGTATTTCATTCCTTTTATTATTAATTATATAATAAGATCTATTTGTGTAACACTTTATGTAAACTAATTCCAAATATTCCTAAATTTCAACTTATTAATTTCTTAACCAAATTATAGATTTACATTGTGGTCATTGACTAAATATATATACGTATATTTGAATACTGTTTATATAATTTTAGAAATTCAAAGATAACTAAAAACTCAACCTATAACCATAAATTAATACCACCTCATATAATATTCTTTTATTAGTATCATGTAAAGGTTTAGTTTAACTCATTAATTCCTTCATATCCCATTTTCTATAAGGTATTTTATTTATTTTATTTATTTATTTATCGTTATATATATATCCTTCCTATTATATTTCTCACAAGGAATGTTATTACCTTTATCTATTTTTATCGTATTTATATATATATATATCATATACCTACACATATTAAGATTTATCGAGAACATTCTTTAAGAAATTCTATTATATTTAATTATATCTAATATCTTGTAGACATACCCAAAACTGATTTACGGTTTATCAAATAAAGTATTTCCCTTAGTTTTAGTTAAACATATTAGCTTCCATATTATACATAATAGATAAAATGTAGTTTAGTTAAATTCCTTGATTCACTATTAGTTACTTCTTAATTACCTTTTATAAATGCGTAGAAATAATATAAATATATATTTGTTCCTTAGTTTATTTAAAATGTTAACTCCCATATAATGTAGTAAATAAAATGTAGGATAATTAAATTCCTTAATTTATATAAGTTCCTACTCAAGTAAGTAAATATACATATATGTAAATAATTTCATTTCTCTTAAAAGCTAATACAAAAACATTTATAAACTTACTGTTATAAAATGCTAATTTAGTTTCCTTTATTTTCCCCAGCTTAAAAGTTAATTAACAAACCATACTTTAATTTTTGGTTACATTAAAAACTTTATATTATAGGTTATTCTTATGAAAAACTCACAAACACAATTTTTAAAACCTTTTCCCGTTGCCCAAAAATTCCCAAACTTAATATACAGTAACTATAACATTTTAGACATATTATAAAATTTTTATTTCATAAAAATATCTTTTTAATTTAGCCAAATAATTCCAGAAAACCCGTAACTTGTAAAAATCATAACTTATGTTTAAAAACTCCAAATCCATAATAATTTACATCAAAATAAACTACACAAAATAAGGAATCTATGTTTAAAATTTCAAGTCAAAATACATTCGGGAAGGCACTTAAATTAATTAAACAAGTTAGGGTTTATTCCTGGAAACAATATAAAAACTTATACAATTAAAAACGTGTGTTTTAATCGTGGCCGTCCATCTCTATTAACTGAGATCGGACGGCCCGTGTTGCGCGAGTTCATCAGAGGATTCAAAAACGAAACCGAGTACTAATTCGCCTATAGCTCTCGATCTACAGAACGAAATTCAACGATTCTTGTTTCTATGGATTCGTAATACAATTTCGGTTCCAATGATGCTAGTTTCCCCAATTATCATGCAGTAATCGTCGAGTTTCGAATTCAATTCGAAGGTTAGGGTTCATATCGAATTCTGGGTTGATTTCGAATACGAATCTATCAAATTCTCTTGATATAGTACGTAATTGACACAATTAAAACATGGGTTAGGTCGGAATTGTAATACCGGTTAGCATAATCGGAGGAATTTGAAGAGAACTCACTGGAATTGCCCGAATCGAAGCGATTCGAAAACGTTTTTCTGGAAAAACTTGAACTTTCGACCAGTTTAGGAAGCAACCTTCGAGGATCTATAAGTTATTGCACAGATCGAGTTAAGCTTTGATTTTGGGCTCATTAGAAAGATGACACTTAGATCTACACATTGATAACTAGAACTAATCCTAACACGCATTATACAGAAAGAAAATTGACCCGAAAGTTACGAGTTTACCTCTCTGTTTCGGTATGATTTTATGTGCTGGAAAATCCGAAACTTTGAGCGACTATAACTTCCAAACGGTTATGATTCAGGCTTGGGCATAAACATAAGAATTGTAGACGGATTAGAGATCTACACAACGAGCTAAAGAAATCGAAATTTGGTTGAAAGACGAGGAAGTTATGGCATGACGAACTTTACCTGAAATCGAAGTATAACTGGAATCTGGGTTACGACTGAGAAAGGTGCCAACTTGAGAACGACTTTCCCGTTGATGTGGATGGAGTTAGGGCTTGTATGAGCTATGAATGTAAAGAGGGAATTAAGGAGAAGAGAGTGGTGAAGACGGCACTGGAAAATTCGAAGTAATGAGAGAGATATGGCCGTCACAAGTTAGGTCAAAAACGGTTGTTTGCTGGAGAAAATCAAGGAGGTAAAAATCTGCTAAGTGTTGGGACGCACGAGAGGCTGACACGTGGCACTTATGAAATTTTGGCTCTAAACTTCAAACTAGCATAACTTTGGCTAGGATGATCCGTTTTTGACGTTCTTTTTATCGATCTTCATGGTTTTCCATAACCTATTTATTGGTATAGGTTTCATGGCCTGGTTTGACCATTCTCAAAAAGTCAACCCTAGCAAGGCTTAATAAGCTTTAAGGTTTCTAGAATTTTATATTGACTTTTATGTTTCAAAACAATGTTCCAACACTTCCTAAAATCTTTATAATATATTTAGAGTGTTTAATAATTTTCCCAAGATTTATTGACTTATAAATCTTATTATTAAATTCATAATACTATATAATAATGTATAATAATTAGGGTTAAATAGGAGAAAACCCCTAAATAAATTTCACAATTCCATATACTAATTTAATATTCATAATCCCATATAATAATTTAATATTCATAACTCCATATAATAATTTAATATTCATAATTCCATAAAATAATTTAATACTTAATAGTATTATTAAAGGTTTAATAAAAGAAATCCCCTAAATTAATTTAAATTAATTTAGGGGTATTTCAGCATATCCCCCTTAAAAGAAACTTCGCCTCGAAGTTTAAAAATCAACTAATAAGCACTCACCGCTTCGGGTGTGCTGAGACAATAAAAGTTCCAATGAAGTTCCATACCAAACCAATCCTTTATTTCCATCCACTTCCATAACAACATTCCACTCAAGATTACTCAAAATCAAACTGAATCAGGATATACCAAGATATAGCATGATGAAAATCAAAAGTCACATACTGAGTCATAATGCAAAAACCAAGCACATACAAACACCTCTCATTCTGCTAATACTGTTCTCCCTTTGCTAACAATGCAACGAGGCATAATCCGGATGAGATAACGAAGGAGGAGTATGCCAGCATATCCCCCTTAAAAGAGCTAAGGTACGCCCTCGTACCGCTACTAACGGCACATTCAAAGAATTCAACACCTTATTAACCAGCATTGTTGTGAACTTTACTGCACCGTTGATTTTATCCATGATCGTTACATATATATGTATCTCTTGATTGTTATGTATTTGTATTTCCTTGGTGGTTATAAAATTTTTACCTTATGATTATTATCCATTCATTTAATGACGGTTACGAATAATATGTCCATATATGATCTTTTATCATATCAATTGTATTAACAAGCTATAAATCAGGTGTAACATACTTGAGTAGTTTAGAATAATATTTCAGATCATTTAATAATCTTCCAAAATTATCTTCAAGGGTTTATAGCCAACCATATGTTAAAACTCTATAAAATAAATATTTTCTATGACTTTCCAAGTTTCAATTGTTTTTATAATTAACGATCATATTTTAGACGAATCACTCAGTGTTTACTTCATAAAATTTACTCATTATATATTTACATAATTTCACCCAAGGCAGAATTTTAGGAAGTTCTTATAATGTAGCTCCAAAATCTGATTTCTTTATCTTAAAATTTACTTTTCAAGGTAGGGACTCTATATAAATTTTAAGTCAAACGAATTAGTCTAGTGAAAGTTCACTCACTCTTGATAACTATTTTTCTTAGGGTTTATTCTATGTAAGTATTATTCTGATCATTAGATCTTAGTACTCTCTTAGATAATGGTGGCTTTTGGTAAAGATCGCTGTTAGTGTGACTTTTAAAAATTTATACCTGTATAATGTTAAACTTCCAAGTAAACATGAGGATTTCCAAATCTTTAAGTAACTCCCAATTTCTCACTAGATGCTCAATATTCCGAGTATTTAAGGATCACTGATATTTAGTTTAGTGTTACTCATCTCTTCACTTAATCTTTAAGTAACTTCCTTTAATGGTTTTTATATTCAACAAGGGGTAGACGTTCTACCCTGAAGTACCCAAATTTTAAATTCCCTTCCTCCATATATAGGTATTTTTCACCAAAAATTTAACTCAATAAATCCTTTCCTTGTTTGAATTTAATACTGGATATTAAGATATAAATATAAGATTGTTCATTGTGGCTAGTAATGAAATATGCCCAACTTAAGACTTCATGATGGTAACGTCTTACCACCAATCCTCCTCAAGTTCAACACAATCCATCACCTGCGTAGAAGATTATTTACAGTTAGATGACAAGGCTTGTCTAGCCCCTAAACTTCTAGAAGTGGGTGTGCACCCCCACTACTTTCAGCCTAGGAGTTCGTCGCACCAGGCACTTCCCGTAGGGTGTTAGGTTTACGTGTTTTCTTTCTAAAGTTAACATAGAGTTTTAATGTGTTTTATAAGTTCAGCTGTTGATCTTTTCTAATACGCTACTGGTTCTTGTTAGCTTAATAATTTTCTAGACTTAAGATTTATCTTAAACATTATCTTTAGGTAATAATTTGTACCAAGTAGTACTTGAGATTTATTTGCAAGCTTTAAAGGAATTGAAGTACCTTCACATAATATCAATACTAATTTAGTTATTTAAAGTTCTATTTGGATACTGTTTTCAACCAAAAGTATTCTTTACCATTCCAGGAATTTGTGTACTAGCTTTTAAAGGATTGCATTTTTTTTTAGCAATGTATTCTCCATGAACATGCTTTTGAACAATAACTTAATATTTGGTTTATCTCAACCAAAACCTTATCGTACTTAATATAGGACGTACCAAACTTATATATATATATGTATATATATATTTTCTGTAGTTTATTGTTGGGACGGTATAACAACACATCACACTCAACAGACGTTCACAAAAGAAAAGCGTGTAAGGGAATCGTTCACAATTCCAAAAAGGGTTAGGAGTCGTGCCTTACTGGAGTCCTCACTTCCCAATTCTACCCCAGTTCCCCAGTTTTAAGTGCACCTATAATCTAAGTATTTCACTCGGCTTGTTTTCTCGGGTTCAGAGCGTAACTACGCTCTGATACCACTTTCTGTAACACCCCTATAATAATAAAACAATAGCGGAAAATAAACTAAAGGTGCTACAGACCATCGGGCTCCAAACACCCGGTACCAACCTCACCAATTACAACCTTTACAATTAACTAAGTTACGGTCTGAACTTCGAGAAAACTTAACATAACAAACAGTAATAAAATACATTCACTCTCCATAAACCTAATCCCATCCCAATCACTCATGCTCTTCGTGGCCACCTGTAAATCAATTTGTACCTGCAAGATGAAACCAAGCAGCCCACCCCGAGAGGGGTGAGTCAGTTCCCTGGAATGGAACTGGTACAATTCTCCAAAAACAAACTTATAAAACATAACTCTACAAAATAAACAGTAACATGAAAACAAACTCTTAAAAGTAAAACAGAGATAAAGCACTTCAAAACAATCAAGTTAAAGAGAAAAGAAAACAAGACAAAGATAGAGATAAAGAACTTCCAAACCAAGTCATCCGCTTAAGTAGTCACACCACATAGTTAGTAAGCACCCATTGCTGAGGTTAGAACCAATTCTGGTTAAGAAGAGAAAGACTTAAGTAGTCACAAAGGACCAGAAGTGACATTAATATCCATAACCCGTGGTAGACAGTTTATGTCTCCACCATTTCAGAAGATGATCCCATAGACAAAATATACTCAAGAGTGGAATAAACCAATTGGGAGAGATGGCCCCCACCGCCAGTCAGTTGCCACAAGGGCGAGGTAAACAGACCTCCGCTGTCAGTTGCCACAAAGGGCGAGGTAAACAGACCTCCGCTGTCAGTTGCCACAAAGGGCGAGGTATAGCAGACCTCCGCTGCCACCGACCCGTTCTCAGTCATCGGTGAAAAGTGTGTGCACCACTTAGTATAAATAATCCATACTCAGTACCAAGATTAACATTTCCCATATTCCCATTAGATTATTAACTGCACAAGAGCAATACCAAAACACTCAGTCCTACAGAGTGCAGAGGCGTAAACCCTCAACAATTAATACCCAATAGAAAGAATCCATTCCCAATTAGGCTGATCAAACTCGACTCATGGATGAAACAATACCCATAGTCCAAAGGAAGAATTTACCAATACCAGATACTTTCCTATATTCCTAGTTACCCCACTAGATCATTAACTGCACCAGAGCAATACCAAAACACTCAGTCCTACAGAGTGCAGAAGCGTAAACCCTAGGCAGTTAATATCTAGTGAAACAACTAGATAGGAGGAACCAATAACCAAGGAAGTTTCACATACAGGCTCAGTTAGTCACACAGCAAGCTCAGTTAGTCACCCAAACAGTTCCCTTTTGAAATCCATTCAAGATCAGTTGGTGTTCCAAAACATTCCACAAGTCATCAGCAAAAGTATCGAGTACGAGAAATCGTACAAAACATTCCATAAGTCCAAAACACAACAAGCTGAGTACGAGAAATCGTACAAAACATTCCATAAAATTTGTCACCAAAAGTATCTGAGTACGAGAAATCGTACCTGGGTAACGTTGTAGCAGTTCTAATCAACTTGCGCAAACAATCAACAGTACTCTGAAGAATATTAAAGATAATCTACCATCAATCACTTGTAGCCTATGTTACGCTTGAATAAACTCCTTACTCTTATCTCAAAGTCTCAATTATCTTTTAAGCCCTCACTTAAATGTTATGTATAATCTTTGTGTTATCTGAGAACGTTGTATAGCCCAAAGTGGTAAGACCAAGGAACGTATTTTATTAACACTGTTAATTGTTCCACTCTTATCCACTTCACTCATACTTAACCATAATTCACCCATTTAAGACTCTTGAGACCTCTATATCATTAATGTGTTTTGTTATATAATTAAATCTAAGAATTCCAATAGTAAACTTAAGCTCAATACCTTTATTCTTAATTCAGAATAAACATTGTATTATGACCTATGATGAGTTTCTCAGAAACTATACTATTATTTCACAATTTATTGACTATGTATCTTTATCAATATCTACTAGATAATCCATTATAACTAAGTTTTCCCCCTTAACTTAATTAAGATCTACATCCCGTATACTGAAATCGTAGTGTTGTAGATGCATTTTAGTATAACTTATTTGAGCTACTAAACTCAATTATCTTATCTTTAGTTCAGAATGGCCTTTAATTACAACCATCTATTAATCTTGTCATAAGTTGTTAAATTACTTTTTATCTTGAAATAACCATATTATAGTTAACTCAGACTCATCGAACTCTTACATTTAGTATCCACAGGGTATATTATTTACTTTATCATCACTATATAATAAGGTGTTTTAAGTTAACCTTTTATGTATCCTTACTTATATTTAATTTCCTAAATGTTCTATTTTTACACACACTCCCTCCATAGGCTATGTATAAACCTTTTATACTAAACTTCACTAAACTTAAGTCTTAAATACGTTTTAAATTGTTTACAACACCTAAAGGTTTCAAAGGTATAACTTAATAAATTAATTTCCCTTATTGTATTTAGGATGGACAATATATCTTAGCATAAGGTAGAATTTATCAAAGAATTAAATTCTAGTTCGTAAGTGAAATTGTTAATTATTTAATAAGATAAGCTATTATGAAAAATCCCATACCTTATATTCAAATGACACATTAATATTTCCCGTGTCAAAAGGTAAATCCTTATAGCCTCTTATGTAACTTAGTTCCTCTAACTAAAGGTTCAAAGGTTTATGTATCTAATTTCTATTTACAAACCTTTTAGTAAATCTTTAACTATTATGTACAACACTTATTTATAAACTCACATCTTGAATATGTAATAAATGTATTTTATATGGCTAACTAATTCGAAGAAACTTAAGGATTATTATTTAGAGTAATTTCCTAATCATAGTTTACTATAGTCTTATACCATAATCCCTTTTAATGATTCTATCTCAAAATATTAAGTTATCACTCAATACTATAAATATTAAGAAATGATTAAATCTAGACTTATTTATCATCTTCACATTTAGATGTAAAAGTAACTCATTTACTTTATTATTGTTTATATAATAAGAACATTTAAATGTAAAAGTATTTCATTCCTTTTATTATTAATTATATAATAAGATCTATTTGTGTAACACTTTATGTAAACTAATTCCAAATATTCCTAAATTTCAACTTATTAATTTCTTAACCAAATTATAGATTTACATTGTGGTCATTGACTAAATATATATACGTATATTTGAATACTGTTTATATAAATTTTAGAAATTCAAAGATAACTAAAACTCAACCTATAACCATAAATTAATACCACCTCATATAATATTCTTTATTAGTATCATGTAAAGGTTTAGTTTAACTCATTAATTCCTTCATATCCCATTTTCTATAAGGTATTTTATTTATTTTATTTATTTATTTCGTATATAATATATCCTTCCTATTATATTTCTCACAAGGAATGTTATTACCTTTATCTATTTTTATCGTATTTATATATATATATATACATATACCTACACATATTAAGATTTATCGAGAACATTCTTTAAGAAATTCTATTATATTTAATTATATCTAATATCTTGTAGACATACCCAAAACTGATTTACGGTTTATCAAATAAAGTATTTCCCTTAGTTTTAGTTAAACATATTAGCTTCCATATTATACATAATAGATAAAATGTAGTTTAGTTAAATTCCTTGATTCACTATTAGTTACTTCTTAATTACCTTTTATAAATGCGTAGAAATAATATAAATATATATTTGTTCCTTAGTTTATTTAAAATGTTAACTCCCATATAATGTAGTAAATAAAATGTAGGATAATTAAATTCCTTAATTTATATAAGTTCCTACTCAAGTAAGTAAATATACATATATGTAAATAATTTCATTTCTCTTAAAAGCTAATACAAAAACATTTATAAACTTACTGTTATAAAATGCTAATTTAGTTTCCTTTATTTTCCCCAGCTTAAAAGTTAATTAACAAACCATACTTTAATTTTTGGTTACATTAAAAACTTTATATTATAGGTTATTCTTATGAAAAACTCACAAACACAATTTTTAAAACCTTTTCCCGTTGCCCAAAAATTCCCAAACTTAATATACAGTAACTATAACATTTTAGACATATTATAAAATTTTTATTTCATAAAAATATCTTTTTAATTTAGCCAAATAATTCCAGAAAACCCGTAACTTGTAAAAATCATAACTTATGTTTAAAAACTCCAAATCCATAATAATTTACATCAAAATAAACTACACAAAATAAGGAATCTATGTTTAAAATTTCAAGTCAAAATACATTCGGGAAGGCACTTAAATTAATTAAACAAGTTAGGGTTTATTCCTGGAAACAATATAAAAACTTATACAATTAAAAACGTGTGTTTTAATCGTGGCCGTCCATCTCTATTAACTGAGATCGGACGGCCCGTGTTGCGCGAGTTCATCAGAGGATTCAAAAACGAAACCGAGTACTAATTCGCCTATAGCTCTCGATCTACAGAACGAAATTCAACGATTCTTGTTTCTATGGATTCGTAATACAATTTCGGTTCCAATGATGCTAGTTTCCCCAATTATCATGCAGTAATCGTCGAGTTTCGAATTCAATTCGAAGGTTAGGGTTCATATCGAATTCTGGGTTGATTTCGAATACGAATCTATCAAATTCTCTTGATAGTACGTAATTGACACAATTAAACATGGGTTAGGTCGGAATTGTAATACCGGTTAGCATAATCGGAGGAATTTGAAGAGAACTCACTGGAATTGCCCGAATCGAAGCGATTCGAAAACGTTTTCTGGAAAAACTTGAACTTTCGACCAGTTTAGGAAGCAACCTTCGAGGATCTATAAGTTATTGCACAGATCGAGTTAAGCTTTGATTTTGGGCTCATTAGAAAGATGACACTTAGATCTACACATTGATAACTAGAACTAATCCTAAACGCATTATACAGAAAGAAAATTGACCCGAAAGTTACGAGTTTACCTCTCTGTTTCGGTATGATTTTATGTGCTGGAAAATCCGAAACTTTGAGCGACTATAACTTCCAAACGGTTATGATTCAGGCTTGGGCATAAACATAAGAATTGTAGACGGATTAGAGATCTACACAACGAGCTAAAGAAATCGAAATTTGGTTGAAAGACGAGGAAGTTATGGCATGACGAACTTTACCTGAAATCGAAGTATAACTGGAATCTGGGTTACGACTGAGAAAGGTGCCAACTTGAGAACGACTTTCCCGTTGATGTGGATGGAGTTAGGGCTTGTATGAGCTATGAATGTAAAGAGGGAATTAAGGAGAAGAGAGTGGTGAAGACGGCACTGGAAAATTCGAAGTAATGAGAGAGATATGGCCGTCACAAGTTAGGTCAAAAACGGTTGTTTGCTGGAGAAAATCAAGGAGGTAAAAATCTGCTAAGTGTTGGGACGCACGAGAGGCTGACACGTGGCACTTATGAAATTTTGGCTCTAAACTTCAAACTAGCATAACTTTGGCTAGGATGATCCGTTTTTGACGTTCTTTTTATCGATCTTCATGGTTTTCCATAACCTATTTATTGGTATAGGTTTCATGGCCTGGTTTGACCATTCTCAAAAAGTCAACCCTAGCAAGGCTTAATAAGCTTTAAGGTTTCTAGAATTTTATATTGACTTTTATGTTTCAAAACAATGTTCCAACACTTCCTAAAATCTTTATAATATTTAGAGTGTTTAATAATTTTCCCAAGATTTATTGACTTATAAATCTTATTATTAAATTCATAATACTATATAATAATGTATAATAATTAGGGTTAAATAGGAGAAAACCCCTAAATAAATTTCACAATTCCATATACTAATTTAATATTCATAATCCCATATAATTTAATTCATAACTCCATATAATATTAATATTCATAATTCCATAAAATAATTTAATACTTAATAGTATTATTAAAGGTTTAATAAAAGAAATCCCCTAAATTAATTTAAATTAATTTAGGGGTATTTCAGCATATCCCCCTTAAAAGAAACTTCGCCTCGAAGTTTAAAAATCAACTAATAAGCACTCACACCGCTTCGGGTGTGCTGAGACAATAAAAGTTCCAATGAAGTTCCATACCAAACCAATCCTTTATTTCCATCCACTTCCATAACAACATTCCACTCAAGATTACTCAAAATCAAACTGAATCAGGATATACCAAGATATAGCATGATGAAAATCAAAAGTCACATACTGAGTCATAATGCAAAAACCAAGCACATACAAACACCCTCATTCTGCTAATACTGTTCTCCCTTTGCTAAAATGCAACGCGGCATAATCCGGATGAGATAACGAAGGAGGAGTATGCCAGCATATCCCCCTTAAAAGAGCTAAGGTACGCCCTCGTACCGCTACTAACGGCACATTCAAAGAATTCAACACCTTATTAACCAGCATTGTTGTGAACTTTACTGCCGTTGATTTATCATGATCGTTACATATATATGTATCTCTTGATTGTTATGTATTTGTATTTCCTTGGTGGTTATAAAATTTTACCTTATGATTATTATCCATTCATTTAATGACGGATACGAATATATGTCCATATATGATCTTTATCATATCAATTATTACAAGCTATAAACCAGGTGTAACATACTTGAGTAGTTTAAATAATATTTCAGATCATTTAATAATCTTCCAAAATTATCTTCAAGGTTTATAGCCAACCATATGTTAAAACTCTATAAATAAATATTTTCTATGACTTTCCAAGTTTCAATTGTTTTATAATTAACGATCATATTTTAGACGAATCATTCAGTGTTTACTTATAAAATTTACATTATAATTACATAATTTCACCCAAGGCAGAATTTTAGGAAGTTCTTATAATGTAGCTCCAAAATCTGATTTCTTTATCTTAAAATTTACTTTTCAAGGTAGGGACTCTATATAAATTTTAAGTCAAACGAATTAGTCTAGTGAAAGTTCACTCACTCTTGATAACTATTTTTCTTAGGGTTTATTCTATGTAAGTATTATTCTGATCATTAGATCTTAGTACTCTCTTAGATAATGGTGGCTTTTGGTAAATATCGCTGTTAGTGTGACTTTTAAAATTTATACCTGTATAATGTTAAACTTCCAAGTAAACATGAGGATTTCAATCTTTAAGTAACTCCCAATTTCTTAGATGCTCAATTCCGAGTATTTAAGGATCAATGATATTTAGTTTAGTGTTACTCTTCTCTTCACTTAATCTTTAAGTAACTTCCTTTAATGGTTTTTTTATTCAACAAGGGGTAGACGTTCTACCTGAAGTACCCAAATTTTAAATTCCCTTCCTCCATATATAGGTATTTTTCACCAAAAATTTAACTCAATAAATCCTTTCCTTGTTTGAATTTAATACGGATATTAAGATATAAATATAAGATTGTTCATTGTGGCTAGTAATGAAATATGCCCAACTTAAGACTTCATGATGGTAACGTCTTACCAATCCTCCTCAAGTTCAACACAATCCATCACCTGCGTAGAAGATTATTTACAGTTAGATGACAAGGCTTGTCTAGCCCCTAAACTTCTAGAAGTGGGTGTGCACCCCCACTACTTTCAGCCTAGGAGTTCGTCGCACCAGGCACTTCCCGTAGGGTGTTAGGTTTACGTGTTTTCTTTCTAAAGTTAACATAGAGTTTTAATGTGTTTTATAAGTTCAGATGTTGATCTTTTCTAATACGCTACTGGTTCTTGTTAGCTTAATAATTTTCTAGACTTAAGATTTATCTTAAACATTATCTTTAGGTAATAATTTGTACCAAGTAGTACTTGAGATTTATTTGCAAGCTTTAAAGGAATTGAAGTACCTTCACATAATATCAATACTAATTTAGTTATTTAAAGTTCTATTTGGATACTGTTTTCAACCAAAAGTATTCTTTACCATTCCAGGAATTTGTGTACTAGCTTTTAAAGGATTGCATTTTTTTTTAGCAATGTATTCTCCATGAACATGCTTTTGAACAATAACTTAATATTTGGTTTATCTCAACCAAAATCTTATCGTACTTAATATAGGACGTACCAAACTATATATATATATATATATATTTCTGTAGTTTATTGTTGGGACGGTATAACAACACATCACACTTAACAGACATTCACAAAAGAAAAACGTTTAAGGGAATCGTTCACAATTCCAAAAAGGGTTAGGAGTCGTGCCTTACTGGAGTCCTCACTTCCCAATTCTACCCCAGTTCCCCAGTTTTAAGTGCACCTATAATCTAAGTATTTCACTCGGCTTGTTTTCTCGGGTTCAGAGCGTAACTACGCTCTGATACCACTTTCTGTAACACCCCTATAATAATAAAACAACAGCGGAAAATAAACTAAAGGTGCTACAGACCATCGGGCTCCAAACACCCGGTACCAACCTCACCAATTACAACCTTTACAATTAACTAAGTTACGGTCTGAACTTCGAGAAAACTTAACAAACATAACAGTAATAAAATACATTCACTCTCCATAAACCTAATCCCATCCCAATCACTCATGCTCTTCGTGGCCACCTGTAAATCAATTTGTACCTGCAAGATGAAACCAAGCAGCCCACCCCGAGAGGGGTGAGTCAGTTCCCTGGAATGGAACTGGTACAATTCTCCAAAAACAAACTTATAAAACATAACTCTTCAAAATAAACAGTAACATGAAAACAAACTCTTAAAAGTAAAACAGAGATAAAGCACTTCAAAACAATCAAGTTAAAGAGAAAAGAAAACAAGACAAAGATAGAGATAAAGAACTTCCAAACCAAGTCATCCACTTAAGTAGTCACACCACATAGTTAGTAAGCACCCATTGCTGAGGTTAGAACCAATTCTGGTTAAGAAGAGAAAGACTTAAGTAGTCACAAAGGACAGAAGTGACATTAATATCCATAACCCGTGGTAGACAGTTTATGTCTCCACCATTTCAGAAGATGATCCCATAGACAAAATATACTCAAGAGTGGAATAAACCAATTGGGAGAGATGGCCCCCACCGCCAGTCAGTTGCCACAAGGGCGAGGTAAACAGACCTCCGCTGTCAGTTGCCACAAAGGGCGAGGTAAACAGACCTCCGCTGTCAGTTGCCACAAAGGGCGAGGTATAGCAGACCTCCGCTGCCACCGACCCGTTCTCAGTCATCGGTGAAAAGTGTGTGCACCACTTAGTATAAATAATCCATACTCAGTACCAAGATTAACATTTCCCATATTCCCATTAGATTATTAACTGCACAAGAGCAATACCAAAACACTCAGTCCTACAGAGTGCAGAGGCGTAAACCCTCAACAATTAATACCCAATAGAAAGAATCCATTCCCAATTAGGCTGATCAAACTCGACTCATGGATGAAACAATACCCATAGTCCAAAGGAAGAATTTACCAATACCAGATACTTTCCTATATTCCTAGTTACCCCACTAGATCATTAACTGCACCAGAGCAATACCAAAACACTCAGTCCTACAGAGTGCAGAAGCGTAAACCCTAGGCAGTTAATATCTAGTGAAACAACTAGATAGGAGGAACCAATAACCAAGGAAGTTTCACATACAGGCTCAGTTAGTCACACAAGCTCAGTTAGTCACAACCATTCCTTTTGAAATCCTCTTCAGTCAGCGTTGTTCCAAAACATTCCACAAGTCAATCAGCAAAAGATCGGAGTACGAGAAATCGTACAAAACATTCCATAAAGTCCAAAACACAACAAGCTGAGTACGAGAAATCGTACAAAACATTCCATAAAATTTGTCACCAAAAGTATCTGAGTACGAGAAATCGTACCTGGGTAACGTTGTAGCAGTTCTAATCAACTTGCGCAAACAATCAACAGTACTCTGAAGAATATTAAAGTATCTATCATCAATCACTTGTAGCCTATGTTACGCTTAAATAAACTCCTTACTCTTATTCAAAGTCTCAATTATCTTTTAAGCCCTCACTTAAATGTTATGTATAATCTTTGTTATCTGAGAACGTTGTATAGCCCAAGGTGGTAAGACCAAGGAACGTATTTTATTAACACTGTTAATTGTTCCACTCTTATCCACTTTACTCATACTTAACCATAATTCACATTTAAGACTGAGACCTCTATATCATAATGTGTTTATGTTATATAATTAAATCTAAGAATTCAATAAAACTTAAGCTCAATACCTTTATTCTTATTAGAATAAACATCGTATTATGACCAATGATGGGTTATCTAGAATACTATACTATTATTTCACAATTTATTGACTATGTATCTTTATCAATATCTACTAGATAATCCATTATAACTAAGTTTTCCCCCTTAACTTAATTAAGATCTACATCCCGTATACTGAAATCGTAGTGTTGTAGATGCATTTAGTATAACTTATTTGAGCTACTAAACTCAATTATCTTATCTTTAGTTCAGAATGGCCTTTAATTACAACCATCTATTAATCTTGTCATAAGTTGTTAAATTACTTTTCATCTTGAAATAACCATATTATAGTTAACTCAGACTCATCGAACTCTTACATTTAGTATCCACAGGGTATATTATTTACTTATATCACTATATAATAAGGTGTTTTAAGTTAACCTTTTATGTATCCTTACTTATTTAATTTCCTAAAGTTTATTTTTACACACATTCCTCCATAGGCTAGTATAAACCTTTTATACTAAACTTCACTAAACTTAAGTCTTAAATACGTTTTAAATTGTTTACAACACCTAAAGGTTTCAAAGGTATAACTTAATAAATTAATTTCCTTATTGTATTTAGGATGGACAATATCTTAGCATAAGGTAGAATTTATCAAAGAATTAAATTCTAGTTCGTAAGTGAAATTGTTAATTATTTAATAAGATAAGCTATTATGAAAATCCCATACCTTATATTCAAATGACACATTAATATTTCCGTGTCAAAAGGTAAATTATAGCCTCTTATGTAACTAGTTCCTCTAATAAAGGTTCAAAGTTTATGTATCTAATTTCTATTTACAAACCTTTTAGTAAATCTTTAACTATTATGTACAACACTTATTTATAAACTCACATCTTGAATATTAGTAATAAATGTATTTTATATGGCTAACTAATTCGAAGAAACTTAAGGATTATTATTTAGAGTAATTCCTAATCATAGTTTATATAGTCTTATACCATAATCCCTTTTAATGATTTATCTAAAATATTAAGTTATCACTCAATACTATAAATATTAAGAAATGATTAAATCTAGACTTATTTATCATCTTCACATTTAGATGTAAAAGTAACTCATTTACTTTATTATTGTTTATATAATAGAACATTTAAATGTAAAAGTATTTCATTCCTTTTATTATAATTATATAATAAGATCTATTTGTGTAACACTTTATGTAAACTAATTCCAAATATTCCTAAATTTCAACTTATTAATTTCTTAACCAAATTATAGATTTACATTGTGGTCATTGACTAATATATATACGTATTTAATACTGTTTATATAAATTTAGAAATTCAAGATAACTAAAAACTCAATTATAACCATAAATTAATACCACCTCATATATATTCTTTATTAGTATCATGTAAGGTTTAGTTTAACTCATTAATTCCTTCATATCCATTTTCTATAAGGTTTTATTTATTTATTTATTTATTTATCGTATATATATATATCCTTCCTATTATATTTCTCACAAGGAATGTTATTACCTTTATCTATTTTTATGTATTTATATATATATATATACATATACCTACACATATTAAGATTTATCGAGAACATTCTTTAAGAAATTCTATTATATTTAATTATATCTAATATCTTGTAGACATACCCAAAACTGATTTACGGTTTATCAAAAAAGTATTTCCCTTAGTTTTAGTTAAACATATTAGCTTCCATATTATACATAATAGATAAAATGTAGTTTAGTTAAATTCCTTGATTCACTATTAGTTACTTCTTAATTACCTTTTATAAATGCGTAGAAATAATATAAATATATATTGTTCCTTAGTTTATTTAAAATGTTAACTCCCATATAATGTAGTAAATAAAATGTAGGATAATTAAATTCCTTAATTTATATAAGTTCCTACTCAAGTAAGTAAATATACATATATGTAAATAATTTCATTTCTCTTAAAAGCTAATACAAAAACATTTATAAACTTACTGTTATAAAATGCTAATTTAGTTTCCTTTATTTTCCCCAGCTTAAAAGTTAATTAACAAACCATACTTTAATTTTTGGTTACATTAAAAACTTATATTATAGGTTATTCTTATGAAAAACTCACAAACACAATTTTTAAAACCTTTTCCCGTTGCCCAAAAATTCCCAAACTTAATATACAGTAACTATAACATTTTAGACATATTAAAATTTTTATTTCATAAAAATATCTTTTTAATTTAGCCAAATAATTCCAGAAAACCCGTAACTTGTAAAAATCATAACTTATGTTTAAAAACTCCAAATCCATAATAATTTACATCAAAATAAACTACACAAAATAAGGAATCTATGTTTAAAATTTCAAGTCAAAATACATTCGGGAAGGCACTTAAATTAATTAAACAAGTTAGGGTTTATTCCTGGAAACAATATAAAAACTTATACAATTAAAAACGTGGTTTTAATCGTGGCCGTCCATCTCTATTAACTGAGATCGGACGGCCCGTGTTGCGCGAGTTCATCAGAGGATTCAAAAACGAAACCGAGTACTAATTCGCCTATAGCTCTCGATCTACAGAACGAAATTCAACGATTCTTGTTTCTATGGATTCGTAATACAATTTCGGTTCCAATGATGCTAGTTTCCCCAATTATCATGCAGTAATCGTCGAGTTTCGAATTCAATTCGAAGGTTAGGGTTCATATCGAATTCTGGGTTGATTTCGAATACGAATCTATCAAATTCTCTTGATATAGTACGTAATTGACACAATTAAAACATGGGTTAGGTCGGAATTGTAATACCGGTTAGCATAATCGGAGGAATTTGAAGAGAACTCACTGGAATTGCCCGAATCGAAGCGATTCGAAAACGTTTTTCTGGAAAAACTTGAACTTTCGACCAGTTTAGGAAGCAACCTTCGAGGATCTATAAGTTATTGCACAGATCGAGTTAAGCTTTGATTTTGGGCTCATTAGAAAGATGACACTTAGATCTACACATTGATAACTAGAACTAATCCTAACACGCATTATACAGAAAGAAAATTGACCCGAAAGTTACGAGTTTACCTCTCTGTTTCGGTATGATTTTATGTGCTGGAAAATCCGAAACTTTGAGCGACTATAACTTCCAAACGGTTATGATTCAGGCTTGGGCATAAACATAAGAATTGTAGACGGATTAGAGATCTACACAACGAGCTAAAGAAATCGAAATTTGGTTGAAAGACGAGGAAGTTATGGCATGACGAACTTTACCTGAAATCGAAGTATAACTGGAATCTGGGTTACGACTGAGAAAGGTGCCAACTTGAGAACGACTTTCCCGTTGATGTGGATGGAGTTAGGGCTTGTATGAGCTATGAATGTAAAGAGGGAATTAAGGAGAAGAGAGTGGTGAAGACGGCACTGGAAAATTCGAAGTAATGAGAGAGATATGGCCGTCACAAGTTAGGTCAAAAACGGTTGTTTGCTGGAGAAAATCAAGGAGGTAAAAATCTGCTAAGTGTTGGGACGCACGAGAGGCTGACACGTGGCACTTATGAAATTTTGGCTCTAAACTTCAAACTAGCATAACTTTGGCTAGGATGATCCGTTTTTGACGTTCTTTTTATCGATCTTCATGGTTTTCCATAACCTATTTATTGGTATAGGTTTCATGGCCTGGTTTGACCATTCTCAAAAAGTCAACCCTAGCAAGGCTTAATAAGCTTTAAGGTTTCTAGAATTTTATATTGACTTTTATGTTTCAAAACAATGTTCCAACACTTCCTAAAATCTTTATAATATATTTAGAGTGTTTAATAATTTTCCCAAGATTTATTGACTTATAAATCTTATTATTAAATTCATAATACTATATAATAATGTATAATAATTAGGGTTAAATAGGAGAAAACCCCTAAATAAATTTCACAATTCCATATACTAATTTAATATTCATAATCCCATATAATAATTTAATATTCATAACTCCATATAATAATTTAATATTCATAATTCCATAAAATAATTTAATACTTAATAGTATTATTAAAGGTTTAATAAAAGAAATCCCCTAAATTAATTTAAATTAATTTAGGGGTATTTCATTTACAAACCTTTTTATAAGTGATAGCTATTAATTACAACCCTTATTTATAAACTCACATTCTGAATTAGGGATGTCAATCTTGACCTGAACCCGAAACCCGACCCGAAACCGACCCGTAAAAAGGGGTTCGGGTTGAGATTTTTGACCCGAAATGATTTTCGGGTCGGGTTCGGGTTGGGTCATTGAAACCCGCTTCGGGTTCGGGTTGAACCCGCTAACCCGTAACCCGAAAAAAAATTAATTAAAAATAGAAAATATGTTATATTTAATGACTTAATTAGTATTTAATGATTAATTTATGACTAAAATAAACATTTAATCGATAACATATGATTATATATTGTACATAATAATTAATATTATAGTATTATATTTTTTTATTAAGTAATCCAAAATTTTAAAACTAAAATAAATTTTTGAAAAAACGGGTCGGGTCAACCCGCTTCGGGTTTGGGTTAAAGAAGTACAACCCGCTCCGGGTTCGGGTTGACCAAAACTATTTTCGGGTCGGGTTCGGGTTGATCAACCCAAACCCGACCCGAAACCTGATTTTGACACCCTTATCTGAATATTGGTAATTAATGTTATAAATGTATTTTATATGGCTTATCTAATTCTAAGAAACTTAAAGATTATTATTTTAGATTAATTTCCTAATCATAGTTTAATATAGTTTTATACCATAACCTTTTAATGATTGTATCGTAAAACATTAAGGTATTATTCAATACTATAAATGTTATGAAATGATTAAATCTAGACTTATTAATCCACTTCACATTTAGATGTAAAAGTATTTCATTATATAATAAGATTTATCTGTGTCACAACTTATGTAATCAAATTACAAATATTCCTAAGTCTTAACTTATTAATTACCTAATCCAATTAACGATTTACATTCTAGTCAATGACAAATAATATTATATATGTATTTTAATATGGTTTATATAACCTTAGAAATTCAAAGGTAACTCTTTAAGCTAAATTTCATAACCATAATTTAATACCACCTCATATAATATTCTTTATTAGTATTATGTAAAGGTTTAGTTTAACTTATTAATTCCTTCATATTCTATTTTCTATAAGGTATTTTATTTCTTTTATTATTTTTTTCTGTTATCTATAAATATTAGGATTTATTTAAAACATTCTTTATGTAGTTTTATTATATTTAATTACCTCCATTAACTTTTACACATATCCACATCTAATATATGGTTTATAAAATAAAGTATTTTCCTTAGTCCCAATTAAGTATATTAACTTCCATATTACATAATTAATATAAACGTAGATTAATTTAATTCCTTGATTTAACCTAAGTTACAATTTTAATTCTTATATATATATATATATATATATTCACTTAAAAGTTTGTACCTAAAAATATTTATTAGCATTCTGTATTAAATGTTAGTTTAGTCTTATTATATTATTCCCAATCTATAAAGTTTATTAATCAACTATACTTTAATTCTTGTTACACTAAAAATCATATATTATAAGATAACTTATGAAAAATTCATGAACACAATTTTTAGACCCATTTACTCTTGTATAAAATTTCCCAAATTTAATATATAGTAACTATGATATTTTAGACATATTATAAAAAATTTATTTCATAAAACTATTTTTTAAAATTCTCTAAATAATTTCATAATACTCAGAACTTACAAAACTTATAAGTTACGTTTAAAAACTCAAAACCCATATTAATTCACATGCAAATAAACTATAATTTACAAGGAATCTATGGTTAAAATTTCGTGTCAAAATACATTAATTAAGGTCATTAAATAAATATAACAAGTTAGGGTTTTATTCTGGAATTTATAATACTTAATATATTACTAATTACCTATGTTATAATCTCGGCCGTCCGTTTCTCCTAACTACGATCGGACGGCCCAGATTTATCGAGTTCATCAGCAAACCCAAACTGAATGTCAGGTGGGAATTCGTCAATTTCTCTCAATCTACAGAACCAAATTCGTTGATTTTTGTTTTGTTGGATTCGAAATTAAAAACTGGTTGCAATGGTACCAATTTCACGAATTATAACGTAGTGCTCTGGAAAAACGATTCTGGGTTTATACGAGTTAGGGTTGCGGTTTGTTTAATTCAATTTTCTCTAAATTCTCTCAACACGGTGCATTATTTGTTAAATTAATAAAGGGGCATGAACGGGAAGGAAAAAACGAATAGCATTATCGGTGGGATTTGAACGGAAACATACCGGAAATGCGCCGGCAAGGAAAATCGAATTCGTTTTTCCGGAAAGTTGGTATTTTATGTGCTGCTCAGGTAGCCAACTTCACGGATAAACTCATGCCAAATGAGAGGGATTTGATCCACGAAACCTGTCACAATCCAAACTAGACATGTAACTCTAAAACCCAGTGGAAGAATCATTGAATTTGATGAACTAGGGAGAAAGTTACAGATCTCACAAGATCTGTGTTTACCTAGTCGTTTTCTAGAAAATCTGGGCAAGAATACTGCCGTGATTGAATAGGGAACTTTAGACGCTTCTATCTCCCAAACTATCGAGAACTGGCTTGAGGTTGCTTCATAAGAATTGTAGAGGAATCAAAGATCTTTAAAACAAGATATAGAACGGGAATGTTCATCCACGGATGAAGAAGATATGATAGGACAAAGTTTACCTGATCAACTGAAATTTCCGGATTTCTGGGTTTCCAGAACTCGGGGAGGCAACTTTCGATTGAATTTGTGACGGATTTGGGAAGATTTAGGTTAAGTTGAGTAATGGTTAGAAAGAAGAATGATAGGAGAATCGAATGAAAAAGACGGCATACCAAATGGTGGAGTAGAGACTGAGATATAGGCGTCTGAAGATCAACCCATGGAATGCCAAAACCGATGGAAAACTCAAACGTTTCAGTGGTATTGTCTGGCTGACTGACACGTCAGCAACTTCTAAAATTTTGGCTCTAAACTTCAATTTATAATAACTTTGGATAGGATGATCCGTTTTTAACGTTCTTATTATCAATCTTCTTGGTTTTCCATAGACTTTTTATTGATATAGGTTTTATGGTCTGGTTTCACCATATTCAAAAAGTCAACCCTAGCAAGGCTTTAGAAGCTTTAAGGTTTCTATGATGGCAAAATCTTGCCTACACCTAAATGTATATAGATGGCTACATACCAAAGAGGAGTCTACCTACGCGGATGGAAGTGTGTATTTTTTTTCTTCTTCTTTCACGCGCGTGCAGCGCATTTCTTTTTTTTTTTCTTTTTTTCCTTTTTTTCTTTTTCAAGATTTTTACTATTATTTTCTTACTTTATTATAAAATCTAAAACTTATTATAACTTTTAATATATAGGTCCAAAATGAAAAAAAGTTATATCATTGTTCATATAAATTCAAGCTCTTCAAAACAAGACCAGTTATGGATATGTTTTGACAACTTTGAAAAAAATTATTTTTACATATATAGTGCACAAAACGTAAAAAAAACTTGTACAAATGGTCATGCAAACCTGTACAAATGTTCATTAAAACATGTACATCCACACGTAAAAACTTGTACATCATCGCAATAACTCGACAGGTTTTTAGGATTTGTAGTAGCGGGTTTAGGGTCTAACTTCGACGTTTTTAGCTATCGGTGGGTTTTGGGGTGTTTTGGGGGGTAGGGTAATCTATTTGGAATTTGTTTCGTACTTTATATTGTAGCAACTAACTCGACAGGTTTTTAAGGTTTGTGGTAGCGGGTTTAGGGTCGTTAGACCTAAACCCGCAACTGCAAACCCTAAAAATGTCTTCCACGTTTTTTGCTATCCTAGGGTGGTTTTGGGGTGTTTTGGGGGTAGGGTAATCTATTTGGAAACAGTTCTATACTTTACATTGTAGCAACTAACTTGACAGGTTTTTAGGGTTTGTGGTAGCGGGTTTAGGGTCTAACCCTAAACCCGCAATTGCAAACCCTAATAATGCATTCGACGTTTTTTAGCTATCCTAGGGTGGGTTTGGGGGGTAGGGTAATCTATTTGGAATTTTTTTAGTATTTTATATTGTAGCAACTAACTCGACAGGTTTTTAGGGTTTGTGGTAACGGGTTTAGGGTCGTTAGACCCTAAACCCGCAACTACAAACCCTAAAAATGCCTTCAACATTTTTAGCTATCCTAGGGTGGTTTTGGAGGGGTATGGTAATCTATTTGGAACCGTTCTATACTTTACATTATAGCAACTCACTCGACAGGTTTTTAGGGTTTGTGGTCGCGGGTTTAGAGTCTGCCACTACAAACCCTAAAAATGCCTTCGACATTTTTTAGCTAATCTAGGGTGGGTTTTAGGGTGTGTGGGGTTAGGGTAATCTATTTGGAAGCCGTTATATACTTTAATGTGAGAATGTACATATTCTAATGTGAGAATGTACATGTTTTAATGTGACGATGTACATGTTTTAATGTGACGATGTACATGTTTAAATGTGAGAATGTACTTGTTCAATTATGAGAATGTATATGTTTTAATGAACATTTGTACATGTTTGTATGACCGTCTGTACAAGTGTTCTTCCTTATATGTACAGGTTTTAATTTAAGGATGTACATATTTAATTTTTCTTACAGGTTTATATAACTATCTATATGTTTTTAATGCGAGGATGTACATGTTTTTACGTGATGATGTACATGTTTTAATGAACATTTGTACAAGTTTGTATGACCATCTGTACAAGTTTATTTTACGTACTGTGAACTATACATGTCAAAATAATTTTTTAAAAAAGTTGTCAAAATATATCCATGACTGGTCTTGTTTTGAAGACCTTGAATTTAGGTGAACAATGATATAATTTTTTTTCATTTTGGACTTATATATTAAAAATTACAACAATTCAAAGTTTTGTAATAAAAAAAGAAAAAAGAAAAAAAAAATAAACAAAACACAACGACAAGGCGGGGCGCGAAAAAAAAAAATTAAACGCGCGTAGTCACGCTCTGGATTGTAGCCAGATGGCTACAGTTAGATGTAACCCAGACACTCCGTTCTATGATTTTATTTTGACTTTTATGATCCAAATCAATGTTCCAAATATTTCTAAAATCTTTATAATATAATTTGAATGTCTCAAAATTTTCCTAAGATTTATTGAATTATAAATATTATCATTAAATTCATAATACCATATAATAATTTAGTTTTAATTATATTATTTTAGGTTTAATAAAAGAAATCCCCTAAATTAATTTAGATTAATTTATGGGATATTTCAATCTACCCCTCAAAAGAAACTTCTGATATTTTCAAATTTGTATTAAATATATATACTAATTTTTTAAACTGTTTAATAAACTTATAAAACATAAAATATTTTTACGTCGTGTAACCAATGATAGAGACTCATTGTAAAAAAATATGTTAAGTAGAGGATTTGATTTATTACATTGAATTTTTTAAAACTAATAATAATAAGATGTCCTTCTGTAAAGCATGTATTTACAATAAATGTATAATAAATTTCTTTAGTAAAGTAATTAAATTAATAATAAATTGATAAATATACTCAAATTAAATTTTAATGCCCTGTCTAATATTCTAAAGCAGGTCCTATATACTACCTCCGTCCCGTCATAAGTGTCCTGTTTGCTTTTTGGCACGTTTTTCCACCTCAATATTAAACATATAAGGTAAAATAATTTTATAAAATTAAATTTTGTATTATATAATTTATCAGGTAAGGAATCATATGTAAAACTTAAATTTTCAAAATTAATTTATCTTATATGTTAAAAATTGAAGTCAAACGACATATCTAAATAGTAAATAGGACAGTCAAGGTGGAACGGAGGGAGTAATACTTTTATTATAAATTCTCTTTTAAAATAATCTGCTGCCGTCCGTTCTCAAACTACACTACTGAGTAGATGAAGATTAATTTTAGGGCCCACCGATTGAATGATGGAGATTACTCCTTCTCTGATCGAACGCTACTCCAACCAGCGTTTGTAAACTTTCATCTTTGCCCCACTTATTTTAATCTCTGTCCAGAACGGACAGTCGATGATGATCCTTTGCACCGTTATCCAGTGTCCGCTGACTGAATCGACTCACCAACTCCAGCCACAGAACACAACGCGGAGCGAGTACCTTCGACTTCGTAGAGTGCAGTGTTGAGAACCAAAATGGACGTGATGTGGTGGCTGAGAGTCTCCACCTTCGCAGCTCGGCTTCATCTTCTCACGCTCCTTCTCTGTACAATCCCGTCCCTCACTTCCTTTCTCGCGCCCATTTATCTTCTCCGGTACTCTTTAAGCCTGATGCTCGCTGGATTGTTTTTGTAAAAAAAAAAAAAAATTGGTCGCAGGCTTTTTGAATTCACTGGGCGCTGAAGATGGATTCTGCTCCGCTCCATCTTCTCTGCCGAGCTTGGAGTCCGAATCCCAGCCCTTGTATTGGAAAGTCACTAATCCTACTCTCTCCCCATCCCACCTCGAAGGTTAATCATTTTTACTTTCTTTTGTCTCTAAAGTGACTCTGCTTTTTATAAATTTTGTAAGTTATCTCAAATATATAAAATTGCAAGGGTACGTTTGTCGATTCCGATACTGCTCAGTTGGGCCTCACACTTTGCCTTCATTGACTGATTTCAGATAGAATCATAGAAGTAATTGCATATACAATTAATTACCACTGCTTCGTGTGTAGTGTTTAGCTTGCTTATGTAAAACTTTGTTTTCTTTTTCCGATGAATAGATCTGCCGGGATTCACTAGAAGTGTATATAAAAGAGATCATGCTCTGATTACCCCGGAAAGCCATGTTTTCAGCCCTTTACCTGAGTGGTATTGTTCACTTTTTCGTTTCTCTAATTAGTTCATTTGATTCATTTGCCTTGAAGCATTGTTGTAACTCTCCTTTGTTAATCTTTCAAAGGAACAACACGATTGGAGCATATTTGATCACGCCGGCTGCGGGTGCCCACTTTGTGATGTACATAGCAAAGATGCAAGGTTGGTTATAATTTCAAGTAAATGCTTCAGCTTTTGGAATGATTGATTGCCACGGTTAGATGACATAATTTAACTTGAGGTGTTTGTCGTTGCTATTCTGATGATTGTGGCTGTCAAGACGCAATGAATTGCATGCTTATTTAAACTGTTGCAAACCTGAAAATATGTGCAGAAATTTCAAGATCGGGACTCCCTTCCAAGGATGTTGAGAGGTAATACATATATCTTTCTTAAAGTTGTAGCTCAGTTATCATGTTGTGTCGATGGCTTAAGGATTATGATCTGTGAGTGGTCTCCGGAGACGGAGAGGGTGTAAATATCTTGCTTTTTTTGACGAAATTGATGGTGTGGCTGTGTAGATTGTAAAACTGCTATCAGAATAACCTGGACACAACTTATCTTGATATCATGTGCTTTAATCATTTTTGTGTCAGTAAGAATCAGGTTTCTCCAAAGCGATAGGGCATTGTTTTCTGCATCTAATTATTTATATTTATATTTCCATTTAGGTTTATTTTTGTTATTGAGGGAGCTATTACCATGACCACCAGTTCTGGCATCAGCAATAAGTTGATGGTTAGAAAACTCTCTCTCTTCTGGTTTCCTTCTTCGGATCATAGTATCACAATGTATTACAAGGTGGATTCGAAATTGATATCTCACTTACTATTATTCTTGCTATCACAGTTCAGATGGGCTTCATTCCTATATCTATCGTGAACAAGAGTGAAACTTCAGATTTACATTGGATTTCATTGCCTTTTTAGAAGCTATAATATCTAATGCAATGACCATATGCTGGATAGGTGGATTCATATGCATATTTGCCACCTAATTCTGAGCACTCTATCCTCAGTGATGTATCTGCTACTCTTGTCATCTTCGAGCGAAGGTTTGCCCCATCGTATCTGTATTTAGTCTGATTTTTTGTATCTTAGGTCTATGATGAGCATTATGATGATTCTCTAGTAAAGTGGTATTTACACGAGTATTCTGCTCTCTGTCATGGGTTTTGAACTCTATTCTGAATGGAAGAATTTGTTTGAGTGATAAAGGCAACAATTGCTGAAGTTGTAATTAACAGAACATGAGATGGCATGAGAGAATATAAGTAGACTTTGCTGCTTAAAGTTTAAACAATGTCCGAGTAAGAAAGTGGTTTGTAGAGACTCAAATGGAGCACTTATGATTCCTCTGGGACTTATGTTTGTCCTTCCCTGAAGAATCAGGGGGAAGAGCCTGTCGTTCCTGTTCTCTTTATTAGCCTTGTGTTATTATATTCATCTTGTGTCCATCCTTTCTGAATTTATCTACGCAGGTTTGTTCTTTCAACCAGCAGCATACCTACGATGTACCGTCCATGTTTACATTATTGTGCTTGGGATTGTTTTCTGATTTCTTTAGATATGCCTATGTGGAGAACCATGTGCCGGAGTACATAATCGGCTCAACATCAGAGCAGTCACTTCTTGAAACCCCTGGTGAGGTATGATGCTGTATTGACTGACCTTTCCTCTTCCATCTATCTTGGTGTTAAAAGTGAGACAAGTCAATAGTTTCAAAACATTTACACTTTCTTCCATGCCTTTTTATTTCTTGATTGGGTAGTCAAGTGAAAGAGCGTGATGTGAGAACATACTCGCTGCTAGTTTGGCCTTACATTTTTGTTCTGTCATCTAACCAGATAGTTCAACTACGGAAGCTACTACCGACATCAGAAGCCTATGACTTCAACATCCATGTGAGCTACATATCACACGCTATCTCATCACTGCCTTGATATTTGCAATATTTACTGTCTCTTCTCCAAATGTCTACCTATTGTGCCGCATCAATTACATATTCTGGCATGTGTTAGTGATTTTATTCCCTTTATTGGTAGATCATGGATTTCCAGCCTGGTGAATTTCTCAACGTCAAGGTACATCTTGTTCTTGTGCCCCCAGTAAAAGTCTCTGGTTAACCTGTCTTTGCTTCTTGAATAATGTTTTACTTGTTTGGTACTCCCTCCGTCCTGAATTGACCGTCCTGTTTACTATTTGGACATGTCGTTTGACTTCAATTTTTAACATATAAGATAAATTAATTTTGAAAATTTAAGTTTTTCATATGATTCCTTACATGATAAATTATATAATACAAAATTTAGTTTTATAAAATTATTTTGTTTTATATGCTTAATATTGAAGTGGAAAAACGTGCCATAAAGCAAACAAGACGGTCAATTCAGGACGGAGGGAGTATTAAATGAAGCAAAAGTTTTCAAGATATGATGTAATATGAGGATAAACAAGAGAACTATGCTGCAATCTGTAATGAATTTTTCTTTTGATCTGTAGGAAGTGCACTACAATCAGCATGGACTATTGCTTTTGGAAGGGCAAGGAATTTACCGATTGGGTGAAAGCTGGTAATCTCGAGTTATATGTTTTTATAGTTTCTTCCCTTCTTATGAAATCTTTTGCACAAAGATGTTAAATCCTATTTCTGACATTGCTCAGAAGCCAGTTTCAGTATAAGTGGCGATGTTCATGATTATTTACCTTATTTTGCTTTTGTAGGTACCCTATTCAGGCTGGCGATGCTATCTGGATGGCACCATTTGTTCCCCAGTGGTAAGGGTTGTGAGGTGGTCTTCTTCTTAACTGATGACTGCATAGGTGGAAAAGCAAGACTAATAAAAAATAACTATTTTCCCTGCTTCAGGTACGCTGCACTAGGGAAGAGCAAAACGAGGTATCTGCTGTACAAAGATGTCAATAGGAATCCCTTGTAATGATATGTTCAAACATGGATGTAGACTCGGTTTAGAAAAATCCCGTTTGCTGGGCTAGGCTGAAATGTATTGATTCTGGGAACTGAATGGTTTTTGTAACTGGGATCATATGATGTTTGGAAACAGCGCGTAATTTAATGAAACGCAAGTGTTTTTTTTTTAAAAAAAAAGGTCATAAAGACACCTCGGTGGAAGTTTGACTTCAGGGTCTGGATGATGAAGTCTAATAGTACTATTTCAACTATACTGTCGTGTTATCTCGGACACCCCACCCAGCGGTAAATCAACTTACTTTGAAGAGAAACTTGGCGGTTTCTGTTAGTGATTGGATTAAGTTTAACTAAGGTGAAATGAAATGAGGGAAATATAAATACTCCTACCTATTCAAAAGATCCGTTTTTTAAAGATGAATCTAAATATGTCCAGGTTCATATATTTTGAATAGAATGTAGTAAATTTGGTGCATGTCCAAATATTATGTTCGATTAGTTTATCAAATGAATCTATGCAAGTATCTTAAATTTGTTTTTACTCTAAAACAAAAAAGAGTGCGAGGTGGGGTGACGTGGTTAGACTTTTTATGAACAACAATTCACTTTGTGAAATGGAGTGTGTCGAGATGGAATCATGGAATTAATGAGAACGATGTTTGACCTCTGTTTCTGTCCTCAATACACTTTGTTTCACTTAGATAATCCTAACTCCAAACATATTACGAGTCTCATGCTCATTGATATTGATTCTAGCTAGAAATGTCGGTTATGATAGAGTTGGTAAATTCCCCTTCAACATTATTAGTTAGGATTTTAATGCTCATCTGCCATCAGCCAAATTGAGAGCATGAAAAAAATAGAGTAAATTACTCGGAACCCCTTTGAAGAATGGACATAATACAGTTAACTCTCTTGTGTTTATCATAATTCTTAGTAACCATCTTGAGGTAACGGATCTCTCTGACCATGAGCCCCCAAACTATAACTTTGTTATCAAAACATTAACTACATACTGGTCCATCAACTTAATCATATTATTAATGTCAGCCTTGACAACAAAACTGTTTAATCAACATCATTTAACTCTCTTTCATCCCAATTCAGATGCATTTTCGAGATAGGGTTCCGATAAATGTTGATTAAGCACTGTTTTTGTCAAGTATGTCATTAATAATGTCATTAAGTTAATGGGTCAGCACCTGGTTAACGTTTTAATAATAATATTATAGTTAAGGGGCTCATAGTCAAAGATACTGTAACCTCAAGGTGATTACCAATAATTATGATAAACACAAGGGGTTAACTGTATTATACCCAATTCTCAAGGGGGTTCCGAGTGATTTACTCAAAAAGTATCTGTGGATGTCATGCAAGACCTTACAACCCTAGAAAGAGATACCAAAAGAACTATTGAGCATAATACTATTGAACGTTTTTATTAACGTCAAGGTTCAAAAGAATAGAGATCTGTGTTTTAGTTTATTTTGTTTTAAAAGTGTTGGCTTCTTGTGAGCTAGCGACGTTATGTATTTAATAGCTAAGGTCCATTAACAGGGACTATGAAAATAATATTTTATTTTTTTAACAACTAATCTTGCAGGTGACATTATAACTCGGGTATGGAAAACACTCGAGGTATTTGTGATCAAGACCGTTTGAAAAACCAACTATTGATAATATTAAGAAGAAAAGAAAGTAATGCTGGATCTCAACATATGTTTAGAAGAATGATAGACACAGTCATTCATGCCATGCAGTCCAATGAACTTAGGAGTATTGGATCTCTTTTTTTTTTCAAAGCCCAAATCACATATCATAATCTTGAAGGTCCATCATGAAGTGAGAATTTGGACTTTTTATTATGAATTAAAAGGTCAAATAAAGATTGTAATAAGAAATAAAAATAGAGAACTAACCTATAACCATGAACGAAAGATGAAAAGGACACCCAAATTAGTATAAGTAATGTAAGAAAATCAAGAAAAAAAACCGTCACACAATTGAAAGCCAAAATTATGAGCTTTAAACATTCACTAATAATACACTCTGACCAATTAAAACGTAATAAACGGGGATTAAACAGAAATGAATAGAAAGTTAAAAAGAATGAGAGAGATAATAAATAATAAAATAAAGGGAAATTTCATGAAATGCCACTACATTTTTTATTAATTCATGAAATGTCATTAAACAACAAAAAAGTCACAAATGCCACTAAATTTTTGTAAAAGTCCATGAAGCAACTATGTCATTGACCAAAGTAAAAAAAAAAAAACCTCTACCCTTACTAGTTAACAAAACACTTTAAAATTCCAATATTCCTAATGTTAAAAATTCACAAAAAAAATTAAAAACTATAAAAATATAGATAACTATAAAAAAATTTAAAAAATATTATAAAAAATTATAAAAAAATAAAAATATATTAAAATATCGTAATACATTAAAAAGAAGTAAATATTCTTTAGATTTTTTTCAAAATTATTTAGCACCATAAAAAAGAATATAGAGTTTTAAAATCACAATTTATACTAATTTTTCTACAAATTTAAACCAATATAGTACCAATTTATACCAATTAATTACCATACATTTTAAAATTATTTTTTCTACCAACTTATATTATTTATTCAAATAAATTCTTTTAATTTTTTAAATCAATATTATGAATTTTTTAAAATTTAAAATTTATAGATGACTTTATGACATAATATATTTAATTTGAATAAAAATTTTAATTAATAAAAAAATATAATTTGAAAACGCTACGTTTTGGCTACAGCCTAATGTACATATCTAGACATACAGAGGAGAACCGGAGGACCGAGCTGAGTGTTTTGTTTTTTTTTCATTTTTTTAAAGATTTTTATTATTTTTCTTTTTTATCACGAAAATTTTAAATTGTTATAACTTTTAATATATAAGTCCAAAATGAAAAAAAAGTATATCATTGTTCACCTAAATTCAAGCTCTTCAAAACAAGACCAGTCATGAATATATTTTGATAACTTTAAAGAAATTATTTTTACATGTATAGTGCACAAAACGTAAAAGAAAACTTATACAGATGGTCATACAAACTTGTACAAATGTTGATTAAAACATGTACATCCTCACGTAAAAACATGTACATCCTCGCATTAGAAACATGTACATCCTCGCATTAAAAACATATAGATAGTCATATAAACTTGTACGAATAATTAAATATGTACATCCTTAAATTAAAACCTGTACATATAAGGAAGAACACTTGTACAGACGGTCATACAAACATGTACAGATGTTCATTAAAACATATACATTCTCATAATTGAACATGTATATTCTCACATTTGAACATGTACATCATCACATTAAAACATGTACATTCTCACATTAAAATATGTACATTCTCACATTAAAGTATATAACAGCTTTCAAATAGATTACCCTAGCCCCACACACCCTAAAATCCACCCTAGGAAAAGCTAAAAAACGTCGAAGGCATTTTTAGGGTTTGTAGTGGCGGCCCTAAACCCGTGATCAAAAACCCTAAAAACCTGTCTAGTTAGTTGCTACAATGTAAAGTATAGAACGGTTTCCAAATAGATACTCTACCCCAAAACACCCTAAAACCACCCTAGGATAGCTAAAAACGTTGAAGGCATTTTTAGGGTTTGCAGTGGCGGGTTTAGGGTCGTTAGACCCTAAACCCGCTACCACAAACCCTACAAACATGTCGGGTTAGTTGCTATAATATAAAGTACAAAACAAATTCCAAATAGATTACCATACCCCAAAAACCAACCCTAGGAAAGTTAAACACGTCAAATTCACCACTTATTAATTAATGAATCATAATATCAATTTTAATGAATCATAATATAAAATTAATGAATCATATTATCATTTCAGTGTATCATCATATACTTGTAAAAAAGTTTTTTAAAAGATGTCAAAACATATCAATGAATGGTCTTATTTTAAAGAGCTTGAATTTATATGAACAATGATATAATTTTTTTCATTTTAAACCTATATATTAAAAGTTACAATAATTTAAAAGTTTTATGATAAAAAAGGAAAAAAAATTTAAAAAAATGAAAAAGAAAAAAATCATCACATGCGTTCCGAAATAATAAAAGAAAAAAAAAAGAAAAAAAAAAAGAGAGTCGAGCGCGTACCTGGATGTAGCCAGTGATGGCTACAGTGAGGTGTAGCCCAGAATTTGCGATTTGAAAATGTAAGGTACAAATTATGGTAGTAATTGGTACAAGTTATGGTGCTTACTTGGTAGAAAAATTGGTACTAGTCATAATTTTAAACATAATTTATACCAACTTTTCTACCAATTAAGAACCATAACTAGTACCAATTTAAATTATTTGTTTGAAATAAATTAATTAGGTCATATAGTCATCTATAAAGAATATAGATTAAAAAGATAATGACTTCCAAATATTTAATTAAAACAATTAAAATATTGAATAAATAATTTAAATTGGTAGACAGAAATAATTTAAAATGTATGGTAATTAATTGGTATAAATTATGGTACTATATTGGTCTAAATTTGTAGAGACATTAGTATAAATCATGTGTTTAAAAATCTATATTCTTTTTTATGGTACTAAATAATTTTGAAAAAAATCTAAGAAATATTTACTTTTTTTAATGATTTATGATATTTAATTTTTTTTATTTTTATTTTTTAAATATTTTAAATAGTTATTATACTTATCTATATTTTTATACTACCTCTGTCCCGTCATAAGTGTCCTGTTTGCTTTTTGACACGTTTTTCCACCTCAATATTAAACATATAAGGTAAAATAATTTTATAAACTAAATTTTGTATGATATAGTTTATCATGTAAGGAATCATATGCAAAACTTAAATTTTCAAAATTAATTTATCTTATATGTTAAAAATTGAAGTCAAACGACATGTCCAAATAGTAAATAGGACGGTCAAGGTGGGACGGAGGGAGTAGTATTTTGAAATTTTTGTGAATTTTAATCAATTTTTTAGCACTTAGGGGCATACAGTGTACTTCAAAAGTATTTTGTTAACTAGTAGGGATGTTTTTGCTTATGGTCAGTGACATAGTGACATTTCATAGACTTTTACAAAAATATAGTGAAATTTTGTGACTTTCTTTTTTTAGTGGTATTTCATGAATTAGCCAAAAATATAGTGGCATTTCATGACATTACCCTAAAATAAAACACATACTAGAATAACAAATTAGAGCAACTAGAAAGTACTACAAAAGTAAGAACAAACACAATAAAGTTAGTACAAACCAAAACCCTTAAAAGAAAGGAGACTCAACTAGAAAAAAGGTAATGAAATTATCATAAGTACGGAAGAATATGTCATAAAGTTTAAATTTTAAAGTTACATCAAGGGATAATTCACAATATGTCACAAAAGAGTTACATAATTGATATATTCTGATTTTGAAACTTGTTCTTCATTCCATGAAAAAGTTGCATAATATCATAATATACCTCTATTTTGTGAAATGATCTTGAATAATGACTATTTTACCCATGACATTGCAGATCATGTTTCAAGTTCACAATATACCACTTATTTTATTTGGGGATATTTTATAAAAAATTCAAAAAAATTAAAATACAAATAAAATATAAATAATTACAAAAAATTTAAACTAATTATCATTTTCATCTTCATTAAACTAATTAAAATTATTAAAAATAATATTATATATTCCAATATTTTAAAAAATATAATATTATAAATAAAATATATATTTCAATTTTAAAACTAGTTTTTCATATACCATGAAAAGTATATATTTTTTGAAATAAGAACACCTAAATTAAATTCAACTATCTCTTCTTATATTGGATTAATTATGTTTGAAAATTGAAATATATTCTTGTTTATAATTTTTAATCATTATCTAAACATAAATATAAATATTTTAATGTAGATAAAAAAATTTAATTAGTTGAAGAAGATAAAAAACAAAGAGAAGACAAACGTAATTTGTTCAAAATAAGAATTATTATTTATTTTAATTTTATATCATTTTAGTTATTTTGACTAATTTTATTTCCCTGCTATATATCTCTATAATTATTTATATTTTTGTGGTACTTTAAATCTTTTTTAAAATTTTTTTTATAAAATACAAGTTGTATAATGTAATCTGAAATTGTAATGTGATTGGTAAAATAACCATTATTCAAAGTCATTTTGATGAAAATGGGTATATTATGAACTGGGTTGCTATTTGCAGTACAAAATTACTAATCACCGCAGTACAAAATTTTTTTAATTCATATTGACGTTGTACACATGTAATAATGTCGTGTTGTAACTCTTGTTTTTTTTTTAAATAATTTCTTGAGCGTAAACAGTAAAAAACACTGATTGTTACAAAACATTATAAACCCGTATAAAAGACGTTAAACCCCTTTTTAAGCGCATTTAAACGTTATAATTGTGACTCCACATAAGTTAATGACATTTTATGTTGTGTTTGACTAAATTACAAACATTGTTACACTTTCAGAACGTTGTATTGAAATCGTAGTTGAAAACGTCAATTTCGGGTAAAAAACGCTCGTACTATATATAACGTAACCTCCATTATTTTCTTCATTTCTCTCTTACTCACTCTCTCTCCTCTCTCTCTCTCTTCCATCTGATCCTCCCTTCTACCTGCCGGAGCCGCCACCGTAGCCACCGCCGGAGCCGCCACGACCACCAGCCGGACCACCGCAACACCACCACCGGAAAAATTTTCCGGTGAGTTTTTTGAATTTTTTTTTGTAACTTATAGATTTGGGTGTCCTGAGTATGAATTTGATGTTAGTTTTTTGAAATTTTACATCAATTGAGCTAGATCTAGCATGAAAGTTTCGAAATTAGCATGAAAATTTAAAAAAAAAAACTGGGCGAGCTCCTCTACTGCTCTACCTGGGCGCGGGCGAGTAGCTGGAGTCCTCTACCTGGGCGCGCGCGAGCAGGGCGGCTGCTCTAGTCGGAGACACGCGAGCCGGTGCGCTGCTCGAACTGGAAGCGGTAGAGTACCGCTGCGGCTCGTGGAAGATGTCCCTCGTTCAGGCGGTGGAGGCGAGCAGCACGCCTACTCGGGAATGACGAGGGCGAGTACTCCGGCTACTCGCGGTGGACGGATGCAAGCAGCAGGCCTGCTCGACCCTGGAGAAGTAGAGGATCAGCAGTGCTCGCCCAGGGAGAAATAGAGCACCTGCGCTGCTCTAACTTTTTTTTTTTGAATTCTAATGATTTTTAAATGTTTTTTTTAATTATAATATTATGTATGATTTATAAATGTTTTAATTTGTTTTTTAATTCTAACTAATATTGTGAATGATTTTTAAATGTTTTAATTTTTTTTTAGAATTTTAACTAATATTGTGAATGATTTATAAATGTTTGAATTTTTTTTTTTGAATTGTTGTGAATGATATGATTATAAATGTTTGAATTTTTTGTTATGAATGAGGAATATAACTGTGTGATATTCGTATGCAGTGATGGATCGTCTGAAAAAAGCAGTGAGACATGTCACGAAGAGGAAGAATAAAGACCGGGTGTGCAGCAGCTATGACGGCCTCGTACCGTCGTCGTGCACATGCTCCTGGTGAAGGGCCGAGTAATCCTGCCCCCCGCATGGAAGCAGCACGCCATTCATCTTTCCATCCGGGTCAATCTTCCAACGACCCGGCGTTTCAAGTACCAGCACCACCAATGGTAGCGGAGGATGACTCGGCGGTGTTCAATATACCGAGGAGACGCATGCCAGTGTTGTCATCATCCAGTAGTGCTTTTTCTGACAGATCACTGCACAGCTCTAGCTACAATATATCGGGGGGATCAAGCCACCAGACTGCTCCGTCAGGCGGTGGTAGTTCATCACGTCCACCACGCCCATCACCTGCCCGTGCTGTTGAGGACCATGTGATGACTGAGCGTTCGCCACATGCTGATGACGATGGTCGTGGTGCTGATGATGAGGACTCACCCGACGTGGATGAGGAGCAGCATAATGAAGATGATGAAGTCATGGATAAGGAGGATGACACTGACGAGGAAGCAGCGCTAGCGATGGTTCCAGTCATTCCTACCTCTTGGAAGTTGACAGAGGTGCCAGTTCCTGGCGGTCCACTACTCACTAGTGTTATCACTAGCTTCGGGGGTCATGTAGCGCTTGACTTATGGACCTCGACTAAGGTATGTTCTCTATCTTCTCCTGTATTTGATCATTTAATATCATACTACGTTTTGTAAGTGTTAAATATTGGTCATTATGTAGGATCGTGGGGTTTTGAGTTTCAAATCCCGTAGGGTGATGCTTACCTGCTGGCCAAAAGATCAAATTTCCAAACCAAGAACAAGGAAGATGCTTGAGTATTCTGGTATAGAGCACCTACAGGATATTACGATGCCATACAACATATGTCCCTCATCAGTGCTTTTGTGGAGAGGTGGCAGCCTGATACAAACTCATTCCATATGCCGTTTGGTGAGATGACGATTACCCTGCATGATGTGTGGATGATACTGCAAATCCCCATCGTCGGTCGTCCATTGATAGGGGATTCATCCACCACTGAGTTGAAGGAGGTAATGGCTGATTGTCTTAATTTTGGGGCAGATGTTGAGAGTATGACAGAGACACTGTGGAATACCGGTGCTGTATCAATTGCGAGCTTGTTGCAGCAATGTAGGGATGAAAATGAAGAGGCAATGAAGCAGGCATGTGGTTGGTTGTATCATCTGATTGGTACCACCATATTAGCTGGAAAATCAAATGGTCGTCTGAGTCCACAGCTGTTCAGTTTAGTAGCTCCTGTGAAGAAAGGTACCAAGCTTCGTAAATATGCATGGGGAGCTGGTACTCTTGCATGGTTATATCGCCAGCTAGGGATAGCATCTCGTGCCGGCTCCAGTGGGATAGGTGGTTCTATGACGTTACTTGAGGTATGTGTCCTAATGTGCATCTAGTATATGATAACTCACTGAGTTTAATAATTGGTACTGCTTAATCATTCTAGTGTTTTATATGCACAGTGCTGGATTTATGCGTACTTCCCTACATTAAGACCAGCGATTAGCCCGGACTGGGCGCTAATGATGATAGACCTTGGGCTCTAAGATGGGTGAGATCTACCTCTCAAGTGCAGGATCATCGTTCACTGCAAGGATATCGTGAGCATCTAGATGCTTTGACTGCTCTAAATGTAAGTGTTTGTAGTTGCTAACACATTGAACCATTATTATTTTTGTCTTTCGTTGTTGGTTACATTTTACTATTAATGTTCATTGTAGATTGATTGGTTGCCCTACGGTCGAGATAATGTTAATGTTCATGGAGGGCGTACATGGTATAGAGGTAACATACAGGTTTTGGGGTTGAATGAGCCATACATGCCTGGTCGCTGTCTACGCCAGTTTGGTTACATTCAGGATATCCCTGAACCTCCTATTAGACCCAACCCAAGGTCTGAAAAAAAGGAAAAACCCAACCCTACACCTGTGTATACTCCCCCATGTATTGTTTGTGGGAAAACACTCCTAAATTGCTGGTTCCAGGGTATACGCGCACAAATGCGCGGTTGCATGCTTGTGACCCACTCTACCTAGATTGGTACACCAAGCACACACACCCGAAGATCCTAAACCCTGAGACTTATCAGACCACCCTGGTTCATCGTCCAGATCCCTGTCTAGTAAGTCATATTTTCATAGTACTTCATTACATATCACTTTTATTTTTTATGTGTACTTACCTGACCAAGTGTGTTACAGCTACTGTCTGAGGCAAGTGAGCTTGCACGCCCGTACTACCAAGAGAACAATGCATGGGACTGGTCATACTATCGTCAGGGGATGCCAGAAGAAGAACAAAGGGCTGCAACTGATGGTCTTGTGGATGTGTTCAGCTCTTTATACATATGGGATAGTTACCAGCGCCAGCATGGTGCACCCTAGTGCTTGTCATCTTGGATTTGGATGTAATAAACTTTAGTATCATCTTGGAACTATTTGTTGTCTTTCATTTTTACTTGGTGTGTTAGACGCTAGTACAATTTGTTTGGATGTAGTTTTTTTCTGGTGGACTTGGTGATGGTGGAATTATTGCTGACAATGCTGGTGACCTTGTTGATGATCTGTTGGTTGATTTTGTGGAGGTTCTTAGAACCGGTGGAGATAAGAAAAACAGGGGAGACTATGCCAAAAATTTCTAGAAATGCATCGTTTCTGCAATGCCAATCTGGTTGGCTATATTCTTTGTTGGTCGTTGAGTGTTCTCAGGAATTTACTTGGTGTTGAAAAGATCAATGCCAATCTGGTGGTCTAAATTCTTTGTTGGTCGTTGAGTGTTCTCAGGAAGGATAGTGTCGAAATGAAATATCTAACATGTACCAAAGATTGAATATGTTACGAGAAATGAAATATATCAAAATGTAGAAATTCCTAAGAAAAGATGTGTGACCAGCTTCAATCTGAACTTTCCGGAATGCCTTTGTTTCTGTTGTGCTTGCTGCCTGAGAGAAGAAGAATTTAGAAAAGGAAGCCTGAGCAGATTATTATATTTAGCGATGGTGTGAGTGAATCTCAGTTCAGCCATGTTCTAAACATCAAGCTTGACCAAATTATTGAGGCTTGCAAATTTCTGAATGAAAGCTGGAACCCGAAGTTTGTGGTGGATGCCCTGATAATGTCCCTCCCGGTACTGTTATTGATAATACGGTGTGTCACGAGAAATGAAATATATCAAAATGTAGAAATTCCTAAGAAAGAAAAGCCCATGAATTCAAATCTGATGAAGCACATAATTAAAAGTCAATAACTATAACAACAAGTTTATTCCACGTCCAAACATCTACTAAAGATTATAAATCCCGAAAATTATAACAACGCGAGAACTTACAAGATCAATTACGCAATAACCAATAACCTAATTATTTCCTAACCTTTGTCTCTCTATTCCCCGTGCTATTACATTACGTCTCATCTCATAAATTGGTTCTTGGTGTTGAAAATCATCATCATCGGGCTCAATAGGATCATAAATAACAAGTAATGGAATATGAGCGATGAAATCATTATACTCCATGTAATTCTCCATCATCCGGCGAACTGATGTATCATTTCGTACATGAATAAAAGTCCACTCGTAGTCGCCCTCCAGCCCCAAATACACCATTGTTGTTATGTTTATTCTGCCGAGGAGGGACTGTAGTGCTCGTATTACTCGTCGTTGTAGATCCCGGAGATTACTAGGATATGGCATAGTAACTTCTACGCGTCTGTGCCCCATTCTTCTATCAAATTGTGCTCCATGACGACCAAAAGTAGCTACATAATTAACGTGCAAACAGAAAGGAAACTCCATTTGATTTTGAGAGCGAAATGGGAATTAAGGTGTGAAGAGTTCAAGCAAGATGTAATTAGACAGATTCTGAGAGCACGGGGTAAGGAATGAGTATGTTGGGACACTAATACCCACTTTTATAATATTTGAGTAACACTGACATGTCCAATGGCTAGTTCAACGACTACTGAACGGAAGCGTACCAAACACACCATGTGCAGTACAAAGTGAATTCAAAGTACCATAGGTAATTACTTTTGTCAGGAAAGGTACACGTACAGGTTACCGTTTGTTTGCAGTACAAAGTGAATTCAAAGTTACCATAGGTAATTACTTTTGTCAGGAAAGGTACAGTACCAGGTCACATTAAGTTACAGTACAAAGTGAATTCAAAGTTACCATAGGTAATTACTTTTGTCAGGAAAGGTACACGTACCAGGTTACCGTTTTTGCAGTACAAAGTGAATTCAAAGTTACCATAGGTAATTACTTTTGTCAGGAAAGGTACACGTACCAGGTCACTGTACACGTACCAGGTTACCGTTTGCAGTACAAAGTGAATTCAAAGTTACCATAGGTAATTACTTTTGTCAGGAAAGGTACACGTACCAGGTTACGTTTGCAGTACAAAGTGAATTCAAAGTTACCATAGGTAATTACTTTTGTCAGGAAAGGTACACGTACCAGGTCGCTGTACACGTACCAGGTTACCGTTTGCAGTACAAAGTGAATTCAAAGTTACCATAGGTAATTACTTTTGTCAGGAAAGGTACACGTACAGGTCACTGTACACGTACCAGGTTACCGTTTGCAGTACAAAGTGAATTCAAAGTTACCATAGGTAATTACTTTTGTCAGGAAAGGTACACGTACCAGGTCACTGTACACGTACCAGGTTACCGTTTTTTTAACTTGTAACCTTGTGGCTAGTTCATGACCAACCTCTATATAAGGGATGCCTCCTCCATTTCATCTTCACACACTCTCTCTCCATATTCTCGAAGCTCTCTATTTCCTTACTCTCTTCCAAAAATAATTTCGTAAAACTGTGCAAGCTCTCTCTCTAAACATGAGTCAATCTGTAGATTCCGATCATGAGTATTCCAATATCAAGCCCTGTAAGTATTTAGTTCATTGTCTTTGTTAATCATATTCGCACTAATATTCCATATTTCAATATTCATCTAACATTCTCTCGACCCTTATTGCAGGAAAGTGACTCAACCACTGATTCAGATTGGGATGAATTTGATGAAGGCGTTCCAGATCATAATGCACAGATGGATGACTACATGCAAGAGATGTATAATCGAGCTCCGGTGGTGGACACAGGTTACTTATTTCAAACAAACCAGGCCTTTAGGGGTAAAGAAGAAGCGAAAGCTTGGGTAGATAGTGTTGGCCATCCCAACCATATCTACACCATAATTCAAAGTTCTCGGTCGGGCCAAGATTTCCACATAACATGCGAGAGGTATTGGAAACCACGAAGGACGTCACGACCTGGTGTCATCAACCGGCGCAGATCATCTGGTTCCAAGAAATGTGGTTGTCCTTTTAAAATTAAGGGGTATTACACAAACTACGGGTGTTTCTTGCAAGTGGGTAACGGATGGCATAACCATGATCTCGCAGAGTGGGCAGAGGGTCATTTTGTGGGAAAACGCCTGACTGAGGCGGGAGGAGATTATGATCGACCAGAGAACCAGAGTCGGTGTGCCCCCTGTGCAATTTATTCCGAGCTCACAACAATCAACCCATAAACGTCAGCAACAAGGAAAGACATATACAACCGGATACAAAAAACAAAACTAGTAAATAGAGATGGTCGATCTATGGTGCAGACTCTGCTGAGTGAGCTAGACAAAAACAACTACTACTACGATTACACTACAGATCCAAGTAAGTCAACTCAGTATGTCTCAAATAACTTCAATCATTTAGGTTTCATATTAATTTGATAGATAACATGATTATATTTCACAATTTAGGGGATCAAACACGACTTGGGTCCATCTTCTTTGCACACCCTACATCTAGATTACTGCTCCATGCGTTCCCGTATGTCATAGGCATTGATGCTACCTATAAAACAAAACATAGCAAAAATGCCTTTGGTTCAGTTCATCATCGGGATGACGAGTATAGGCAAAAACTTCAGCATTGCCTTCGCCTTTCTTGTATCAGAATCAACAGACATGTATGTGTGGGCACTTCAACAATTAAGGGACCTCCTCGGGCGGACTACAACCTCTACATTTATCACCGACAGATGTCTGGCCCTGATGAATGCCTTAGTTAGAAGAGGTATTTCCTGAATCTCATCATCTACTATGTCGGTGGCACATAAGTAGGAACGTTCAGGGGAAAGCCAGGGGAGGAGACTGATATATGGGTGATAGAGGAGGAAGGGCGGCGGCTGCAGTCCGAATGTGGACTTCGGTTGTCTACTCGAGCACAGAGCAGGACTACAACGAGAGGTACGCATATTTCAAGAATACATACCAAAGCTACCCACGTTTCATTACGTATGTTGCATCAGTCTGGGAGAAATACAAGGAAAAATTTGTGGAGGCTTGGGTCAAGAATGTGTTGCACTTCGGCAACACATCGACAAATAGGTAAAATTGTTAATCTTGTAATGTTTAAGATAATACAGTGATTGTTATAGATCTATAAAACTTACTTAAACATGTGATATGGGGGGTGGAGAGCGCACATTCTTCTCTAAAGGCGAGATTAAGGAGTGCTAGACACACTTTGGATGTAATCTTTCCAAAGATTAACGATCATGTGAATACAAGCATCCGGGGAGTTAAAAAAGGATTTTGAGGCAGCCAGGACAAAACAAAAACAGAAGAGAGCACATGAGGGTTCCAATCGCTGACCTGATCGGGAAGGTTAGTACCCTTTGCTTAGATGAGCTAGTCAAGGAGCTTGGAAGGGCGAATTATGTGCAAATGGACAGCTCAATCTGTGGATGTGACAAGGTAACCTCTCATGGATTACCTTGCGCTTGTAAATTAAACTACATGCTGGATAGTGGTATACTATGCTCGAAGAGGGATATACATCTGGTATACCCTAATGAGAGAGGAGAGAAACACGAATCGACAATTGATATGGTATCCTACATGGAGGGAAGAACAGAATAGATGGCGAGACATAGCTTCTGAGGTAGCACAGTCAGATGATCCTACTCTGATGGCGAAATGTTACAGTCAAATCCAAAACTTCCTTCACCCAGATATGGTGTGCCAATTAGGAGAGCCATTGGAACAGGTTGGGATTGGCAGACCTACCGGGCCCTCAAGACCAAACCGACGGGAACCTTCTTGGGAGCATAACAGACCAAGGGCAGGCCAGTCAGAAGGAGCGCCATCAAATAGAAGATCACGTAATTGAGGATCATCAAATCCGTGTCGATTCCAGCCCCTTGACAACTTCCCATACTACCAGGATTTCAACCCCAACCTATATCAATATATGACTGGGTATATTGATGTTCGTGGAGATGGGAATTGTGGTTTCAGGGTCATTGCTGACTACCTATATTCAAACGAAGAGAGGTGGAAAGATGTCCGTGTAGCATTGTACAATCACATGAAGAATCAAGCACCGGCGAATGGACTATACAAGGCCATTTTTAACGAAGGACCGTACAACAACATGTTAAGAGCGCTTCATTGGAATTCAGGAGAGCCAGCACCTCCACAGAAATGGATGCACACGGAAATGGGGTTGGCGATCGCGACAAAGTACACTTCGATAGTAGTTTTCTACTACTGTCTATGGGGGTGCGGCAAGTGCCACATACCTTCCGCTCGATAATTATACCGATCGTGATAGCCCAAGAGGAGAGATCCACATAGGAATTTGCCCCCAGGGTCATTTCATAAGGTTCGGCATGGTTCATGACTCCCCACTCCCCCTGTCTATCCGCAGTGGTTCGCTTATAGAGATCAAAACACTGTCGGACCTTGGATTCATCAATTACAATCTAGGTTAGATAGTTGGATCAACGTTGTACCTTAGTTTTTCTTTAACTTAGTTGTTGTAACTTAGTCTTTCTTTAACTTAGTGGTTGTAACTTAGTTGTTGTTGTAACTTAGTTTTTCTATAAATTAGTTGTTGTAACTTAGTTTCTCTTTAACTTAGTTGTTGTTTTACTCATATTGACTTAAATTTGGTTATTCAAACATCTATTATTTCAAAAAAACGTGTCTCCCCGTAACATTCAAACTTATTCAACTAAGTTTGGTGAAAAAAAAAATTTGTACTGCGAATAGTAAAGTAGTTGCTATTCGCAGTACAAATTAATTTTAAGTCAAATTAATAATATAAACACATAAAAATGTAATATAAACACATACAAATGTAATCCAACACTTTTTTTACAAAAAAAAGGTTCCTGTATTGATTCCAACAAAAAAGTAACTAGTAAAATTCGCTACTAATCAACTACAAACTACTTCGGTAAATTTACTTACAGATATCATTTTTGGAAAAAAAAAACACAGCGACACATCATTACATGTGTACAACGTCAATATGAATTAAAAAAAAAAATTTGTACTGCGGTGATTAGTAATTTTGTACTATGAATTATGAAACTTTTTTATGACATATGAAGAACAAGTTTCAAAATCAGGGTATATCGTAAATTATAATTTTTTTTGGCATTTTGTGATTATTTGATTACGTTGTAATTGAGTAACATTCATGGAATACCACTAAAAAGTTCGTTAATTCACAAAATATCACAGTTTTTTAAAAAGTATTTCAGATACCGCAAAAAATAAATAATTCATCATATACCAAAAAGTACTAACTCAAAACTTTTTGAGACCAAAATACCCCTACTTGTTAATAAACATAGTTTTTCGGTATACCACATAATGTTACTAATTCTCAAGATACCACAAATTTAATAGCATATATATTAAAAACACTAAAAAAATCAAAATTTAAATTTATTATTTTATTGATTGAAATTTTATAAAATAAAAAAACCACATATATAATTAAAAAATTTCAAAAAAATAAAACATACTATATATCATTTAAAAGCTAAAAAACTTAATTAAAAATTAAGATTTTTAAGAGAATGATAATTCAAATATTAGATAATATTTTTACGAAAAGTATTTTTAGTAATATAAAATAGTATTATGAAAAAAAAAATTATATAAAGTAAATTATAAATGATAAATTATTCCCTTTACTGTTTTTTATATTTTTTTATCAAACTTGTGTCTTCTCTAGTATATTATACTTTTTATAACTTTTTAGAAATTATATTATTATGTATATGGTATTTTTTAAAAAAAATTCAATTTTAACCTTTATATGAAGATCGTTACTTTTTCAACATATGTTTATTAATTTTTGTTTTGAATTAAAATATATAAAATGATATTATAAAAAAATATTAGACTATAATACTCTTAACTATTGTTTTATATTTTGTAAAATTATTTAGCTTGTATATAATATATAATATTTTTATATCGTATTACTTTATATATATTTAATTCAAAAATGCAACAAAAATTATTAATATATATTGTAACATCCCTTATCTCTAAACCATTACATCTTGCGCGGTCCCTGTAATTCATATTAAACAATCTAATATTAATTAGCAACAGAATTTAAACTTACGGGATGTCACCGTCGTTGCACACCTGCTGTACAACAAGGCTACCATAAACTATACTAGACGTTGTGCATGATTAGATATAATTTCCATAACATTTACATCACTTGTCCTTATATTACAATTGTAACTAAATACATCCGTATTCTATGATACATACATAATCAAAATAATGACAATTCTAAAATCACCAATACAATCTACCCAACCCCGCTCTTTGGCTAAGTGTCTTTTTCTTCAAACCTGTAAAAACATTGGTTGGAAGGGTCAGCCCAACAGCTGAGTATGCTATTATGCAACCCTAGAACCCTTTAGTTTACACTTAGGTTATTTGGTCAAAGTTAACATGCAATCCAATTTAGTTCAATATAGACTTCAACCTAAAGCATGCATGTATGTAAGAATAATAGTACCAAATAGTAGCAATCAATCATAACATAACCTCACATCGTTTACATCCATCACAAGCAAGCTCAAATAATATTAAACATATAAAAACTGCACATGTCCTTCACAAGGAGAACTCCAATAGTATAAGCATATAAGGATTGTTCATGTCTTCCACAGATACGCTCTAGAAATATGAGCATATAATGAATGCTCAAACCATTCACAGACAAACTCCAATAATATGAGTATAAAAAGACTGCTCAAACCATTCACAGATAAGCTTCATTGGACAAAACATATCAAAACTGCACATATCATTCTCAGGTAAGCTCCGATAATAATAAACATATAAAGGTTAGCAGTGAACCAATCTTGAGCTCATGTTAGTGTTCAAGCCCTCTGGGCACCTGTGCCACCAATTGTAGAATTTATGAGTTCATTTGTTATCTCATAGTATGTATTGAATACATAAGCATACTATAGTGGTAGCTTGTACCTCATTATTCATTATCCAATAATCCTTATGTGTCATCATGGTTAGGATGGCACCACCCTATTATAAGGTGGGGCACCTCATTATTCATTATCCCATAATCCCTAGGTGTCATCATGGTTAGGATGACACCACTCCCTATTATAAGGCGGGGCACCTCATTATTCATTATCCCATAATCCCTAGGTGTCATCATGGTTAGGATGGCACCACTCCCTATTATAAGGCGGGGCACCTCATTATTCATTATCCTATAATCCCTAGGTGTCATCATGGTTAGAATGACACCACTCCCTATTATAAGGCGGGGCACCTCATTATTCATTATCCCATAATCCCTAGGTGTCATCATGGTTAGGATGGCACCACTCCCTATTATAAGGCGGGGCACCTCATTATTCATTATCCCATAATCCCCATGTGTCATCATGGTTAGGATGACACCACTCCCTATTATAAGATGGGGCACCTATTGGTTACCTAAGAATTGTGCTTAGGTAACTATCTCTTGAATACCTGATTCATTAACCTTTGCCGATTAATAACATCCTTTCTTATCATTGCCTAAGTAAATATACTTAGGTAATGTATACAATGGATATCAACTCGAACATTTAACTTGTTTCCTTGATCATCATTTCACATGTTTTCTTCATACCATATAGTATTACTTGTTGTGTGTCCGTCACATAAAAGTCTACAATATACAATAACACAACATCCCAACGTGGTAACACATCACATGCGCTACAATCATATTGATGACTAATCATAGATATCTTCTTGTCACTCATTCATACAAACAACACACATGTTACCATCATATGCAGATACAATCATATTGCTAAATAAACATAGATATCTTCCTGTTTACTCATATAAACAGTCACATGCTTGTATAACCATATTGTTAAACAAACATACATATCTTTTTATTAACCATTCAAACAATCACACAAACCCAAGGCAAACCTTGGGGCATTCAGGTGTCATGATAACATACCTGGAATATATAGCTAGAGAATAACGTTTTAGCTATGTGCGTCCAACCATCCAATCTAGTTACGTGCACCCAATCATCCAAATCAAGGTATATGCATCTCAGTATCCGAATCTAGCCGGGTGCATCCCATTATCCAAATCCTAGATTGGAAAGAAGAGATAATTATTAATTCATCATATCCTAAAATTTCAATATGTTTTATTCCTTTTACTCGCCAGTTCCACCAAACTAAATTTAAAAGCATTTTCCAATTATCCCTAACAAAATCCCTCCAAGGATATTCTACTTAGGCAGGATTATTTCTAATAATTACATCAACCTTAACTAATATGAATATCCATATGGTGGATCGAGATCATCAACCTCAATTAATCTCTTAGCAAATAATTATAACCCCTCATTGAAAATTTACCACCAAAGATGCGACTTATATCCTCATATCCTTGTTCTTAACCTTCCTGTGAATTAGGCCCAATTGACCCAATCCTTTTCTCATTCCATTAAATTATTTCTTTTAAGTTAGAACAATATTAGCTAACTTACTTGACTCCTTATTTATCCCAAATAAACTAAAGTTAGTTAAATAATCTCATTTCTATTAAATAACAATCATGCCTACTGAAATATCCCTAATGAATTAGATTCGTAATTACAATTTAATTACCTATATATGTGTACAAGTAATAAATATAGAAAGAAATTTATATGATTTAAGGAAATATTAACCTTGATCATATTTAATTAAATAATTATATGTTTCATAAACTCTCCCTAAATTATATAAATGATTAGAGGAAAGGAGATAAAGAAATAATTGAATTACAATGATTATTTAATAATAAAGTTATTAAACATGTAATATACAGATATTACGTGAATTATAACATAATAAACACTACTCAATTTACTAATTTGATTTTGAAGGTTTTATGAGCTTATAAGTAATTAAAAAATGGAATGGGCCATTCTGACTAGTTATGTTATAAGTCAGTGATTAATAGGGCCCAAATAAGTAAAAATCCGACCCATATATACAAGCCCATCTCCTCATGATTTTCTTAGACTTATTCAATTTGAAACATTAAACTGGCGTGGAACATACCAAAACCCACGACCTTATTCTCTTCTTGTGTAATTATTGTCAGTTATTTTTCCTAACCCTAATCTCTCTCTCATTCCTCTCTGCCACCTCACTCTCTCTCGACCTCTCTACTCGCTCATTCTCTTCTTCTGGAAAAAACCTAGCCGGCGAACAAATACTCCCCTTCCTACTCTCGAATTTCTATCTTCTTCTTGGTGTTTCTGGTTATTCTTCCTCTTATCCTGCTGTTATCTACCAGCGAACAAGGAGCAAATCTCGGTGGTCTTCTCTTGTGTTTGTTATTTCCGAAAACTGGTTGAGAACCGAAATCATAGAGGAGTTCGGTGGTATTCTTATTCTGTTCAAACCGAGAAAACGGTGGTTGTTGAGCCTTGTTTGAACTGAAAACCAGAGGTAAAATTCTTGTACACTTCTCTTGTTATATCTTTTCTATTTTGTTACCTTGGTTCCGAATCTGGCAAATATTTACACCCCTTTCCTTCTCTTTGTTGTTCGCATGTAACCTTGCCATTCAAGGTTCAAAATCTCAACAAAGAAACCCACTGGAAACTTAGCCGAGTTGGTCGAATCTGGGTTACTTGTGCTGTTCTTTGTTCGAACTGGAAACCGAGAGGGGCTGTATGGAGGGTTGCGAAAATCTGTTCTGGAAACTATAAGAGGTTATAATTTAACCTCAAATGTTGTTATTTGTGTTTCTGTTTGTAATCTGAGTTGGGATTGAGGGGTGGTGCTGGCGGCAAGAGGTAGAAATTGGGTGGTGTTAGTGTTGTGGTGGTTGTTGGTGGCTGCAATGGAGGAAGTTTAGGGTTGTTGGTAGTTTGCGGGTTAACTGAGGTTAAGGTGGAATAATTAGGGTTAGTTCTTGATAAGTTAAGGTTAGGTTGGAACTGGGGTTAGATGTTAAGTTGGGGGCTGATTGGAAAAATGGTAATTATGTAAGTTGGGGGGATGTAAATAAAATAAATTCTAGGGTGGAAATGTGATTTGGTGGATGTTTCGGGTGAAAGCCGAGAGATGGGGGTGAGAATGGAATTAGAAGAAAAGTTGAGGGATTTAAATTAATTAATGTAATCAAATTGTAGCCGTTATTATATGTTATCATATCATTATAGTCTTGATATGCTATATAATTGTTAACTGATTTCTTTATTAAGATTTAATGTTGGGTTGTAACCAGAAACGCTACAAAGCCCAATTAAGAATGAACCCAAAACAAAACCCAAAGTAATTTGAACCTGAATTGGACCCAATCTGAGAACTAGAGGCCAAACCATAGAGGGTTCTACTGGACCTTTGACTCAGAATCCTGGACCCAGTTGACCAGTAGGCTTAGCACCTTGGACCTTAATCAGCATCTTAGATAAAAGACCAAAGGTTATAACTAGACTAAATAATGGGCTTAGCCAACTAAGAGGTTGAGGGTTAAACTAGATCAAGAAATAGAGACCTTTTCTGACCCAGTTAGTTTGCAAACAATGTAAGTAATTAAACAATACTGAATAATGGTAGGGTTTGCATAAGCCTGTAGATAGGCCGACGAATTTTGAAAGTCATAGTAAACTGATGTTGCAATAAAAAAACAGTGGGCTTGTGGATAAGCCCAGAATGGGGTAAGTAGTAACTAACCTTAGTAACTTAGAATAAATAGAGGTTAGTAAAAATCGTAGTCAGTATTAAACTAACCTATAGAAAGTGAAATTTGTTTAAATAGGAAGTGGATTGGGCCAACTGGGCCTAATTCACAAGTGAGTCAGAAATAAGGATGAAAAGTTATAAATCGTATCTTTAAAGATTGAGAAACTATGATTACTTAATAAGATTTAATTGGGATTAATGATGTGAATCCACCATATGGTTGTGGATGTTAGTTAATACTAATGTACTTAGTGATACTAGCCCAACCTAACTAGAATATCCTTAGGATGATTCTATTGAGGACAACCGGTAATTATTTTAAATCTAGTTTGGTGGAACTGGCGAGTACAATGAATAAACCACATTAAAACAAAGGGATATGATGAATTAATAATTATCTCTCCTTTCCAATTTAGGATTTGGATAATGATATGCATTTGACTAGATTTGGATGATTGGGTGCACATAGCTAGGTTGGATGGTTGGACGCACATGGCTAGAACGTTATTCTCTAGCTATATATTCCAAGTATGTTATCATGACACCTGAATGCCCCGAGGTTTGCCTTGGGTTTGTGTGATTATTTGATTGGTTGATAAGAAGATATGTATATTTGTTTAACAATATGGTTACACCAGCATGTGATTGTTTGTATGAGTGACAAGAAGATATCTATGTGCATTCAACAATATGATTGTATCTAAATGTGATGTGTTACCGTTTGGAATGCTATGTTATTTTGCATCTCTAACTTCTACGTAATTTTACATAAGATAAGTAATACTATATACTATATAGTATGAATAAAACTAGTTAAGTAATGAATAATGAGGTGCCCCGCCTTATAATAGGGAGTGGTGCCATCCTAACCATGATGACACCTAGGGATTATGGAGTAATGAATAATGAGGTGCCCCGCCTTATAATAGGGAGTGGTGTCATCCTAACCATGATGACATCTAGGGATTATGGGATAATGAATAATGAGGTGCCCCACCTTATAATAGGGAGTGGTGCCATCCTAACCATGATGACACCTAGGGATTATGGGATAATGAATAATAGGGTTCCCCGCCTTATAATAGGGAGTTGTGTCATCCTAACCATGATGACACATAAGGATTATGGGATAATGAATAATGAGGTATAAGCTACCACTACAGTATGCTTATGTATTCAATACATATTATGAGATAACAAATGAACTTATAAATTCCACAAGTGGTGGCACAGGTGCCCAGAGGGCTTGAACACTAACATAAGCTCAAGATTGGTTCACTTCTAACCTTTATATGTTTATTTTTATCAGAGCTTACCTGAGAATGATATGTGTAGTTTTGATATGTTTTGTCCAATGAAGCTTATCTGAGAATGGTTGAGCAGTCTTTTTAAACTCATATTATTGGAGCTTGTCTGTGAATGGTTTGAGCATTCATTATAAGCTCATATTTCTGGAGCGTATCTGTGGAAGATGTGAACAATCCTTATATGCTTAAACTGTTGGAGTTCTCCTTGTGAAGGACATGTGCAGTTTTTATATGTTGAATATTATTTGAGCTTGTTTGTGATGGATGTAAACAATGTGAGGTTATGATATTATTGATTGCTACTATTTGGTATTATTATTCTTACATACATGCATGCTTTAGGTTGAAGTCTAGAATGAACTAAATTGAATTGCATGTTAACTTCGACCAAATAACCTAAGTGTAAACTGAAGAGTTCTAGGGTTGCATAATAGCATACTCAGCGGTTGGGCTGACCCCTATGTTAAGCAGAAACATGTTACTATCTCTACCTAGGCAGTGTACCTATCGTTTTGTGGAATAGTGAATTGAGTGGGGTTGTCGATCTTAGGGACCTCGTTCAATTAATTGACAATTTATTTATTAATTGAGAAACTAAACTAAGAAAACAGGAAACGTCAATTTTTCAGGTTTTACTTGATTTAATAAAAAGAAAGACTCAACAATGTGACATAAAATAATGAAACGGTAAAAAGATAAAAAAAACTAGATAAAGAAATAAAGATTGAAACTCTAAAATCTAAAGAAGCACCCTAGATTGTTCTGCAAACCTTCACTTTATTAATCTATTTATAAACTCTTCCCTAATTCTGCAATAAACTCAGGAATCTTAATTAATTCGTTAACCGGTCCCTATACAACAAATCCTAACTGGTAGAAATAACAAGCCGCAAACCATGCCCAAGTCAATTCTAACCAATCGCTTTATTACCAATTCCAATTGTAGACAGATTAACCTATAGGCAAACCATGCTTCTAGTCGTTAATCCGGTTTAACTTCCTATGTCTAGTTAACTAATCTCAGCGCCACATTTTGATTAGAAAACTACAACGATTGCTTTAATAATTAGCTAGAGAATTAAAGTACATGAAGATCAGGAATTAAACTACTGTAATTATAATCAGAGAAAAAGATTACAAAATAACTATAAAGATTCGGTTTGCTACCCCAACCCGGGGAGCTAGTCTAATTACTTAGACATGACTCTAAAAATAACAACAAAAGAATAACACAATGACATAGTAGATAGAAGGGTAGAAGAAACTCTGTTAGAAGATTCTGCTCCGCCCTCTGTTGTCACATGTCTCTACATTAATCCCATGTCAGAAGTGTACTGGAGTGTAACAATGGTGAAGTTGTGGGGGTGTGGGAGAGGAGACCAGAGGCAAAGCCTCTGTTGGAGGCGCTGTGAACCGGCGTGAATGAAGCATAATTGAGCCCTAATCTCGTATATATATCGAGCAGCCAAAAATAATGTCTCTTTATCTTAATAATGTATGCCCGTTAATGATAAGCAACAAATATTAATTGTCGTGAGTGGTGAATGTTGGCAACGTGAGTGTATTCCAAATGACGGCGCCGTGAATGTGCTCCGTGTGTGGCTTTCAATTACGAACAATCATCATGAGAGGTGAGTATTCTTATAATGAATCAATCATTCATTAATAAATGTGGCACCATGATGATATGGATTCCATGCGTGAATTGAAGAACTATCGTTTTCTCTGCTATCCAAGTGCAGCCGATGTTATATCATCATTTGTTGTATTGTAATCTTTATGGGATGATGAATGCAAATCCAAATCTATTTCTGCAATTGAATATAAAATGCATCAGCTCTCATCTAAACATAAATCTTAGGAAAAGTATATGATAAGTGAGGAATACACATGAATTGTTATTAATAGTGAGAATTAAAGCTGTAAAAATAGATGTATTTTACACTTATCAAACTTCCTCACACTTAGCTTTTGCTTGTCCTCAAGCAAATAGAGAATAAAACTATCTCTAAGGCCATAGTACCAAACCTAGGATCAAACAGATGCAAAACAGAAAGCAAACAAAGTGACAATCAAAAGAATAGTTCTGCTCCTGGTTGTAGGTTTTCACAATCAGTGAAAAAGAATGATTTTAAAAGCATGGAGAAGTTAGATTACAAAATCTGAATATAGATTAACTTGGGATCTTTCACCACTTCTTTCCTCTAACCTTTGGATGACAAGGGGTGTGAAGTAACGCCTTATTCCGCGATACCTTTCAACACCACGTACTCATGATCAAAAACAAAAATTAAACTACAATTAACTTTTCTTTCGCATGCAAACACATTCTTCTTCAAGAAATATATACAAATCAAACGAATTATTGTGAATTGCAGAGTTGTTCCGTAACCCAGACTTTTCTCTCCATCCATGTATGTAACGGTGTTGAGCCAACTATCCCAGATCCCGAGACCTTAGGTAGATAGGTGTTAAGGCACCCCTAGGACTTAATAACCAGATAGACGAGGCCTGCTTTTGTTAGGAAAACTTTTGATCAGCGGAGTACCTTGCCTTATCCTTTCATTCCAAACTTTCACATCATTTCCAAAATCCCAAGTTAATCTAATTCAGTTTCCACAATCAACTAATCCATCAAATTTCAGTGAAAATAGATTAATTTGAATAAAATAAAAAATATATATATACAAACAACCTAAAGCAGAAAGATTCTTGAGGTGGTCACCACACTCGATTTCAAAATTTGTGCAAAAATTTTCACCCAAGAATTCGATATTTATAAGCACTAAGGAAGTGATTCTCTCAAAGCAAGAAGACAGACAAAAACAAGTGTGGCATTTAAGTGCAACTGACATATTTTCAGGGAAAGGTCTCTACTTCCTCACACTTAAGAGAAGCAATGTCCTCATTGGTCAAAAATTAAAATCAAGAAAAGACCTTTCAAAATATGTCAGACTCATGAAAAATTCATTCAAGGCACTTCTGATTGTAATTAAACATTGAGCATTATAAATCATCGTAGGTTGAACACAAACATTTGAAAATAAGAGAAACTGAAACTCCCCTGATATCATAGATGGAGGAAGGTTCCCTTCCTCACACTTAAGCTCGTACATGGGGTTGCAACATTCCTCACACTTTGCATCCAAGCAAGTGTCTAGCCTTGGGGCTACATCAAATACCATAAAAAGAATTTCACCTGCACACACTCACAACTACCACAAAAACGCTAAAAGCGTTGCATTAAAGCACAGACACCATTTCCACTTCTAAATAATAGAAAAACAAAATAAACCTAAGAAATAAATTAATGCAGTAAATAAAACTACCAAAACAAAAATAAAACTAGAAAACAAAACCAAAAATAAAACATAAATTTAACCAATGGGTTGCCTCCCAGTAAGTTGCCCGTCTTTATAGTCTTTGGCTAGACTCCTGCTTTGTTATCCTGGATCAAAAATAAAAGTAGACAACAACTTTGCCAGGAAAACGAAATAGACAGTAATTAAAAGTAAACCACCTGGATCAAAACAAAGCGTTACTTTGGCAAATAAAATAGGAAAATGGATACTCCACAAAACCTGATATTTGAGGAGATACCGTCGGTAACGCTGCTCAATCAGAAGACCAGGTGTGAATGGTGTTTCTTCCTCAAATTCGAGGACATAAATGTCCTCCTCCTTTTGTTGTTGAGGCTCATGGAGGCAAGGTTGAAATTGCAGATCAATTGGTGGCGCTTCTTCCTCAGATTCGAGAATATAGATATCCTCTTCCAGTTGGTGAGGCTCAATTATGCAATCCTGCTCATCGACAATAGCGGTAGATGCATCAATTCCTTCATTCTCAATGAAATCATCAACTACTAGTGCTTCTACCGGCTCGGGGTTAGGCTCAGGCAAGATATTCTGCTCTACGGGCGGAGGACTTTCCCACCAATAAAGTTCTCGATCAGATTGTGGTGGTGGTTGATATCCAATCAGTCTTTGAAAAGCAAATACTGCTTCCCGTTTGCGCTGCAAAGCTTATTCCACCATCAATCTCGTCTCCTCGTCGTAACTGCTCTCCATTGTCAGTAACTAGCCTACAAAAATAAAGATACAAAGTAAAATAGAACTAATAGTAGAAAAAGAACACAAAGACAAAATTAACTAAACTAAACAACAAAGAGAAGCGAAGTATAAATAAAAACAGAATTGCTAAAATAAATAACAAATAAAAAATGAAAATAAAATAAAAAAGAAAATAAAGTAAAAATAACAAAGATAAAATAAAAACAAAAATAAATATTAAAAACAAAAATATAAATAACGTAACTAAAATAAATACTACTTGGAAGTAAACTAGAACTAACTTAAAAAACAAAATATAAATAAATCAAAATAAATACAAAAATAAAACCAAGAATCCTAACTAATCATGCGAACTAATGTGAATCCGAATTGAAAATAAAACTAAGAACAAACTTACTCAAATTAAATAAGAAAAGAAAAAAAATAATAATAAAAAAACGAAAACGTAAGAAGAATAAAACAAAAATCAAAAGGAAAGGAAAAAGCGAAACAAAATTCAATTCAAAAGACGTATCCTAACCTAACCTAATTCCATAATAACGACAAAAGAGATCACATCAAAATAAAAATCAAAAACGAATGGAAAAAAATAATGAAAAGAAAAAAAAGTAAGGAAAAGAAGAAAAATAAATTAGACAAAATTCAATTCGCAAGGAAATAAAAAAAATAATGAAAAAAAGAAAAAAAATAAACAAAGAAAAAGTTAACTAAAGTATCTGAAATAAAATAATAATAAAAAAACTAAACAACATACGCGTATACCAAAATCAAACTAGTCATTAAAATAGAATCTAATTCAAGTAACGGAAAAAAAAAAGAAATAAAAATCAAAAACTAAAAGAAGGGTAAGAGATCTAAACGTAACAGAAAAAAACGTAATACAACCCAAATAGATAAAATGCAATCGAATGAAAGAAATACGAAAGTAAAAGGAAAGAAAAATAAAGTCTCAATTAAATAAATAAAAATGTCAATTAACCGTGTCGAAGGTCCCCGGCAACGGCGCCAAAAACTTGTTGAGCAGAAATATGTTACTATCTCTACCTAGGCAGCGTACCTATCATTTTGCGGAATAGTGAATTGGGTGGGGTTGTCGATCTCAGGGAACTCGTTCAATTAATTGACAATTTATTTATTAATTGAGAAACTAAACTAAGAAAACAAGAAAAGTCAAATTTTCAGGTTTTACTTGATTTAATAAAAAGAAAGACTCAACAATCTGACATAAAATAATGAAACGGTAAAAAGATAAAAAAAAACTAGATAAAGAAATAAAGATTGAAACTCTAAAATATAAAGAAGCACCCCGGATTGTTCTGCAAACCTTTACTTTATTAATCTATTTATAAACTCTTCCCTAATTCTGCAATAAACTCAGGAATCTTAATTAATTCGTTGACTGGTCCCTGTACAACAAATCCTAACTGGTAGAAATAACAAGCCGCAAACCATGCCCAAGTCAATTCTAACCAATCGCTTTATTACCAATTCCTATTGGAGACAGATTAACCTATAGGCAAACTATGCTTATAATCGTTAATCCGGTTTAACTTCCTATGTCTAGTTAACTAATCTCAGTGCCGCATTTTGATTAGAAAACTACAACTTTAATACCCCGGATCTAAAAATGGTGATTAAATTACTCTAATAAAATTATTAAGGGCCTAATGGTGCCTAAAGAGTATTGGTAAAAAGAATAAAACCAAAAGAAAAGAGAAAACGCTTGAAAAGCGAAAAACGCTAAAATGCGCGTTAAATGAGTATAAGAGATATATGATCTCGAGAGGGTCCGAGATGGATTCCTAAGGCTTAGTTAGGCCTAATTATTATACGGGAATGATTCCCGAAGAAAACGGATCCAAATAATGGATTAAAACGCTAATTAAGCATAAAAGCACGTTTTTCGAGAAAACCCGAAAACGTGACTTTAAGTGGTCAAATGGACCCGTAAAAATTATAGTTGATTAAATAACTATAATTAAGTATTAATGGAAGCTTAATAACCATTAAAAATAAAGAAACGAGAAAAATCCGAAAAACGGGCCCGGTTAGTGAATAGTGCTAAACCGGGTAAAATAACGAGCGTTTTTTGTAAGAAAACGAAAAACGCTCCAGCTCACTAATAATGTGGGACCAGTTTTATAACTACACACACACCTATACTTAAGTAATTAGCTAGCTTTATTAAGTCACAAAAGGACAAAGTAATAAAGTAGAGGAGGGGAATAGTGAAAGAGATATAAGTAACTCTCTCACCTTCTCTCATTCTTCTCACTCACGATTATTTCTTCCCCCTCCAAGCTGAGCTTCTTCTTCCTCCTCTGTTAAATGGCGATTTCACAAGTGAGCACACAGCCCTCCTTCTTCCTCCATTAACTCACTCATCTCTTCACCAAACCTCACAAAAATACTACCGTTAGATTCGTATCGACGAGGGCTACGTTTTCCACCCTTCAAAAGCTTGAAACATTCATCTTCATCTCCATGGAAGTAGGCCATTTTAGAGCTTAAAGAAGTGTTTTTGAGTCTCCAACATCTTCTTGATACTCAAAGGTAAAAAGAAAGTTACAAGCTCTTCATTTCTAGCTAACTCTTCCAATTTTGGAAAAAATTCCCTCACGTTGAATTTTTCCCCATGTTAGCCGTGAGCATCTTGCTCTTGTGGGGGGATGGAAACTCTTCCAATGGATTGCCAAGCTGTCCATTTGGTTATTCTAAGGTAAAACCTAAGCTAAACCTTGAAAACTAGCTCCTTGGAATATATTAGGTTATGTGGAAAATATTGAAACTTACTTGTTGATGTGTGTGTGGGATATGATTGTAGTTGGCAATCTATGCTCCTTGGTATGTTGTGAAAACAAGAAGAGAAAGAGGGAACAAGAGAAAGAAGAGGAAGAGGAGTAAAAACCGAGAATAAACAAGGTAATGGGCTTACCTTGCGTTGGTTTTATTTGCTTGGGAAAACTTATGTTGGTGTTGTATAAACAACCTTGAGCTTGAATGGGTGTAGTTGTGATACTACAATGATGGTAGTTAAATGAGAATGTTTAATGTTGTTTAAGTGTGAGAAATAAGTTTGTGAACTAAGCTAGTTTATATGTGTGAACAAGGGGAATTTGAGGTGGTTTTGATGTCTAAACCAAACAGGTGGGAAGAAGTGCTTGTGAGTTGATTTTAGTGTGGTGAAATGCTTAGTAAAGCAAGTAAGTGCTGTCAAAATTTACCTAGGAATGGAAAGTCTTGAGTGTTCTATGATGAGGAAGAGACTAGGTGTGCTTAAGAGGTTTAAGTGAGTAGTAATGGTTTGCAAAAATCAAGCTAAGGAGAAAGGTATATTAGGAGTAAAGATAATGTCATTTGAGTGCTAAGAATGACATTGGTGAGGGAAGTTTGAATGGTATAATGATGCAACCAGAATCTGTTACAAGAGTTGAACAAAACAAGAAAACTAGTTATGGAATATAAGTGATGTTGAGTAAGAATTTGGGTAAGGTTTGAGCCTATGATTTGAAGAGTTTTAGAGCATGTTTTAAGGTGATTAAATGTGTGGAAAACTTGTGGAAAGTTTATGGAAAGAAGGGTGGTTTAAGGATTGATTTGGAGTGGAAAAATCAAGTTGGAGCAGGTTTTAGCAGGGTCCGGGACTTGGTCCTTGGACAAAGTCCCGGACCACACCTAAATTAAGGCCGAGAGTGCAAGTGCTGCTTTGGTCCGGGACTATACTCCAGGACAAGGTCCCGGACCAGGTGTAAATTTCACCCGAGAGTTAAGTTTGCAATTGGTCCGGGACTTAGGGTAAGGACCAAGTCCCGGACCACCCCCAGAAACCTACAGAGAGTGTTTTAAAGGGTTTAAATGATGGGGGTTTGAATGTTAATGATGTTATAAGATGTTAAGGCCTTGTTTGGTGACATGTAAAGGCCCTAGGAAGTGTGATAAAGTGTTAGAAGTGATTGAGAAGTGAGAACTCAAATTGACAAGAGTAAAACCGAGTTAATGGGATAACGGGTAAATACGGGAATAGCATTTTATTATGTACCGTATGAGTTTAGTGTTAACAATAATGTTTGAAACATTATCAGAGAGTCGTGCGTGACCCGAGCATGGTGAGATGCCACGGTAAAGTAAAAAACCCCGGTGAAAGGTATGATTTTCTCATGCCCCGTATGCTAACCGAGTTACTCTGATTTGTGTGTTTGTGTGCCGGCTTAATCAAGATTAAAGCATGAAAATGATCCCTTGTTTGATTTGCATGCATTGTTGTATGTTGTATGAGCTAACATACTTGTATGCCGGTGTGGTCTAACGTAGTGCATAGACCGACTCTTAGTGAGTACTGATTGACTAGAAACCCGTTGAACGGGTAGTCACATAACCAATGGTAATATGCAAACACGCACAAGCTATCGATTAAAGCATAACGATAACACAAACATATGAACTCCTTAAAATGTGAGGAGATGTACGGGTTGAGTATATACCCGATAACGGTAGAGAACCTTATTGAAACAATCCACGAAATAAATATGAGTGGAGAGATAAATGACCTCCATCGAGAGGATTGAAGTTAGTCCAATAATGTAAACTTATAAGAAAGGTAAAAGAGACCTAAGGGACTATGTAACTCCCTTGAGACATGGTCGACCTCCTATATGAGGATTTTACCCGGTATAAGAAAATATCCGAATGTACAAGCACATGATTGTGAGGGTAACACTTAAACCTAAGATTACCCGAATTTAAGTAAAGTTCCCAAAGTCATTAGAAACATCGAGAATGATGCTTCTAGACTAATATACATGATATTATTATAACTCCGAGAGAGGAGTGTATGGGAACGAGAGTAGTCCGAGAGTAGTCGGACCTAAGTAAAAGAGATAGGAACTAAGAGAGAGTTCCGTGAGCTAGTTGAGCCTTCCCACCATGCTAGACCCAGAGTAGGGTCGAAACCGGGGAAGTAAGACTATGCTAGAGAGCCATGAGTTTTGGCTTAAGTATGTGATAAGAGTAACAAGCGTGACGTAGGAGACCTGTAGTGTCTCGAGAATCTACAAGAGCTTGAGTATGAATAACCCAAGAGTGTGGGTGAGATAATGAGTATAAATAACCCGAGAGAAAGGGGTGAGTATATGTATGAGTAACCCGAGAGAATGGGTAAGTATAAGAATGAGTAGCCCAAGAGAATGGGTATGTATACGAATAAGTAACCCGAGAGAGCGGGTGAGGTATTGAATAAGTAAACAAGGCATAGTGAGGAATAACCCTCAATGCCTAAGAGTAACCAGTTACCACTAACAACATTGTTATGTTAGTTAGGAATCGTGTTCCGTGATTGGATGTAGATTCCTTGTGTGATATACATATATATTGTATTGCCATGATGCATGTTGTTTGATTAAAATGAACTCCATGTATATCCGACCCAAAGTAGTCGGCGTACCGCGGTTAGCACGCGGTATATGCGAATTTCTATTCAGCGTAAGCTGACCCCCTAGGGGGAACGTTTTTAGTGTGCAGGTACTTGAAGCTGACCACCGTTCGAGAGAGTAGGACGGGGACAGTTATGAAGCGTGGGTAGTTAGATCGTAATTACTTATGCATTTAAATGAGGTGTAAGTCCGAGTATGTTATTGGCATCCGTATATTGTAGACTCGGTAGTAAAGAAGTGAAATGAGTATTGTATTTGTATGAAGTACTCGGTTGATCCAGTCCATCAGACCGTTACTGTATGTGAGATAGGCCTGGTTAGCCATATGGGTGGCTAACGGCGTTGTTTCACCCCTCGTTGTAGTTAGAGTTCCGCTGCGTGAGTAAGAGTAATTGGTGTCAAATTAAGAGGTAATGACGAGATTAACGGTTGGGGTGTTACAACAACGATTGCTTTAATAATTAGCTAGAGAATTAAAGCACATGAAGAACAGGAATTAAACTACTGCAATTATAATCAGAGAAAAATATTACAAAATAACTATAAAGATTCGGTTTGCTATCCCAACCCGGGGAGCTAGTCTAATTACTCAGACATGACTCTAAAAATAACAACAAAGGAATAACACAATGACATAGTAGATAGAAGGGTAGAAGAAACTCTGTTAGAAGATTCTACTCCGCCCTCTGTTGTCACATGTCTCTACATTAATCCCATGTCAGAAGTGTACTGGAGTGTAACAATGGTGGAGTTGTGGGGGTGTGAGAGAGGAGACCAGAGGCAAAGCCTCTGTTGGAGGCGTTGTGAACCGGCGTGAATGAAGCATAATTGAGCCCTAATCTCGTATATATATCGAGCCGGAGAGAGTTTGGTGACGGGAGAATTTTTTCCGTCGCTGACGGACGTAATCTGGAACGTAGATGTATGTTGTAAATAAACAGTTGTAGAAGTAAGGGAGATGTAGATATGTTTGGACGTGGCATTAGAAGTGTTTTGGAGGACTCGGAAGTATTTTTATGGTAATATATTATATATATATATATAATAGTAGTATTTGTATATGGTAGGGTCGATTGTTCATATCCTTAATTACTTTTTATTTTATTATTTTTGCTTCTCGAAGTAGTTGTTTTATAACTTATTTTTTATATTTAAATAAAAACGTGAATATGCATGAGAAATTGCTGTCATTATTTTTCTATTTTTTTAGTCATTTTATCATAAATGTTAAAATTTTTAAATGGTTGAAATATATAATTTTAAACCTTTTAGAAAATATATATAATTAGAGATAGTATAAGTGTTTTTTTAAATAGTTTCTAATTTGTATAGATGAATTTCATAGTACTTATTACTTTTATTTAAATTTAAAATTATATTTATATTTTTTAAAAGAAAAAACTGAATGATATCGCTATTGTATTATAGTTTTCTAATCATATAATATTTGTTATTAATACATATATATGTAAAAAAATGGAGTATAGCAATTCAAAATACACCAATCAACCGATTACAATTAAGCAAATTGCAAATATAAAAATACCAAGCTAATATTTATGTTATTTTCGTAATTAAAAAAGTGAAGTATAAAATATTTTTAAAAAATATTGCACGTTAATTTGTTAACCTTCATGTTATAAGTTATCGTGTAGTGCATATTTAAAAAATCAAATGTTAATAAATATGTAAAGTCGACTCCAACAATTCAGTTTATGTATAATGTTGGAAATGTTATATACAATCATGGTGTGAAAACGTTTATATATAATAATGGAATCGTAGAAACGTGGAAACGTTTATATAAAAACGTGGAAACATTTATATAAACTCGTGGATACGTTTATATAAAAACGTGGAAACATTTATATAAACTCGTGGATACGTTTATGCATAACGGTGGAAACGTTATACTTGATTGTGGTGTGGAAATGTGTCGTAGAAACGTTATATTTAATTGTGGCATGGAATATATAATTGTGTAAATGTATATATGTAATCATGGCGTGTAAACGTTTATATATAAATCGTAGAAACGTATTGTGGCATGGAAACATTCATATATAATTATTGAAATGTTTATATGTAATCATGCCATGGAAACATTATATATAATCATGGAATCATAGGAACGGGGAAACGTTTAGATAAAAACGTGGAAACGTATATATAACAACGTGGAAATGTTAAAATAAAAAGGTGGAAACATTTAAATAAAAAGGTGGAAACGTTATATGAACTCGTGGACTCCTTTATGTACAACGGTGGAAACATTATATATAATTGTGTCATGGAAGCATCATACATAATTATAGAAATGTTTATATATAACCTTGCAGTGGAAACGTTTATATGTAATCGTGGCGTGGAAACGTTATAGATAATCATGGAATTGTAGAAACATGGAAACGTTTAAATAAACACGTGGAAACGTTTATCTGAATTTGTGGGCACCTTTATGTAAAAGGTTGGAAACGTTATTTATAATTGTGGTGTGGAAATTTGTCGAGTCAGTGACGACGATACAAAGTATAGAACGACTTCAAAATAGTACACCCTAAAAACCACCCTATGAAAGCAAAAAACGTTGAAGGGATTTTCAGGGTTTATGGTGTAGGGCCTGAAAAACTGTCGAGTCAGTGAGAATAATACAAATTATAGAACGGCTTCAAAATAGATTACCCTACCCCACACACCCTAAAAACCACCCTAGGAAAGCTAAAAACGTCGAAGGAATTTTTAAGGTTTGTAGTGGCGGGTTTAGGGTTTCCATCACTATCATAGAAAAGATGACACTAACTATATTTTTTCATTTGATCATTCTTATCGAATCGTGGTGTATAAGAATTTTTTCTTAGCATTTATTGACTTACAGAGCTTGACTTGATGATAAACCTAAAGGCTATAAACGATTTAAAGTTAAACTGAGTTGTTGGATTTGATTTTACATATTCATTAACCTTTGTTTTTACATATCCACGATATCTTATAAACGTTTCCATCAATGATTAGAAACATATACACAACCTTTTATAATCGTTTCCATCACTATTATAGAAAAGATGACACTATATATTATATATCGTTTCCTTTGTCGTGCAATTGAATCATTGTGTATACTAATGTTTTATTAGCATTTTTCAGTTTATAGAGCTTGATTGATTGATAACCAGAAGGTTATAAATGTTTGAAAATGATAAACTGAGTTGTTGGAGTTGATTTTATGTATTCATTAACCTTTGGTTTTTATGTGTCCACAATAATTTATAAACATTTTCAATGATGCTTAGAAACATGTACACAACCTTCTATAATCGTTTCCATCAACATAATAAAAAGATTACTCTAACAGTATTTATATATCTCTTCCTTAGGTCGTTCATAACGTATCATTGTGTATAAGAATATTTTATTAGCATTTTTTAGTTCACTGAGCTTAATTGATTGATAAACCAGAAGACAATAAACGTTTAAAAATAATAAACTGAGTTGTTGAAGTCAATTTTACGTATTCATTAACCTTTTGTTTTATGTAAGCAACGATAACTTATAACCTGGAGGCTAATATGTTTACGTTCTATAAGCATTATACATCACTTTTTTAAAAAAACATAAATATTAGCTTAGTGATTTTAATATTAGCAATTTTTTTAAAATTGATTCAGTTGATTAAGACATGCATTTTGAATTGAATATATATATATATATATATATATATATATATATTCTATTTTTTACATGTTTGTATAAACAACAACTATTATAAGAGTAAAAAACTATTATACAATAGCCTTGTATACATGTATATTGTCATGAAAAAGTTTTGGATAATTGTTGAAGTATTTTATGAGGATTATAACTAATTATGTTATTAAGATATTGTACGTAAAAGAAAATTCATAATAATATAAAATACCATGCATAATCGTTATATTAGTATATAGAGAATTGCAATTGATTTATATTAGCGTTTTCTTAAAATAGTGACAGAAATGACAGTAACCATATATATGTGTTTTCCATGTTAACAATATTAGCTTTCTAATAAACGAGAGGAATAGGGCGTGAATATGACTGAAAATATCACGTGAATTTGATTTGATAATTTAATCATGATCGTTTATTCTCATCACTTATTTTTGACCGGTTCAGATTGCGTCCGTCATTTCGACGGAAATATACTTTCCGTCACACAATCTTCTCCCATATCGAGCAGCCAAAAATAATGTCTCTTTATCTTAGTAATGTATGCCCGTTAATGATAAGCAACAAATATTAATTGTCGTGAGTGGTGAATGTTGGCAACGTGAGTGTATTCCAAATGACGGCGGTGTGAATGTTCTCCGTGTGTGGCTTTCAATTACGAACAATCATCATGAGAGGTGAGTATTCTTATAATGAATCAATCATTCATTAATAAATGTGGCACCATGATGATATGGATTCCATGCGTGAATTGAAGAACTATCGTTTTCTCTGCTATCCAAGTGCAGCCGATGTTATCATTTGTTGTGTTGTAATCTTTATGGGATGATGAATGCAAATCCAAATCTATTTCGTGTAATTGGCACATAAAATGCATCAGTTCTCATCTAAACATAAATATTAGGAAAAGTATATGATAAGTGACGAATACACATGAATTGTTATTAAAATAGTAAGAATTAAAACTGTAAAAATAGATGTATTTTACACTTATCACCCTCCAACTAATGTTTTTACAGGTTTGAAGAAAAAGACACTCAGCCGGAGAGCAGGATTGGGTAGATTGTGTTGGTCATTTTAGAATTGTCATTATTTTGATTATGTATGTATCCTAAAATACGGATGTATTTAGTTACAATTGTAATATAAGGACAAGTGATGTAAATGTTATGGAAATTATATCTAATCATGCACAATGTTTAGTATAGTTTATGGTAGCTTTGTTGTACAGCAGGTTTGCAACGGCGGTGACATCCCGCAGGTTTAAATTCCGCTGCTAATTAATATTAGATTGTTCAATATGAATTACAGGGACCACACAAGATGTAATGTTTAGAGATAAGGGATGTTACAAAAGTGGTATCAGAGCGACACGCTCTGATGATTAGATATAAGATTTTAGAAGCCTTAGTATTGGTCTATGGGATAGGATATGTGAGTGAGACGTGAAAGATGCGCAAACCTAAGAAATTCTTTGTGGGTTCACTAGGTTAGAGGATATTAATAGCGAATACCTTAGACTTTTAGTTCATTATACACCTATAGTAATAGGTGGAAGGTGGTTTAGCTTTTGGACCATTGATAAGGAGACCTGATCAACCTCCATATCATGAAGTTCACGAGTTAAACTTGATTTCACCTTGTAGGACTAACCATATGATATATAGTGAGACGTCTACAAGATAATACAATCAGATATTTAATATTGTTGGTGCAAAAAAAGGGCTTAAATAAGCTATTCCTACATTAAACATTAATGTTGTGACCTATATATAGGGCTATGTTAAGATAAATAACTATGTGTTGTTGTGATGACTGTAAAATACTATAGATGACTGTGGATGTGATAAATGAAACGTCCTAATATCATAACTATATTTATTTCCATAGGGCTTGTGATGGTGTACATTAATTGATACACGTATTTGAGCGAATATAAAAGTCTTGTGAGACTACAATATCATGAAAACTATAGAATGACCACCGAATTGGTGAGTCAAATGGTGTGATATCTCAGGAGTGATGTATATATACTGCTCTAGGTCATGTATTTGAATTATCTACTGCTTATATATGAAGCTTAAAATGTTTATTGTTAAGACAAATTGACCTCATGATATTAAGTATATTGTTTATAACTCAGTTATTTGAAAGTTTGTTGTGTATGTGTGGAGTTTGGAGTTATTACCTTTAAAGAAGGTTGTAAATTGAATTAAAGTTTGAAAATCTTAAGTAAAGCCTTAAAATTCCGAGAAGTGTAAACTAGGTTACATTTGTACGTTGAGTATTGGAATATTCGGAATGAGTATTATTGGTGATAAACCTTAGATTCAAATTCCATCTGGATAGTTTCCTTTAAGGGGATATTAATGAGGAATTAGGCCTTGGGGTAGCCTACTTATTATATTAGTAATATTATGACATTGTAAATCTATTTGATTTTCACAAGGAAGGATGATAGAGACTTACACCTAAGATGATATTTTGAGAATATAAGTTTGTAATATGTATTTGGGGACTGATTATATGAGCTAGCTTGAAGGTTAGAAAAGCTTAAGACAAAGCTAATGGATTGGAGGTGGGTCCATAACCCACAGGTTTCAGGATCGAATTAGTTGTTTTGATGGTTTCAGTAGGAATCTGAAGTGTTTGGGAATGACATTTGATCTTGGAAAAATAATGAGATTTAAGATTCATGGAAAGATTTTGATATTTGGGTTAAAGAACTAAAGTGGAAGGTAAGAGTTGTGTGGAAATGGGGTATCCATATAGTTAGAAATTAAATTAATGGATTAAGTATAGACTTTGAGGATACTACTTATTGAGGATGTCTTGGTATATGACTAGGTGAATGGTATTATGGATGGATAGTATTATGCAGGTATTCTAAAATGGTTATTGGAATTTGGAAATTTGGTAAACGTGTATTTGATATTTCTATAAATGTATTGAACCTAGTGGAAGGTTGAACTTGGTCTTGGCCAAATCAAGGGATAACTGGACACAAAATGAGGTGGAAAGGTAATTCAACCTTGGCACTGGCCATGTCAAAGTTGGATGATCCTTGAAGCTTCTTAAAACTAGCTATAAAATCGGTATAATTCATTACAAATTACATAATTACTCTGAGGAATTAGGTTAAACAAGAGAGTTGTGGAATACTACAATACGAGAATTGAGTGGTAGTATGTTCTTCATAATTTATTATTTTCTAAGTTAATTTTCACGTAGAATACAACATAATTCATCTTTATAATTATATATAATCAATTATATTAAGCTAATTGTACTATAATCTAAGTTTGTTAATTGTTAACTATAATGGTAACTGACCAACTACGATAATCCCCAATCAGACATATTTGATGTCATTTTGTAATAAACCATTAGATATTATATAGATATGCATACACCTCGTACGAGTATAATTCGTTAAATTATTTTATGCTTAAAGATTACTAAGTAGTTTATTCAACGTAGAAACTAAGTGTTCTTCTAGGAATGAACTAGTTTCAGTTATATAAATATAAGTTGTGCAAGAGTAACAATTGGTGTTATGTATAAAATATGGGTAAAAAAGGAACCAGAGTTGTTAGTTCTTTGATGAACATGAACCTTAGGGTTGAGAATTCAGAGATGGATGAGGATGTGACTTAAGGAAGAAAGGTTGATTAGTAAGCGATAAGGGTATATTCTCCCTAGAAAGTCTTCTTGAGAGCACTATGAATGCTATAAAGGGAATTAATATGTTATAGGATTATCTAAAGGATCTTGAATGTTCATTTGGAGTAGGTGGTGATAATATTTACTGGTTATGATTTAGCATGGTGAATTGAGCAGTTGCTAGCTTGACTAAGGTATAGGTTCTTTCATATTGCAAGATGTATTGAAGGATGGCGAAGGACGTAAAAGAAGGTCTTAAGGAAGAAAATCCAACTGTTAAGAGAATGAAATATATTCCCATAGTTTATCTCTTTGAGAGCATTATCATATCTATAAGGAGGTAGATTGTGGTATATGATCATTCGTAGAATGTTCAACATGTATGAGAATTAGTTGTGAGCATGATCATTCGTATGTAATAATTTTGATTTGATGTGTTATAATGACAAGGAGTATAGAGAATATGCTTGAAGGATAACTAGTTATAGCAGAAATTAAGAATTAGGATTTGACTAACCTAAGGTTAGTCCATTTATTACTAGCATATGTTATACAACAAATAGTACTCCCTCCGTCCTAAATTGACTGTCCTGTTTACTATTTAGATATATCGTTTGACTTCAATATTTGACATATAAGATAAAATAATTTTTAAAATTTAAGTTTTACATATTATTCCTTATATGATAAACTATATATTACAAAATTTAGTTTTGTAAAATTATTTTATCTTATATGCTTAATATTAAAGTGGAAAAACGTGACTTAAAACAAACAGGAAGGTCAATTCAGGACGGAGGGAGTATAATACATCTCATAACATAGGAGCATTAAATAAAAGCCATAGCTTTAAAGTACAACATTTAATTAAAACCCTCTCAAACTTCTACCAATTTCGGTTTCCAGCTTAACACCCACAATTTTACCCATTTTCCTTCTACCAATATCCAAATTTAGCCCAAAACTTCACTAACTTACATTTTAGCCCCCCCCCCCCAATTTTTCTTCAATTACGGAATTCCCCCACAAACTATAAAACTAACCTTATTAACCTACCGCTACCCTTAACAATATCACCAAACCCTTAATTACACAAAACTAACTCTAATCCTTAATTTATCTCTAATTGTCGCCAACAACCAACACCACGCCACCATTTTTCCACAAACAACCACCAGACTTCTCAACCCAGATTACAACATAAGCATAAATCGATATAACTGATAACACTTAAGGCTTAATTATAACCTTTTTGAGTTTTCCAGAACAGATTTTCGCAACCCACAAATCAGCCCCCTCTCGGTTTGCTTCGAACCAGAAAGAGCACAAGCCCACCAGATCTCTTCTCCCTTCAAACTTTCGGTTGAGACAAGATACAACCCTTACCAGTTCTCCTTTGATTTTGGCTTGAACAAGAAGAGGAAAAACGAGTCATGAAAGAAAACAAACTCAGAACCAGAAATAACAGAGGCGCAACCACCACTCGAATCCTCTCTGATTTCAGTTACAAAACTTGCAAAGAAAAGAAGCAAGAAAGTAGGGGAAGTAAGGTGGCTCCAAAATGAATTCCGAAACCATGGGTAACCGTAAGGAAGAAGCAGATAAAACTGCAAGGAAGAAGCAGCCTTACCCAGTTTTCGGAATGGCAAACACAAGAGGAGACTCGAATTCTTGTTCCTTGTTCTCGCCGGCAAGAAGAACCACCAAAAAAAAGATGAAATTCGAGAATAGAAAGGGAAGGAATGGAAGTATTTTCGCCGGCTAGGGTTGTTTTCAGAGGAAGAGAATGAGAGAGTAGAGAGGTCAAGAGAGAGTGAGGCGGTAGTTTGTTTTTTTGAAGAGAGGCGGTAGTTTAGAGAATAGGAAATTAGAAGAGTAATAAGGTTTTCTGAAATAAAATGAACACAAGGGCGGTGAGCATGTTGCGCCCAGTTAAGGTTTTACAAATAAAAGAGTACTAAGGGGGCGTTTGTTTCGAGCGAGGGAAACGAAATGGAATCAGGAAAGGGAATGAAGAGGAATGAAAAAGAATTCCCTTTGATTTTTCTGGGTGTTTGTTTGAGCTGGGGGAATTAAATAAATAATCGGTCAATGGCCGCCGGTCAATGGTCAACGGTTGTCGGCTACCGGTCAACGGTCACTAATAGTCGGTCAACATTCACCGATCACCAGTCAATGGTCATTAGTCATCGGTCAAATGGTCAAATGTCATCGGTCAACATGTACTAGGGAAAGGGAATCCCATTCCAGAGTAGGTAGTGGGGAATCAAGATAAAGGATTTTGGGGTAATCCCATTACCTTTCCCTTTCCTGAAAATAGGAAAAACTGGCAAAACAAACAGCAGGAAAGGGATTACCCCAAAACAAATGCCCCTTAAGGGATTTAGGAGATAATGGAGGAAAATGGGCTCCTTTACATATGGGCCGAATATGTCTTATTGGGTTCCGTCTTTTAGTCTCATTTGGACCTTTTTGTTTTATGAATTACAACTTAATAAGTTAGCATGACCCAGCTGATTTTTAATTAGCTTACTTGCTCATAAAGCCTCCTAAATTGGATTAGTAAATTAACTAACCTTTCAAGCTTTAACATATTAATCCCAAATCATTATTTCATGTAATAAAGTATATTACATGTTATATATTATTAAATTAAATGATTCTCTTCGTAAATATACTCTTAAATCTCAACGTATATTATAGCATAATTAATTGATTAGCTTATAATTTTATTATTTATTTTCCTTATTCCCTCAATAATTATCATATAGATTTAGAGTTTAATAAACTCTTTTGAAACATACATTTATTTAAATATTTATGATTAAGGTTACTATTTTCTTAAATCATATAAATGTTTACATAAATTCCTTTCTCTTAATATTACTTATACCCCTATACAGGTAATTAAATTGTAATTACCTTTTTATTCATTAGGGATATTTCATATATTTAGAAAGTAAATTGAAAAATATATATATATAATATAATAATAATAATAAAATCTCTTAAAATATGAAGAATAATAAAAGGTATAATTATATTAGAGAAGCCACAAAATTGATAAAAAATAAAAATAGTAAGGGAATAATAATTTAATTTTTGTAATTTTACTTTACATAATTTAATTTTTTATAACAATATTTTATATTATTAAAATTACTAGAGTTAAAATATTATAAAAAATTGAATTATCATTCTTTTAAATACTTGGTATTTTTATTTTTTTATATTTTATAATTATATATTTGGTATTTTTAATTTTATAAAATTTCAACCTATATATTAATAAAGCTATAAATTTTTATATTTTTACTGTTTTAATATATTTTAAAAATTTTGTGGTATCTTGTGAAATAAAATATTTATGTGATATACTGAGAACTATGTTCATTAAAAGTATGGGTATTTTAGTCTTAAAAAGTTTGGGATTAGTAATTTGTGGTATCTGGTGAATGAAAATTGTTTTTTATGATATCTGGAAAACTTTGTAAAAAATTATGGTATTTTGTGAATTAACAAACTTTTAGTGCTATGTAACACCCCTGAATAACATCCAATAGTACAAAGTCAAGCTCCTAGTCATATTACATGATAACTACGCAGCGGATTCTCGATATCATCCGGGTGCTACAGGTGCCAACCACCCACGTGGTTGACAGACCCCATCACTAATACTAGTTACGGTCTGAATGACTGGAATCTAAACCTTAACCAAATCCAAGTACGAACAGGAACTACGAACCAAGTACCGAGAGTCTACAACATAAGTTCTTAATCCAACAACATAAACCGAAAGTACAACCCATACATTAAAAGCATACTACTAAAGTCTTGCCATGTGGACTACCCCTATGGTAGTCACCCTTGCCTACTCTCCGTTATCGTCTGACACAAGACCTGAAAAAAATTGGGTGTAAAGGACTCAGCAAACTACGCTGAGTATGAACGTGTGAAGCCCGTATGTTGCCGGGCCACACGACTACTTGGTCGAATATTATTAAGTCAATTTTACATGCTATGATAAGCAGTAAAGCACACATCAGCACATCATGATATCATACACACTCATCGGTAGCATAGCAATATCAGTAAGCAACCAAGCACAACTTGCAAGTAGCATAACAATGTCAAACACGCAGTCCAGCACAATAAGCTACTAGTGTAGCAACAATAGTCAGGTAATTATAGGATGTGTGCGTAGGTACATTATACCGTCGATCCTCGCTATGAGATCATTCAAGAGATTGCGTATTGTTTTCTTGTTCTCATTACATATGTTTTCCTTTCTTCTCTTGCACCGAGTCCGGGGGATGTAGGTTAGATCCCGAGACTTTATAATGTAGGTGCTATTCATTCCTTGTTTCTTAAATGATCACATTTGTGAATTTTCTTATTTGCTTGGTCTCGTTACACATGTTTTCCTCTACACCCCCGAATAACAATCAACAATTAAACGACGAGCCTAACGGTAACACGAGATGTCTACGCAGCGGTTTCCTACTCTATTCGGGTGTCACAGATGCCAACCACCCATGTGGTTGATAGACCACAATACCAACTCCAAGTTACGGTCTGAATGACTGGAATTTAAGCCTTAACTAAATCCAAGTACGAACAGGAATTACGAACCAAATACCGAGAGTCTAATTCATAAGTTCTTACATAACCAACACAAACCGAAACATACATCCAGGGTTTAGTGTTACATAGTCATAACTCATTCGTTAACCTACTACTTAAGCGTCTTGCCCAGATGGACTACCCCCATGGTAGTCACTTGCCTACTCTCCGCCATCGTCCAGTTCCATACCTGTAAAAATAAAGGACTCAGCAAAACTATGCCGAGTATGAACGTGTGAAGCCCGTATGTTACCGGGCCACACGACTAATTGGTCGAATATTATTAAGTCAATTTTACATGCTATGATAAAGCAGTAAAGCACACATCAGTACATCATGATATCATACCCACTCATCGGTAGCATAGCAATATCAGCAAGCAACCAAGCACATCTTGCAAGTAGCACAGCAATATCAATAAGCAACCAAGCACAACTTGCCAGTAGCATAACAATGTCAAACACGCAGTCCAGCACAATAAGCTGCTAGTGTAGCAACAACAGTCTGGTAATTATAGGACGTGTGCGTGGGTACATTATACCGTCGATCCTCGCTATGGGATCATTCAAGAGATTGCGTATTGTTTTCTTGTTCTCATTACATATATTTCCTTTCTTCTCTTGCACCGAGTTAGGGGATATAGGTTAGATCCCGAGACTTTGCTATGTAGGTGCTATTCATACCTTGTTTCTTAAAGGATCACATTTGTGACTTTCTCTTGTTTGCTTGGTCTCATTACACAAGTTTTCCTTTATTCTCTGGCACCGAGTCAGGGGATATAGATTAGATCCCGAGACTTCATTATGTAGGTGCTAATCATTCCTTGTTTCTTTAAGGATTATTTGTGAATTCTTTTATCACCGCACGTTGGAGGACGTCTCCTCCATAGCTAGTCCCCCATTCCCGACACCCAGGGTCGAGAAAGCGGAGTCACCTCTAGACTCCAGGATAAGCTTCACCAATTTGTCACTCCCCCATTCCCAACACCCAGGGTCGAGAAAGCGGAAGTCACCTCTGGACTCCGGGATGTGCTTCACCAATTTGTCACTCCCCCATTCCCGACACCCAGGGTCGAGAAAGCGGAAGTCACCTCTGGACTCCAGGATGTGCTGAGAAAGTGGGGTCACCCAGGGATCCCCAAAACATATTCCACCATAGACGGTCAAAGATCTGATGCAGATACCAACTCCTGATCATCCATACCGCGCGGCCCGAGCTGTTATCTTCCCGGGTTGTTCTCGTGTTTCACCAGTTGGTACTTTTCATTTCATTATCATTACAATCTCGACACCATAGTGGGTGTCATTAGCGGTCCTCTGAAGTTAGAGAGGATTTGTCTCTTTGTATAGTTCTTTTGTTTTGTCTACGTGGTTCGTCATGTCTCACCAAAGGAGACTTGCTCTTTATTATGATTAATGAATAGACACCATAGTGGGTGTCATGGTAGTCCTCAATGGTTTAGAGAGGAGTTCCCCTTGTAGAGTTTTCTTTGTTTTCATAATTCGTAGTAGTTCATCTCAAGTTCCATATACGAGGAAGGGACTAAACTACTGTGTGCGCGCAGGTAATAGGCCACAAGGATATATAACAAGCATATAAGCAAGCCACAAGAAGCAATCCAATTTCATGCTATAGTCTTAGAGTCATTATCAAACAAGCACACAACACACAAGCCGTGTAACACGACAACATACGAACCACACATGTCCATACCTTATCCGAAGCACGAGTCGTCTTACACTCGAAGTCCCGGTCGGAGTTCACTACGTCCCTAGCGTTAATTAAAACAATGGGTCAGTTTATTATTTTATGTGACTACACTTTATATCGTACGTTTATCCCTTGGTAAGTTGTTACATGCTTAGTTTAGATTGACTCTTAGAACTTCACATGCATTAATCCTAGGCTTAACTTACTCCTAGGATAGTTCATATCTTTATTTACATGTTAACTAAGCCCTTTTCCCTTAGGTAATGTTTTAGGGCGTTTTAAAAAGCAATTATGTAACAAGTTGTATCATATAGATATGACTTATCCAATGGGTATTCTTTCCCTAGATAAATAGGTGAGTAACATTTTAACCTTTGTCTAATGATAATATAGATCATATCATACCCCTAAACTTTTAATAGTGCTTACTATTCCGGTTTTGGTATCGCGCATTATTCTTAACCTCTAATGATAGAAACTTATTGTTGTTTTCCCCAAAGTGGGTGGCAGTTTAATTAGGTGTTTTAACAAGACTTTCTCATAACCAATCTAATATAACACTGTTGGTCACTTGAAACTCCACTGGACAGAACCGAGAATGCTACAGAATTGAAAACACCATTGCACGTATCTTTATTCAACTCCTTTGTTCAGGTTACTAAACCGGTCCTTAAGTTTCCCCAAGTGTATTCCCCATTACCCATGTAGGTTAGTAGGATTTTTAAATCCACTTACGACCCATTATGACTCTCTTACACTATTTGTATGTTAATCATACAGAAGCAGCATTTAGTCGAAATTCTGAAACATCATTAGCGCCTTCCTTCTTCCCATTTTATTTCAGCCCGTTGGCCTGTCCCCAATTCTACCCAAAACTTTTTACCTATCTACCTGAGTATTCTAGCAACAGTTCAACGCAGACACGACACCAACCACAATGTTAACCCCTCTGATATGTCCTTGTACTGAAACCATCAAGGCTGCAGAACTGGAAACTTAATGTGTGTATCTTCTCTTTTCTTCTTGTTCTCTAGTCTTTCCAGTGGATCTACCCACCGAGACCAATGCATTGGCAATGTTGTAAATTCATTCTCAAGCCACTACAACTCCCTTACTCTTCTGTAATACGTTTTATACAGAGGGCAATCCTTTGAAACATTACTCGTACAGAAAAACTGAAGGTTGCAGGAACGGAAACATGAACTGGTATACATTTCCTTGTTCTTCTGTCTTTTAATCTATCTTAAGTACTCCTCAATTCGTTTTAGTTACCAGGTAAGTGTTTGATATAGTTTTAACCTCTACCAAATTCAAAGCAACAAGGAACACCCCTCTGTGTTCTTCATACAAGTCTGAAAACTGAAAATAGAGAACCTGAGCTGATATTTGTAGTTCTGTTTCCGGTTGGTTCATAATCCTGTTTTTCAATCTTTTCCCAATTATCTAGCTACTTAGTTACACGCCTTGGTATTGTTTCAATCTTCAACACAGACCTAAACAACAAGGAATACACCTCTGAATCTTCTTTACACAGAAATCGAAAACTGAAACTGAAATCCTGGACTGAAGTATGTTCATTGCTGTGGTTGGTTTCTGTTATCTAATCCAACTTATCATTCTAGCGCATTCCCAAGCCTTAAAGTGTGACAATTCTTACTTTCATTCAAAGCCCAGTTTCCGTCAAAATTTATACCGATAATACCGTAAGCTCTAAACATTAATCTAACCCAGTTTTCTGCATTAATTTAACCAAGTTTTCAGCGCTAACACTTGGGCATTTGTTCAGTTTGACCCGGCAGTTTGTCCTGATTATTTAGTGACCATATTACCAGCACTCTCAACATTATTTTCCTGACACGGACAAACAAACTTCCAGCACCAAAACATATCTTATTCGGCTTTGATCTAACAAGCTTTCCACTCTTAAAACCACATATCAATTCTTATTTAGCCCGTTTTTTTCTCTATCCATCTATGACGTGTTTACTAGGTCACCTAGCATTATTTTCCTTGACAATCTTCACTCAAAAATTTCCAGAACAATACCTTATCTTCTCGGCAAATAGAGCACACAACTCGTAACCCAGTAATTAGCACCTAGGAAGTCAAGTTTGCTAACTTGACAGACCAACGTATACCCAGATTTCTTTGTGGAAATTACTAGTTTAAACCCAATGGGTTACTCTCACAGTTTTCAGCAGGATTCTTGCATGATTTTTGACTCCTTAAAAACTTGTTGTTTATCCTCCTACATCTAGCGTACCAGATTGACATTCCTTGCCAAAGGTACCACAACACCACGTCAATGTGTAATGCATTTTCACACTTAATAACTGCCAGGTTTCTCTATTATTTTCAAGCTAAAGTAATGGGTAATACTCAAGAATTCACGATTAAGTTTTTACCTCAGTCAACTACTTCCCAGAACAATAGCAAGTTTCCCGACAATCAGGACAAGGTCACAACTCAGTAATTAGCTTTTAAACATTATCTTTGCTAGTTCATTAAACTAACATAAAATCAGGTTCATCTGAAAAATTCCCAGCTCACTACCAAGTACCAACAGACCTCCACTCTTGCTCTCGGTAATTCTCAAGCCCAGTTTAACACTTGAAGCTAGGTGTTTAGACTACCATTTTAGTCAACGTATTAGCCCCACAACAGGTTGCCCCTTTTTTTTTCAGGGCATCCTTATCAGTATTAACAAGATGGTTCTCAAGCAGAGTTTTACCAGCTTTCAGTTAAATGCATCAGTAAGGTTTTAAGTTTATTTCAAACCCAATACAACACTCACATCCCTCCTATCATTTTTCTTGTTTACAGGACCTGACAACAGAAGCAAGGTTTATAACTCAATAACTAGTTCCTAGTATATCAGATCTGCTAATTCACCCCAACCAACACATAACCAGTTTGTTTTTTTTGAAATTACTGTCTTAATACCAATAGATCTTTTCCATTCTTTTCGGTAACCCTTAAGCACGTTTTAACCTTATTAAAACCCTGGTGGTTAGACCACCATTTAGCCATCACGTTACCCTTATAGCTCACAGACTACTCCAGCATATATTTTTTTTTTCAGATTTATCAACATAACCTCGAACAGAATGTTTACACAATATCAAGCATGGTTTTTAGGTAGGGATGAGGGTTACAACCTTGGGGTTTTTGAAGTTGTTTCTCCGGTAATTTCTTAGCCTTCCTTCAGAAGTTTTCGGCCCTACACAAAACTGCCACTGAGATCAATTTCGTTGTATATTTGAAATGAATAAATTAGGTTAATTCACCAGGTTTCTCGGTGGGTCTTACCCTTCTTAGGAGGAATTACTCCTTGAGTTACTTTTGAGCCTTAGCTGGTGATTTCCCTCCAAAACAGGGTCCTCCATAACCGGACCTTTGACATAAGGAATTTTCCCAGGTTAGTTGTTTATAGTTACCGAGAAGATGGTAAATTTTACTGGGCATACACGAATGTCTAGAGGAGTTACCTTGGGTGTTTTCCAAAGACTACAAGGTAGGTCGTTGCTCTTAAACTCGGAGGGTTGCTGGAGTACTTGCATGCCATTTTCACGCAGAGCAAAGGAAGAGAAAAGGGTGAGTAAGCAAACAACTTCCACGACACTAAAACAGAGAGAATAAGGCGAGGATCTAAACTGTTTGTGGCCTCACCTTGCTTTCGATTTTGGGACAGTTTAGGAGATGAGGTTTTGGGTATCTCTTTAGCGCAACCTTGCGGAGGTCTCCACGAAGGTCTCATGCATGCGAAAGGTTGAACAACCAGGGAGATTAGAAACGATTTTCGGACAGAACACAGAGGTTTATGTACATTAAGGGCGCATCTTTAATCAGGAAGAACAAGGAGAAACAGGGAGTTACCTTGCGCCCAAGTAGAGCTTCTGGGTATTAGTCACTTAACTTCAGACAGAGTTGAAACGGTCGCCTCCGGCATGCACGAGGAGAAAGAACAGGGCTAAGCTCAGATGCATGCATAAGGGGTCGATGTACACAGAGAGGCCAAGTAAGGTGTAACAAAACTTGAGTTTGATGGGGGAGATGTGAACGAAGCATAAATCGACAGAAAGGCTGATTTCCACAACAGCGTCGGGAGCCATCAGAAGGGAAAGAGGGCTTACCGTCGCAGCAGTTGCAGATGCGTGGGCAAGCTAAAGGGGTAACTTCCACCGAGAACCGCCATGCAAATCCAAGGAGCACACTAGGAGCGGACTGGTCTTGCATGCGTGGGAATTGAAACAATTGACTGGCTCTTTTTCCTGAGTCTGCACAAGCGTGAGACAACGGGAGAGGTACAGAGCTGGGTGAGTTTTCTCAATCGGGCACATCGATGGGGGGAGAAAAAGCAAGAGGTATCGGTTGGAAATAAGAAAATAATTGCACGTGGGGGAGGTGGAAAGCTGATGAGTGAATTAGTAATTTAAATGGGTTGTAAGTGGATTAAAAATCCTACTAACCTACATGGGTAATGGGGAATACACTTGGGTTGTAAGCTGATTAGTGCTATACCGTAATTTTCCCAAAATAAAAGCACACTCGAAAAAAACAATAAGGGGTTTGCATGTTAATTTTTCCAAAAACCAGTTGAAGGTAGAGATGAAAAATAAAATTTAGAAAATGAAATAACTAATGAATGCTACATCAGTCCAGTACCCAACTAGTAGGTAGACGTTGCGGACCATCCACACGTATTATGGTGCAGCCCATATGATGTGGCAGTCCCAGTCAGCACATCAGTCCCAGTCAGTAGATAACTGGGCTGTATTTTGTTATATTAACTTTTAATTGTTGTAACTTTTAAAATAAATATTAAAAATAAAAAAATTGCACCAATGTTTATCTAAATTCAAGCTCTTCAAAACCAGACCAACATGATATGTGTTGACAGTTTAAAATTAATATTAGTTAGATGTAATGTTTTGCACATATCAGCAAGACTTATGATTCACCGTATAAAGCTTAAATATACCGTACAACAATAATAATACACCAAAAGACAATAATGATTCAGTATTTGTTTCCGAATTGGTACATCAATAAATATATGATTCATCATAAAGGTTTAAATTGCAACATACAAATAAATATAATACACCATAAAATAATTATAGTACATCATAAAACGATAATAATACAACATAAAATAATATTGATTCACCACTTGTTAGTTTAAATCATAATATCAATTTTAATGAATCATGATATCGAAATTAATGAATCATATCTTAATTTTACTATATCATCGCAACATATAACAAAAAAAATAAAACAATAATGCAACATAAAACAATATTTGGTATGTAAAAATACATGATTCGCCACAAAAGATTTAAAATACAACATACAACCATAATAATACACTACAAAACAATAATAATTTTTTTATCGGTGCTGAAGTAATTAATCACTTATTAATTAATGAATCATAATCTCAAATTTAATGATCATATCATCATTTTAGTGTATCACGTAAACATATAAAAAATTAAACAATAATATAACACAAAACAATATTTGGTATGTATGAAAAATACATGATTCACCATATGAGGTTTAAAATACATCATACAACAATAATAATACACCACAAAACAATAATGATTTTTTATCGGTTCCGAATTTATAATCTAATTCACCATTTATTAGTTAATGAATATAATATCAAGTTTAATGAATCATAATATCAAAATTAATGAATCATATTATCATGTTAGTGTATCATCATACACATGTAAATATATATTTTTTTTAAAGTTGTCAAAATGTATTAATGACTGGTCTTTTTTTTTAAGAGCTTGAATTTAGGTGAATAGTGATTAATTTTTTTTCATTTTGAGCTTATATATTAAAAGCTATAACCATTTAAAGTTAATATAGTAAAAAGGCAGTCCAGTCAACAAAAGCCAGTCAGTAACTGAATGGACTGCCAAATGGATAGACTGTTCCTATAGCGTGCGAGTTGCCCGCTTCTTCGAATTTGCGGTACCCAAAGCTCTGTTCGGCATGGCGTTTGCTGGTAGGAATGTTCTGGCATAAATGCAGCTGTTTTGAAGACTGCTGTTTGGCAGTGCAACATATATGCATCATGTTTGGTTAAGTTATTTATATGTAGTGTGTTTACCGTTTTCGTATTACAATACAATTTATTATATTACACTACGTAACTTTATTTTGTTAGTAAAAATAAATAAAAAATTCACAAACAATATATTACTATGAGTATTTAATTTACAGTAAAAAACATGAGAAACCAAAGAAAATAAAAATATTTATATAACCAATAAATTTTTTATTATTTAAGCAAAATTTGTAACTTTAAACAATTTTTTTTATTATCTAAATTTTATAATTCTGGCAAATATAAAAGCGTAAAAAAGAGAACAAGTGTTTCAAATTTTCTGATAATATTGTGAATTTATTTAGTGAAACTGTAATTTTTAATAATACTAATTTTTTTGTAACTTTGTATGTTAATAAATTTATATGCATTCATATTTCTATATACTATTTTAATATTTTAATTTATATATCAACATGTGTGTATATTTGTTGGTTTTTAAATTTTATTAATCTATGTGGTATTACAAATAATATATTGTAGATTTGTATTATAAATGTGGGGTTTTTAAATTGGTGAAAGAAGTAGTGCCATTTTTATAAATTATTTGAAGCATTATGTAATTTGTAACAAATAAAGTAACTTGTAAATTTTTTTTTAATCAATAGTCACAATAATTACATTATGAAGTGAGTAAAGGAACGGAAGTGCAAGCACGTAAATGAAAAAGTAGCATTGCTGCGGGTATTTATGCTGATATTTATACTGATATTTATACTCTTTTAACCGAACGATAAAAACAAATAAAGGAGTTCGAAACAACATATATTTGTACATGTATTTGTCCATAAATGCATACCGAACGCCCTCTAGAAATCCTTAAAACAGAGGAATCTGACTTTCAAGAGAAGAGAACACTCCTCTTTTCTTCTTCCTCCTCTTCCCGCCGCGCGGCCGCGCCCCCCGCTTTCGTTCTCACTCCCGCAGCCGCTAAAGAACAATGCTCTGCCATGCGACCCGCTATGCTGTCAACCTCACCTTCACCGTTGCACGCCTAGCCAATTGTACTACCTTACTCACAGGACATTCCTCGATGAAGTGGAAATCCAATACGTTCGGGATCGAGGGCTAGACCATGCCGTCGAGAAGGAAAGAATCTCCAACCACTAATAGGCGTGAAAAACCTCATAAAGTCTGAGCCGTCAAAATCCATTCCGCTCTCTACGATCGTTGTAACAGGAGAAGCTTAGAATCCCCTCTCGTCCATCGAATTTGTCCGCAGTTACCCTTTCGGTTTTCGAGGAGTATTTTCCGGGAAACATTAGGATTCATCCTCATGTTAGACTAACCCCAGAAGCTCTCGAGCTTGACTCAGAAGAGCAATGATGTACCAGAGCGACACGTTTCGCCAGAGCGCCGCCGATAGGCTGCTTAAGCTGTTGATGCTGTGTGAAGTGAATGAGATTCCACTGACCTTGATTGATAGGTTAAGATGGGACCTCGGTATACCAGATGATTATGTTAAATCGTTGGTTCCGGATTTTCCTGACTACTTCCAGGTTAAGAGTGTGAAAGGTTCTAGAATTTTTAATAGTTCTATGCTGGAGTTGGTATGCTGGGATGGGAATCAGCGGTCTCACTGATGGAGAAGAAGGCGGCGATGGATAAAGGGACTCTGAGGAAGGGAAGCCGTTAGAGTTTCCTATGCAGTTTTCCAAGGGTTTTGAGATGGATAAGAAGCTTAAAAGCTAATCGATGATTGGCAGAAGTTGCCTTACATCTCCCTTACACGAATGCTTCACATCTTCTGTCTAAAAGTGACGAGTCTGATCGATGGGCTGTTGGTGTCTTGCACGAGTTTTCTCCATATACTTGTTCCAAGAAGACAGAGAGAGAAAACATACTAACTCTTGGAGAGTATCTGGGGATCAGGTCGAGGTTTAAGAGGGCACTTGCTCATCACCCAGTATTTTATCTTTCCAGCAAGCTGGGACTTATACTGTTGCATTGAGGGAGGGTTACAAGAGGGGTTCATTGATTAACACATCCTTTGACGGAGATGAGAATAGGTACGTTCATCTGATGAATAAAGAGAAGGAAGTTGGAAGCCCAAAATCACGGCGTAGTGTTAGCAAGCAGCTGTTGAAAGGAGAAGGCCAGGTGGATGAGGTTGGTAATAAGAGTGAGGATGAACAAGATGAGGAATCGGACTATTCTGATTCAACAGTGAGGCTGAGAACAAGGGCAGTATGTCAACAGGGATGACATTTCAAAGCACCGTTCTATGGCTGGTGCCATTCACAAGGAGAGAACCGAGCCAGCAATTTATCAAACAGAATAGAGGGTTCTTAGGAGTTGCATAAGAAGAACAAACAGTCACCAAGAAGCTATCTAGGATGGGATGAAATGGCAGTTGAGGCTCAAGAATTCTATTCTGTATTATGGGTAGCGCTTGTTTTAGAAGATGATTAGTAATTTTTAGTTAATGATTGATAATTGTCCTCATCCTTCACGAGGCAATGTACAATGTTCGATCTCCCTTGCTACACACAGCCATAAACCCCTGTCACTTGCATGAAAATTGTCACACGGGCTAGAAAATGTGTTGACAATGTTCTAACGACAGCATGATGGGGATTTTTGACTGGATGCGATCAGTTTGGGATGCCTATCTGTTTTTATTCTCATCATCAAGCTGGCACAAGAGAGGATAGGTCATGTATGTTCAGTATAGGTATCAAGTCTGATGAATTTCTATCAGATCTGGTTTACGTTTCACTGTCTCAAAACGCACCCTCTCACTATGTTCTAAATTTTACCTTTCTGGAGTTCCTTGATTTATTATGTACCATGTTGGTATGTACTCCTGTTTAGTTGGTGGATACTTGTGACAGTAGTTCTTAAATGCATGGATGGTTTATACAAGTAGCTGTACAAATTGCACAAATTCAGGTTTTTAAAGTTACTTTAAAAAGGCTGATGATGCCTTTCCATATGTATTTTCCTTTCAAATATTATATCGGTTCATCTTTTGATGCATTAATATAAGTTCATACAGCGAAAATGAGACTAACAGATATGGATTCCTTGATTGGCATTACGAGAAGTCAATGTAGGAGAGGCTGGAAGCAAATCTGGGAATTGTTCCGCTAAAAACTTTATTGGAGTCACTAGGAGTCTCTGTGAAATATCATCCTCTTGATTTTTGTGAAACATTCTCACTGACACGCTTAACATCTTCACCTCAGTCATTTCAATAAATAGGGAGCTGTCATCCTAGACAAGAGTAAATGCTGAGATCAATTTAGTAGCATATTTTGTCTACTACAGCGGCCAGAATTGCTTTGATCTAACTCGGCACCTGAGGAAGTCCAAACCGAACAAGATAAAGAGAAGACCTTTGAGGACAGGATTGAGTCAATGGTCCAATGCACTTACTGCTGCTGGTAATTACTTGGTCTCTCCTTCTACTGCGGATCCTCATGTGCAAAACCTCCATTTCATCTCTTTCCTGGTTCTGTTATTTTATTTGGGATTTTTCTTCTGGTGCTGTAAAAAAAGAGCAAGAAACCCTCTAGAAGAATTTCTTTTACTGTTTCTACCATCAATGGTGCGGAAACTTGCTGCAGTTATCTGCTTCGCTCTGTTCTCTTTTGATTTTTTTTCCTGTTTTTCACTATTTTTTGCCTTTCTATTTGAAAGTGTTGGATGCAAGATGATCCAGGTTGAGGATTGAGCTCCAAAACTGTGGTGATTTCTGATGTTGGTCTCTCTTGTTCACGAGCTATGTTTGAATTGCAAGCTCAACTGCTTTCTGTTAGGATAATAGTATTGAACTCAACTTCTGGTCAATCCTATAGTTTTTGCTTATGATCTGACGCTCCTCAGTTTTTCATACTTGTGAGACATTATATCAATGGTTTTGGAGCTGCCCTCATATTCTCTCGAATATAGTTGCACTAAAATGTGCGAGGGTGCGTGTATAAACATGTCAAATAGAAGGTTATGAGAGGTAGGCTATTATTATTATTTTCACTCTGCTGGCAACTCAAAACCAGTGTCCCCCTAGTTTGTCCATGTGGCTATCACCCACCATTTGTCCGCCATTCATTTGGTAGGACGATGTTTCACACAAGTATCTGCTGAGCACCAACAATAACTAATTTATGGTACGTCATCTAGCAGTGAAGTAGAATTATTCCCTTACCACTGTACCTATATTTTTTTTTTCCCATTATCATCTCCCGTTCCTCCTTTTGGGGAGATGCTCTTGTTAACATTTCCTATTAGGCGAGTATTTCAGCGTACACGCTTTCTTTCAGTTCAATGAACATTTTTTTTTTTTGATAAAGTTTTCTTAGCAAGCGTTGAAAAGGGATGTGCACATTCCTCCCCAATGAATATTTACGGTTCTCTGATGACTCATAAATCCATACCTGCACTTGCCCCTATTTCGTTAATCCATATGACCTTTCTTTCTTTTTTTTTCTTCTAATTGGACACTTGCTTAATTTGCTATTATAGAGCTGTTATGTGCTAAACAGACCTAAGACAATTTTACGTCTGAAGAGACGTGAGCTTCTGCTGACTTAAATTTGTGAATTATTTTTCGATGTGTATTGTTTGATTTGATCAATCAGTGGCTCACAGTCTACTGTGATTAGCGTTGTTGATACAATGATAACAGCTGAGCTCTTGTATCTTTATATCTTGAAATCATCTTAATATATCGTTGTGTACTTGTTTTTATCAGTTGAATGCATCTAAAAATCCAACATCCGTTCACCAAAGAACTCTCAGAGAAGTCAATTGTGAGGGTCCCTGTTCTTTCAACGAATTTTTGGTGTAGAGGCCCTATTGTTGAGTTTATATACAGATCTTGTTAGAGGAAAGAGTCAGAGAAAAACGTGCGTTGGTATTTTATTCAAACTCCCAATCGGGCCCTCTCAAAGAGAGTAGTAACTAACTACCTTCGCAGGCAAGCTACCCAAACAATTGTAATTCCAAAACTTGACAACTCAGCAGTAAGTAATATTTCTATTTATACCCCCAGCTATTTGCTAACATCAGCCCCGTTACCCACTTTACCCCTTCGCTGGTAAACTACCCACTTATTACCAATTTGCTCATTAGTACTAACAACACCATCCCCTCTTAAACAAGCCTTGTCCACAAGGCTGCAGTAGGGAAACTGGGCTCGAAAATCAGCACAAGAGATCCAAGTAGAATCTTCAGCTGGGCGACCAGACCACCGCACTAACAGGTGATGACATGGGTAACCCCGAGGACGATCCTGCACTGCCACAATCTCCTCAGGCTCATACAAAGGAGCCTCAGCCAACAACCCCTCCGGTAGCTCAGGTTCGACAGAGTGCTGCCCAATAGCTTTCTTAAGCTGGGACACATGAAACACCGGGTGGACACGACTCGCAGGAGGCAATTCCAGCTTATAAGATACCGAGCTGTACTTAGCAAGAATGCGGAAAGGCCCATAGTACCTTGGAGAAAGCTTGGGATTAACACGGTGCTGAACAGTCAGCTGGCGATGGGGCCGTAGCTTCAAAAAGACCAAGTCCCCAACTTCAAACTCAACTTCCCGCCGACGCTTGTTAGCAGCAGCCACCATACGCTGCTGAGCCCGCTCAAGATTATAACGCAGCTGGCGCAATATCTCATCACGGTCCTGATGCTGCGCAGCCACCTCAGCCACACGAAACTCCCCCGGTAAGAACTGCCGTAAAGCAGGTGGGGCTCGACCATATACTGCCTGAAAAGGAGTCATTCCAGCAGCTATATGAAAATTGGAATTATACCAATACTCTGCCCAGTGCAACCACTTACCCCACTGCTTGGGCTGTTCAGAAGCGAAACAGCGTAGATATGTCCCCAAACACCTATTGACCACCTCCGTTTGACCATCCGTTTCAGGATGATAGGAACTACTCATGCGGAGCTTAGTCCCTTGAGCAGAGAAAAACTCCTGCCAAAAACAACTCAGAAAAATAGGATCCCGATCACTCACAATAGAACGGGGAACACCATGTAAACGAACAACCTCTCTAGCAAATAAATCAGCTACTGTCTTAGCTGTGTAAGGGTGTCGAAGCCCAATGAAATGGGCCGCTTACTCAGCCTATCGACCACAACCAACACACAGTCAAAACCATGCGAACGGGGCAACCCGCCAACAAAATCCAAAGATATGTCTTCCCACACCACCGTAGGAAGAGGCAAGGGCTGCAGCAACCCTGCTGGGGACAGGGATTCGTACTTATGTTTCTGACAAACCAGGCAAGCAGCAACAAATTTCTGTACAGATTTCAGCATCCCTGGCCAATATAGACTTGCAGCCAATCTCCGATAGGTACGGTATGCCCCTGAGTGACCTCCAACCGGAGTAGAATGGAATTCGTCCAATAGCTTGGGAATCCAAGCAGACTGTGGGCTGACAACCAACCTACCCTTCCGATAAAGACAGCCCTGTACCAGCTGATATGGCGGCCGGCTATCCGGGTCAGTGCGCAGATCCTTGAATATTTGCTGATATGCCGGTGCCTCCTGAGTTTCCTTAATCAAGTGGGCCGCCTCTGGCCAACTAGGAATAGAAACGGCATTCAGCTCAACCTCCTCCCCCATGCGAGACAACGCATCTGCCGCCTTATTCAAACTCCCCGATTTATACTCCACTGAAAAATCATAGCCTAACAGCTTAGCCAACCAATTCTGCTGCGCAGGAGTAGTGACTGGCTGCTGCAGTAAATGCCGTAGACTGCTATGATCAGTGCGCACGGTGAAGTGACGCCCAATTAAATACGGTCTCCAATGCTGGATGGCCAGAACCAAAGCCATGAGTTCTTTCTCGTAGGTAGATTTAGACAGCGCCCTTCCTTGGAGACCTTTACTAAAATAAGCCAAAGGTTGGCCACCCTGCATCAGCACTGCCCCTAACCCCACACCAGAAGCATCACACTCCAACACAAAGGGCTGTGAAAAATCTGGAAGAGCCAGCACCGGGGCAGTCACCATAGCCTGCTGCAAATTTTCAAAGGCTTTTTGCGCTTCAGCAGTCCACACGAATTTCGACAAACTTTCCTTCTTCAATAGCGTTGTCAACGGACGAGCTAACTGGCCATACCCCTTAATAAACCGCCGGTAGTAACCGGTCAGACCCAAAAACCCACGCAGAGCCTTGACAGAGCGAGGAATCGGCCACTGCAGTATGCTAGCAATCTTAGACGGGTCCATAGAGACACCCTGGGCAGAAATAATGTGCCCCAAATAGTCAACCGATCGTTTTGCAAACAGACACTTCTTCCTGTTTGCGAAAAATCCTGCCACAGCCAAGGTATCCAGCACTGTCTCAAGATGATACAAGTGGGCAGACCATGAGCTACTGTACACCAAGATGTCGTCAAAGAATACAAGCACAAACCTGCGCAAGAAGGGCCGGAACAAATCATTCATGGCAGCCTGAAATGTGGAAGGGGCGTTGGTTAAGCCGAAAGGCATAACCAAGAACTCATAATGTCCCGAATGTGTGCGAAAAGCAGTCTTGCCAACATCATCCTTGGCCACTCGAATCTGGTGGTAACCAGACCGCAAGTCTATTTTGGAGTAGAACTGAGCTCCACGCAGCTCATCCAACAATTCTTGTATCACTGGTATCGGGTATCGGTCTGGAACAGTGGCCTTATTAAGCGCCCGATAATCTACACAAAAGCGCCAACTCCCGTCTTTCTTCTTAACCAGAAGAACCGGGCTTGAAAAAGGACTCGTACTAGGCCGAATTATCCCAGCAGACAACATTTCCTCAACCAGTCTCTCTATCTCATTCTTCTGATCATGGCTGTACCGATACGGACGAACATTGATACCTGTGGTACCCGCCACCAGAGGAATTTGATGGTCCACCGATCGTTCAGGAGGTAACTCGGTTGGTAGACTGAAAACCTGCTCATATTTAGCTAGTAATTGAGCCAAATCCCCAGGAGTTTCGCCATCACCTTGCTGATCATTCAACACCCACAGAATCAACACTTGCTCTGCCTGCGGATGCGAAACCAATTTCTGCGCCAGCTGAACAGACATAGAAGTCTTACTCAAGGACATATCCCCAGATAAACACACCTGCCTGCCCTGCCACACAAACCGCATTGTCAACTTGGACCAGTTGGAAACGACATCTCCCAGAGTCCGCAACCAAGACATACCCAAGATGATATCAACCCCACCTAACGGAAAACGATAACAGTCCAAAGACATGGATACATCACCAAAATCAATCAACAACCCTTTGCAAACCCCATCAGAAACCTTCCTACTACCGTTTCCCAATCGAACCCCAAACTGTGGGGTTGGCAGCCAGTCCAACTGCATCTCCGTTACCAACCGAGTGGCCACAAAGTTGTGGCTAGCCCCGCTATCAATCATCAACACAACCTCCCGTCCACCAATATAACCTCTCAACTTCATAGTCTCGGGGCGATCAAAACCTTCAGAAGAAAACAGGGGTAAATCCAATAACAACAACTGAGCCTCAGAAACGGCACCCTCTTGCTGCCCTTCCGCGATTTCCAAACCTTCTAAGGCACACAAATCAGAAGAGAATTCCTCATCCTCTGCCAAAATCAACGTGCGCAACCCTCGGTTAGGACATTGGTGAGTAGGGGAATAAGGTTGCTTACACTTGAAACACAGGCCCTTCGCCCTCAATTCTGCATATTCTTGATAGGTACTTGGGCGCGCAGTCTTAATAATGCGCCCAGAAGTAGCGCGATTGCCAGAACTTCCCCCTGAGGGAACTACCGACCGTGGAGTGGCCTGGGAAAAAGAACTATCGAAGGAGGATGATCTTTGTCTAGGTTGTGCAGAAGAATCCATCGCAATGGAATTGGGGCCGCTCAACTGTGACTGAATAGTCGGAGGAAGGCCCGCGACTCCCCCTTGGCCCCGCTCAACGACGAGCCCGATCCAGAAGATTTCGCTGAAGTGGGCCGGTCCCCTAACCCAAACCGCTGTCCCCACTGCGATTTCTCCCTGGCGTCGATCTTTCCCCACTCATCCACCGTTTCCAATTCCCTCTCAATCTCGCGAGCAAGATTCATAGTCCTGTAGATATCTGCAATCTCATGTGACCGCATCCGAATTCGGATTTCCTCCCGCAATCCATTCAAGAAACAGCCTACATAATGGGATTCCGCAAGATCTGGAACACACGATGAACGAGCAATAAATCTTGCTCAGAGTTTAGCGTCAACAATCGTTCAAGCTTCTCCATCTGAGATTGAAACTGCAACTGCATCTGATCCACCTTCTGTCCCGTAATGGTGATCTGCTCTTGAAATTGGTCAACCTTGCGGCCGGTCAAGGCGATTTGCTCCCTCAACTCCGCGCTCGCGCGATCGCCCCTCTCCAAACTCTTCTCCAACACCTCAATTCGCGATTCCATTCTGGTGTTTGCCATCGCTCCTTTTCCACGTTCACCGCACCAATTTGTTAGAGGAAAGAGTCAGAGAAAAACGTGCGTTGGTATTTTATTCAAACTCCCAATCGGGCCCTCTCAAAGAGAGTAGTAACTAACTACCTTCGCAGGCAAGCTACCCAAACAATTGTAATTCCAAAACTTGACAACTCAGCAGTAAGTAATATTTCTATTTATACCCCCAGCTATTTGCTAACATCAGCCCCGTTACCCACTTTACCCCTTCGCTGGTAAACTACCCACTTATTACCAATTTGCTCATTAGTACTAACAGATCTCGTTGGCATTTTTCTGGCAGCTGAATTGCTGAATTGGAGTGTCGGATTGATTCCTTAGGTTGATCAAGTTGAAATGTTTAGTCATCTGATTCCAGAGAAGAGTTCTCACTCATACTGGCCTTACCAGGTTAGTTAGTTTTCCCTGATAGTCATGCTTTGAAAACCATGCACTCAGGGTGATTGTCCGCATCATTTGAAAATATATGAAGTTGTAATCGAATATATAGTTTCTTGTGAAGTAGTTGGTTGCTATTTTGCGAGATACAACAGCTAAACCTCTTTTCTTCCATTGGGTCGTTCACTTTAGGTAATTTTCTTAGGACAATTCGGTGCAAGAGAGTTGGATAGACTCTGTATTTCTCTAGTTAGGTTGAATAGCATCTTAGTGTGTAGATGCTCTTCGGGTATGGTTAGTTGGGTTCCCAACCTCTGATTATGTCAACTGGCTACATTGGGTTTCCTAGAAACCTTAAATATGTAGTACTTATGGGTTCCTCTTGGGGGTTAGTTGTCTTTAGAAATGTAACCTATTAAGTTCTATATATATGGTTGGTGGTTTTCGAAAACAACTAAACCTCGGTAAATAATGTCTGCTATAGAGCCTAGATAGCGAAGCTGGCCTAGGTGTGGTTACTTTTTGAAATAATGAAATTAACTGAATATATTTAACTGACTTAAATTTTATCGTCCACAGTATATAGATAGTTCAGCTCTACTTGATTGAATTGACATGCATGACTTTTTAATCGAGCTCATATTGACCTATTGAGAGGGACAGTATGACTGTTGAATGGGACTTTTACTTGGATGAGAAAAACTGATTTTGGGTAGGAAACTTTTCACAGAATATGATTCTGGAGTTGCGAATAATGCTTATTATCAGGAAACACAGGGTTACTACTGTGTATCAGCAAAATCTGTAAACTGTTCCATGTGAGAGAGAATCATGTCAGTTAATGTGTTGGGAAACTGTAAACGGAAGAACAGAAGAGAAAGATATCTAATTGTTTCTTTGAGGTTGTGTATAGAGGCTTTCAACTTACGTAGCTGGCAGTATCATTTCTTTTGTTCATGTATTTGGCATCTAAGACTAAAACCCCATTAGCTAAAGATATTCGAAAAAGAGAAAGTGAATGACGAACGGTTATGAACTAAAAGCCGCCCTCTACATGGTCATCACTGATTTGGTGTTTGTTTTCATTAATATTGTATTGAAATGAGATGTCAATTGTCTCTTTTCGCACCACATGTTATTGGTTCCTTTGTTCAATACTGGCAGGGACGCGGCTTTCTTCTTGCTTTTCTATTGAATGTGTGCTTTGCATGTGATTTTTTGTGTCAGCATGTTTTGCTCCATAGAAAAGTGAACAGGAAACTACTGTTACAATTGATGATATGATGATGGCACAGTTAAAGCTCATGCTAGACTTACTATCTATCAACTTGATTTGATTGAGTGAGACATCTTATTACCTTAATTACTTCAAAAACAAACGCGAATAATTGGAAGCATCTAAATACAGGCTGTTTTCACTATACTTTTTTTTTTTTGTTAAGGACGGTTAGCTGAATAATTAGCTGGAAGAATTTGGATGCTTGAGGAGCTGATATACATACATGTATGTACTAGCAGTTCAAAAGAAAAATTACCCTAAGGGGGATTAGATGCTGTGACTGTCTCTTTTAATTGTGACAAATGATGCTAATCTAAAATGAAAATACGATTTATTAATTAAATATTACAATTACTTATATGATTTAAGACTTCACTTAAATTTTAGCACTATACTGATGTGCACCCAATATGTTTTTGTTAATTAATACACTACTATGATAAGTTTCCGCTAGAATGACTAATACGAAGATTATTTATTCGAACACGTTAATATCACTTTTTGGTATTCCCCCATCTAAATCTTTCAGCCAATATTATTCAGCTAACGATTATCTTAGTAGCTAGTGACATCAGCTAACATCTAATTTTAACCAAACAAGTCCCTGCTATTATACCCTACCGTTTTTATTGGCTAGTCAAACAACACAGCTGTCTATGTATCCATATACGTTTTCGCACTGTGTGAAATAAGATATAAGTGCCATGCAACCAATACTGCTGTCCGGAAATATCACTACCTTCAAAACCCAAAATAAGAACAGAAGAGACTTGTTAACGAGCTGGGAATTGAATAAATTAAGTCCAGAACCCGCTAACAATATGCAGAAAAAGAAATTGAGAGTGAAGAGCATAACCTTACTAGTGAGCTCATGATATTAACATTGATCATTATGTTAGCTTTATGATAAACATAGAAAAAAGGTTGCCCATTAATTTAATGTTTAAATACAAACGGTCAAGAGTGAAATACTCGCTTTGTCTTCATGCTTGGGTTTCTATAATGAAAAGTTATTTTGTATTAATGAATAAAGACGAAGAAAGGAGTTATAGCTATCTTGTACATATATATGCCGCCCTTCGTTTATAGATAACTAGCTAGAGTCTACATGCTACGGTGAAAAGTGATAATATAGATAACTAGCTAGAGTCTAGAGTGTGCACCATAGAGACCTCTATACTAATATAGATCTTAACCCTCACTCATATTAATTTTTTTTTGGTCGAGAGTGATGTAGAGTAGTCATAATGTAACTAGTCTAATCCTTTCTACTAAGTGGCTCCTTTTTTTTTTCACTAGTTCATTGCTTGTACTAGTCTAATCCTTCTATTCATGATGGAGGGGCAATTATCAATTTTATAACAGTCAAGAATATCACTCCCATATTCTCATGTTTATTCCTCTCTTTTTAGCTAAGAAGTGGTTATTTGCATAATATATGAAGTCATGCTTGGCTGTGCAAAATAAGTGATGAATATAATCAATAATGCTCTACCTCTCCTCTCTCATATGCTTGTAATTTTTTACATACCTCAAACTCTTTCTGTATGAACAGGTACATCTAACAGCCGTTACTCATCCTGCCCAGGTGGCAGAACCTTATTCTGTACTGCTATGTGCTGGCTCACGGCCTGAATACCTGGTGGAATAGTTAATGAAGTACCACGTTACATGATCATTTTTTGTCCAATCTTTCGGTAAAGTTTCCTGCTACTTTTTCTTCACTTCACCTGTTCAGATACATCCAGAAAGAATATGAAGCTGTGAGTATGTTCTGTTTTTATATAACAAATGATACATTCATCACATATTGCAACTTGGAATTGCCTAGCCTGTATACGAGGAAAGTGAGTGTGCTAATTCTCATATTCAATTTTTCATTTCTTTGTATCGATTCTACCTCTCTTATTGAGCAATAAGACACTCTCACTCGCCACTTAACACATTGTATTTGTATAATGATGCTCTGCCAAAAGGCAAGCGATTCTGCTCAGTTCTTCATCACCCTGTTATTACTCCCTAACACTTGAATATTAGTTATAGAATCATAGGTGGGAGACGATCGATGATGACTGTTATGAATGTATATACTCCCTCCGTCCTGAATTGACCGTCCTGTTTGCTTTATGGCACGTTTTTCCACTTCAATATTAAATATAAGATAAAACAATTTTATAAAATTAAATTTTGTAACATATAGTTTATCATGTAAGGAATCATATGCAAAACTTAAATTTTCAAAATTAATTTATCTTATATGTTAAAAATTGAAGTCAAATGACATGTCCAAATAGTAAACAGGACGGTCAATTCAGGACGGAGAGTATTAGATTATGCCTTTTGGCCCACATAAAAAGATGCTTATACAATTGAAAAAAGAAAAAGAAAACAGAGGTAATTCCATTGTGCCTCGGCCCAACTTACCATTCTATTACATTGAATAAAATTTCCCTCCTTTATGCTTTTACAGATCATAAATAAAGTTCCACTATATGGTTTTATATTTATTATAATCCCACGCTTTGGTGGCATCATATCATCCTTGAAACTATGATCAGCTATTGTAATATATATTTTTTTTGATAAGTAGCAATTGTAATATTTGTTTTTGATTTTGTTCATACATATGTGTAATCGAAAGCCTCATGGCATGTCACGTCTCGTCAGATCAATGGTTGTGTGCAGCTAGCAAGTAGTTTGACGAGCAGTACGTACTGTTTTGGTTTTTCGCTTAATATGGCAAGTTTCATTGGACATCTCAAATCTCAGATGGACCCAAAAGTTGCCTGTAAGGGACATGTTGGAGACACTTGTTCCCAACAAGTTGCCGAAAAGTTGTAAGTGAAACCTAATCGCGCTTTCTTGATTCTCTCTTATTGGCTTGGCTTGGTCATGATCAAATTTCAGGAAAATGAAATATGAGCTAGTTTAATTACCCAGTACGCGCCTTTCTTTTCTTTTACTTTTCTTCTTCAGATATTGCAGTTGCCAGTTGGGACTATATTATTATGTTTTGGGCATTCCACAGACTAATGATAAGATGACTGTTTATCAAACATCAATCATTTTACTGAGAATGCAGCTGTTACTGGTTATGTATCTGCTTATTACCAGAGGACAATGGCTTCGGATTCCTTATGTGACTAGGTTATCCTAACAAAGAATTAGAACTAAAGGATATCTGTGGATCTGGCAGGGTCGAGGAGATTTTTTTTTTTCTTTTGCTTTTAGCTCTGTTTGTTCTTCACATGATTTCTTTGTGAATTTTGGAGTGGTCTATGATTTGACGTTGCTACGTTGTCCTATATGCATTTACCTTTAAGTCGTGCAGTTGACATTCTTTTGATATTACTCTCAGTATCAAAGTCATTGACAACTGTTCTTATTTTTGTGATTTCTAAAATGTGAATATTAAATCTATCTCTATAACTGTCTGTGATGCACTCGACTCGATTCTTCATGCTACGTGACCATTCCACTTTGCCGTTATTCTTTGGACTATAGGCCATGTGAATTCTGTGCAAGTCCTGGTGTGTGACCGCATGGATGATGCATGATATGATCTCTGTCAGATATTCCCTCGTCATCAACTTTTCTTTCCGCTTCACTGTAAAATCACAGCTCAGAACAATAGGATTTAGTATAGGTGTACTTGGAAATGCTTGGAAGGTGTGGAATGTTAATAGAGACTGAGACTGACCATTGAATGACAACTGCCAAACATCTGAATATGGCTTCTCTTCTGTGCCTTTGACCCCAGTGAAGTCTGTTGCATCGCAATAAAGGAAGCTATAAGCTGCGCTTGCTAGGGATAAGTGTAAAGGTCCCATGGGGGGAAAAACGTGCTTATATACAAGGAAACTTGTTTGAGCTTGAATTCTTCTTATTTTTGGGTTTGTGATAAATTTTGCTTTTCTTATTTTGGGTTTTGAAATGTGTTTATGTCGCGTTGCAACTTTCTATAGCTATTAGATTTTATCAGTTCCTGTGTACTAATTTTATTGGGTGTCTCCAGAGGGAGAGTAAAGCCATTAGATATTTTTCAACCTTGCATTTTAGGGTATATCCTAGGAAACATATTAATGTGTGGAAATAGTCCATCCACATCGTGGGTTTGGAAATCAAGGAGCACTCCTTTATTTATAAAATGAAGTGTTCCTTCTCCTTTCTCTTCATCCTTTCAACAAACAACTTATTATATAGTTAAGTTGTATTGTCTTCTCTCTCTATTTCTGAAGTAATAGCAAAATCAGTTATAGTTCCGGTGTTTTCTTTATAGCTTTATCTAACAGCTATTGTGGGTAATTTTGTAGTGCTTTATTGTGCTAAGAAATTACAGTCAGGAAATTCTGTCTAAGGAAGTGGTTCTTAAGCGGGACCATTGTGACCCTACCACGACATGAGAATTTTCCTGTATGGAGTAATTTTCTAGTACAATAATTTACTCTCTTACCTAGTCGCTTCCGCAACAAGTGGTATCAGAGCCAAGGTTCTGTCTTAGTATGCTCTGTGGTTGCAGCTAGGCTGATCTTCCACATCAGAAAAGCGTTCCTTTGTTCAGTTGATACGTCGTAGTGCTGCTAGATGAAAATTGGAGCCAGAATGGAGGATCCCAAATTAAAGACCCCGGAGACAGCGTCATCAACTTCCTCGTCATCGATTTGGACAAGAAGGGTGATGACTAATGCTAAGTTTTCGGTGGAGACATTTGATGGTACGGGCCATTTCAGCATGTGGCAATGTGAAGTCCAAGACGCTCTCTTTCAGCAAGGTCTTGACATCGCCATTGAAGAGACAAGACCGGAAGACATTCAAGAGAAGGAATGGGAGGCCATGAATCGAGCAGCTTGTGGTACAATTCGCTCCTGCCTGTCGAGAGAACAAAAATATGCGTTCTCTAAAGAAAAATCTGCATGGAAATTGTGGAGGGCATTGGAGGAAAAATTCATGAAGAAGAGCAGTCAGAATAAGCTTTTTATGAAGAAAAGGCTATTCCGCTTTTCTTATGTTTCGGGGACCACAATGAATAACCACATCACCAGTTTCAATCAACTAGTAGCTGATTTGGTAAACTTGGATGTGACATTCAATGATGAAGACTTGGCCTTAATGTTACTGGGATCTCTTCCTGATGAGTATGAGTTTCTGGAAACAACTCTACTCCATGGGAAGGACGATGTCTCTCTGAAGGATGTCACTGCAGCACTGTACAACCATGAATTGAGAAGAAAAGAAAAGAGGGCTGGTATGATGAAGCAGCAGAAGCATTAGTGATGAGAGATCGTTCTTCCGCTCAGAAAAGGGGAAGAAAGGATGGTCAAAACCGAAAACCAAGCTCGGCAAAGATGAATGCGCCTTTGTCGAGAAAAGGGACATTGGAAGAAGGACTGTCCAAAACAGAAGAAAGACAAGGCTGTTCAAGACGCATGTGTAGCTGAATACGACAGCGAAGGATCAGGACTATCTTTGGTGGCATCGACTTCAAAAATTAACCAGGATGAGTGGATTCTGGATTCGGGAGCAACCTACCATATGTCACCCATTCGAGATTGGTTCTTTGATTACAAAGAACTAAAGGGTGGAACCGTTTTGATGGGAGACAATAGCCCATGCAAAACAATTGGTATAGGCTCAATCAAGTTGAAGAATCATGAAGGATCAACCAGAGTTTTAAGAGAAGTTCGGCATGTTCCAAACTTGACCAAAAATCTCATTTCTCTGGGACAATTGGAGTCGAAATTATTCTCATGGGCCGTTAAAGATGGGGTTCTAAAGGTCGTTTCCGGAGCATTGACGGTGATAAAAGGCACCAGAAGGAGTAATCTGTATTACTACGAGGGGAGTACAGTAGTAGGAACAACAGCAGTTGTGTCGGCTCCCAAGGAGAACGGTGACTCTCAGTTGTGGCACATGCGACTGGGGCATGCTGGAGAGAAATCCTTACAGATTCTTGCAAAGCAGGGATTGCTGAAAGGTGTGAAGTCTTGTAAAATAAACTTCTGTGAGCATTGTGTTCTCGGGAAGCAAAAGAGATTGAAGTTTGGCACTGCCATCCATAATACGAAGGGTATTTTGGATTACGTCCATTCTGACATTTGGGGACCCGCCAAGACACCTTCCTTGGGTGGGAACCGCTACTATGTGACCTTCGTGGATGATTTTTCTCGAAGGGTTTGGGTGTATGCCATGAAGACTAAGGATGAAGTGATGGGGATCTTCCTAACATGGAAGAAGATGGTCAAGACGCAAACAGATCGAAGGATCAAGTATCTCCGGACAGATAATGGGGGAGAGTACAAGAGTGATCCATTCTTGAAGGTTTGCAAAGACGCGGGAATTGTCCGACACTTCACAGTCAGGGAAACACCGCAACAGAATGGAGTGGCAGAGCGAATGAACCGAACATTGCTGGAGAAGGTTCGGTGCATGTTGTCAAATGCTGGGCTGGGCAGACAATTTTGGGCAGAGGCGGTAACATATTGCAGCCATATTGTGAACCGGTTACCGTCATCGGCTATTGTGGAAAGACACCGCTTGAGGCATGGTCTCGAAAACCAGCTACTGATTATAGTTCTTTGCGAGTGTTTGGTTCTGTGGCTTACTACCATGTGAAGGAATCAAAATTAGACCCAAGGGCAAAGAAGGCTCTATTTATGGGGATTGCGTCTGGGGTAAAGGGATACCAATTGTGGTGTCTAGAAGCAAAGAAGACAATCATTAGCAGAGATGTTACCTTTGATGAATCTGCGTTGTGGCAGAAGGTGATAGTAGACTCCATCCAGACAGAGGGAACTCAGAAGCAGGTGGAGAAATCACCAAAGAAGGTGGAGTTCGAGAAGGAGATATTTGTAAACCCATTGGTTGGAGATGATAGTGACTCTCAAGGAGTAGATGAGTCAAATGAGGAAGCTCCAACAGCAGAATCAGATCCGATTGCAGAAGAAAGACCCAGAAGAGAGATCCGCAAACCTGCTCATTATGCAGATATGGTGGCTTATGCACTTCCAGTTGTAGATGAAGGGGTACCACTGACTTTCCAAGAAGCAAATCAAAACTCGGAAAGTAAGGAGTGGAAAGGTGCCATGGAAGAAAAAATGAATTCTTTTCACAAGAACAACACGTGGAAGTTGGCACAACTACCAAAGGGCAAGAAGACAATTGGTTGCAAATGGGTGTTTGCAAAGAAAGAAGGAACTTCAGGTGAAAACAGTGTCCGCTACAAGGCTAGGTTGGTGGCCAAAGGGTACGCACAGAAGGAGGGAATTGATTACCATGAGGTATTTTCTCCAGTAGTGAAACATTCCTCCATCAGAATTCTGTTGGCGTTAGTAGCTGAGCTGAATTTGGAATTAGCCCAACTTGATGTGAAGACCGCGTTCTTACATGGCGATCTGGAGGAAGAGATCTATATGACTCAACCAGAAGGATTTAAGGTTCGTGGTAAAGAAGATTGGGTTTGTAAGTTGAACAAATCATTGTACGGGTTGAAGCAGTCTCCAAGGCAATGGTACAAACGATTTGATTTGTTTATGAGAGGGCAAAGGTACACGAGAAGCAAATATGATCACTGTGTGTATTTGCGCAAGCTACGTGATGGGTCGTACATCTACCTACTCTTATATGTTGACGACATGATGATAGCTTCAAAGAATCAGTCAGAGATTGATAGATTGAAGGCTCAGTTAGCTCAAGAGTTTGAGATGAAAGACTTGGGAGAAGCCAAGAAGATTCTAGGGATGGAGATTAGCAGAGACAGAAGGAATGGCAAGCTTTGTTTGTCCCAGAAGCAATATCTGAAGAAGGTGCTACAACGTTTTGGTATTAACGACAATACAAAACCTGTGAGTACCCCGCTTGCTCCTCATTTGAAGCTTAGTGTCCAATTATCTCCAAAGACTAAAGAAGATAGAGACTATATGGCTAGAGTCCCATATGCAGAAGCAGTTGGTAGCTTAATGTATGCGATGGTGTGTACAAGGCCCGACATTTCACAAGCAGTTGGAGTTGTGAGCAGATATATGCATGATCCTGGCAGAGATCATTGGCAAGCTGTGAAATGGATTTTACGATATATTCAAGGTACTGTGGATATTGGTCTGCTATTTGAGAAGGATGTTACAGGTGGTCCAAATGTGGTTGGATATTGTGATTTCGACTATGCTGGTGATATGGATAAGCGACGATCTACTACTGGTTACTTGTTTACTTTAGCCAAGGCACCAGTAAGTTGGAAATCTACTTTGTAGTCTACAGTTGCTTTGTCCACGACTGAGGCGGAGTACATGGCTCTGACAGAGGCTGTGAAGGAAGGTATTTGGCTTCATGGGTTGCTTAAAGACTTGGGAGTTGGTCAGAGGCACATCACGGTGCACTGTGACAGTCAAAGTGCTATTCATTTAGCAAAGAATCAAGTCTATCATGCAAGGACGAAGCATATTGATGTTCGCTATCACTTTGTGCGGGAGATACTCGAAGAAGGGGATATTCTTGTTCAGAAAATCCGGACGACTGAGAATCCTGCAGACATGATGACCAAGGTGGTGACCGCAGTCAAGTTCAAACATTGCCTGGACTTGACCAACATCCTGCACGGTGAAGATGGCGCCTGAAGGCGCATTTGAGATCACTTCCTTTTTTTTTATCTTTATTTTTGGGAGTGAGTTTTGTTTTTTGAGTGGGATAAACTAAGGTGGAGAATTGTGGAAATAGTTCATCCCACATCGTGGGTTTGGAAATCAAGGAGCACTCCTTTTGTTATAAAAGGAAGTGTTCCTTCTCCTTTCTCTTCATCCCTTCAACAAACAACTTATTATATAGTTAAGTTGTATTGTCTTCTCTCTCTATTTCTGAAGTAATAGCAAAATCAGTTATAGTTCCGGTGTTTTCTTTATAGCTTTATCTAGTAGCTATTGTGGGTAATTTTGTAGTGCTTTATTGTGCTAAGAAATTACAGTCAGGAAATTCTGTCTAAGGAAGTGGTTCTTAAGCGGGACCATTGTGACCCTACCACGACATAGAAATTTTCCTGTACGGAGTGATTTTCTAGTACAATAATTTACTCTCTTACCCAGTCGCTTCCGCAACATAATGTATACTTGGAAGAATTTGAGAACCCTTATAATATCTGTCAGGATTTTGTCTTTTAAGAAATGAAAGAATGATTTGATGATGCCCTATAGTGATCTACAAGAACTATTATGAAATCTGATAATGTTCTACTTGGGGATATACCTCAGTGATCTGGCTGTACTAGATACAATTCCTTAGCCTAGAGTATAAAAACATTTGGAAGTATAAAAATACATACGACTTGCTATTTGATGGGTCGATCATCCTAGCGCTAGCCATGGATTTCCTAGCTAGGCACGCGCACTTTATCGTCTTTGCAGGGATAAGATTCTTGCTAGAATACAGTTGATGATTAGCAGCTCAAAACCTATAGTATTTTATGCTCGCAAGTATGAACTTGCCCCTCTCCCGACATCATTTTCCATATTGTTTATTATGCCACTTGCATGCCCTATTGATCTGTTCACCTGCACTTCACATGCTGGCTTTATAAGGTTTTCACATACGTATACTACATGCAATAATAATAATACATTTTTCTGTACAAAATAGCATTGGTAATTAAGGTTTGGGTGCTCGCTATCATAGGTTTTTTTAGAATTCTTGCAAGTTGTTGTGATGTGAAAATTTCAGTCATTAATCAATCTATTGTGACTCATGTTTTACTGCACATATCTGAATTTGAAGCATCTGATGAAAGAATGAAGGAATCAAGCCGGAAAATATTTTACCTTTCTTTGATAAAGGGTTTGATGCTTTTTAGACTAAACGTCTTTCAAGTGTGAGACGACAACAATTCGTAAAAGGGTTAAACTTTTTGAGTCAAATTTATCTTCTCGGCCGATCTCTTCACTTGGGTTCCCATTAATTTGTTTCAAAGTGCTATAACCTTTTCTGTAGTTTCCTTCTCTTTTCTTATAATGCTTTAGTCATATGAATTAATACTCTTCTGTCAAATCTGGGGGGTCCTAAACTAAAAGTGTTCTGTTTTGGGGAGAGGAAGAATAAATAGAACTGAGATGAATTAAGTTCTTGGGCCACTAAAATATATTTCCACTAATTAAACCAAAGGATCAACCACCCTACTTAGTGTTCCATTATTGAAAAGGGAATCTAAAACCTTCTGATCAGTTCCTCAGTTGCATTATATATATCCTCTCTCTTCACCTTGAAGCCAAGACAAGTAATACAGCTAGCTAGGTCCTCTCAATTTGTGAAATATGGAGAATGTGGCTGATTATCATTCACGAACTAGTGCCATGGTAGTGAGCTACTTCCACTCCCTCTCCCAAACACCTCACAGGCTAAAAAAGAGAATGCTTGCGACTTGGACCCCAGACCAAGAGCTTAATCAAGTGAGGCAAAGATCTGGTGCTGATATGAAGAGGAAACTGACATGGTACGATCTGATTGCCATGGGAGTTGGAGGCATGCTAGGTGTTGGAGTCTTTGTGACGACTGGTCATGTGGCGAGAAATGTTGCTGGGCCTGCAGTTTCTGTGTCGTATGTCATTGCTGGCATCTCTGCTCTGCTCTCATCCATGTGCTACTCTGAATTCTCCATTGCTGTTCCTGTGGCTGGTGGTGCCTTTAGTTATCTTAGAGTAACCTTTGGTAATTGATTACATGAGTTTATGTATTGTAAGATGTTCAATTCAATTTCAGATAATACATATATAGAAACTACTTATTTTGTGTTAATAGAGCTTACGGAGGAGCTGGTTAATTAATTGCCTTACTACATTAATAATTAATTAAATTGTTGCATGCAGGAGAGTTTGTGGGTTACTTCGCAGGTACTAACATATTGATGGAGTATGTGTTATCAAATGCTGCTGTGGCCAGAAGTTTCACGGAGTACCTGAGCAGTGCATTTGGGATTGTTGACTCCAACTCATGGAGAATTGAAGTAACAAGCTTTGTGGAGGGTTATAACATGCTGGATTTCCCTGCTGTTGGGCTTATTCTCATACTCACCATGTTTCTTTGTCACAGGTTTAATTAATTTTCCCACTTGTTGATTGTCGGTACCCTAGCTAGCTAGCTACTTGGCCTGGCCTGGGTATATATTAGGAAACAAAAGGCACTACTGAACTGATCGATCTTGTGGTATACGTGGTGGTTGCAGTACGAAAGAAAGCTCGGTGTTGAACCTTGTTATGACGGTGTTTCATGTGGTGTTTTTTGGGTTCATAATAGTTACTGGGTTCTCCAAAGGAAGTATCAAGAATTTGACACCACCGCCAGCTGGGGGAACAGGAGGAGGAGGATTCGCTCCTTATGGAGTGAAAGGGTTGCTTGATGGGGCTGCTTTAGTTTATTTCAGCTACATAGGGTATGATTCGGTCTCGACTCTGGCGGAAGAAATCAGAACCCCATCGAGAGATATACGTGTTGGGATATTGAGTTCTGTGATCATCGTCTCGTTGCTCTACTGTCTCATGTCAACCTCCTTGTGTATGATGCTTCCGTACACTGAGGTATGTAACCATGTTTGTCTCTACTACTCTCTTGTATGGTTTTGATATTTGCTTCTTGTTATTAGTGGGGTTACAAGAAATACGCTCTTGCAAAAGTACCTGAAAGTTAAGGGATTTTTTTTTTTTGCTTTCTAATTGTGATTATAAAGCATGCTTGGATTGTCCATTATTGTAGATACCAGAGAATGCTTCTTTCTCAGCCGCCTTCCAGAAGCTGGGTTGGGGATGGACAAGTACCCTAATCGGTATCGGTGCAAGCTTAGGGATCGTGGCATCTCTTTTGGTGGCCATGCTAGGGCAAGCAAGGTACCTTTGTGTGATTGGTAGGGCAAGACTTGTCCCAGTTTGGCTTGCCAAAGTGCACCCTAAAACCGGCACACCTTTGAATGCAACTATCTTCTTAGGTAAAACAAACTGCATGCATGTTACTTTACACATACCATTTTTTCCCTTGTGTTTGATAATAGTTGACTATATGCATGGTTGATCTCATGCTTCTAAATTTAGATTGGATGCTTGCTGGCTAATTAGCTTTTTTTTTTTTTCATATATATATATATATGTGTCCGCCGAATATATGCCATGAAATATTTTAGAGAAGCTTACAATCTCGAAGATTGTGGCGGAAAGCTTAGCTTATCCAGCAGATATCACAGATATATAGTATAAATCTGTGGTGATTTTCTTGCAGACCACTACTTATTTTAAGGCGTCTATAATATTATATTTTGCAAGCTAGGTTTGTGCACGGCTTCACTAGCACTCTTCACGGACTTGAGCATAGTGATTGAGATGGTCTCCATTGGAACACTGTTGGTCTTCTACTTAGTCGCAAATGCACTCATCTACAGACGATACACCATCAATACTCACAACCAGCCGCTTCGCGTCATTCTCTTTCTCATCCTCTTAACTTCCACTTCACTTGGCTTCTCCCTATCATGGACTCTCATAACCCATAATCACCGCCTCTCTTGGGTACTGGTTCTTATCTTCGGGGCATTCATGGTGTTTTTCACAGCTTGCTTTGGCTGTTTAGCGAGTCCAACAACCTGCCAATGCAGCAGATCAGTGGACGATGATGATGAGGTGATGATGAGGAAGTGGCAAGTTCCGCTGATGCCATGGCCGGCTGCATTGTCAATATTTTTAAACGTATTCCTAATGACGACGCTGAAGCCATTAGCGTATAAGAGGTTTGGGGTTTGGTCTGGTTTGATAACTGTGTTTTATGTTTTGTATGGCGTGCATAGTACGTACACAGCTGAAGAGCTGATGATGAATGGGAATGGAACCTTGGATAATACTAGTAGTGCGGTTATTTGTGAGTTGACCGCCTCGACGACTGTTGTTGAAACTACTAAAGGTTGAATGCAACAGATTTTGATTAATAGTAGAAAAAGGATGAATTCCTTTTTGGTTTTTTTATAGTTACCGATCGATTAGTTTCAAACCAGACCTTTGTTTGAGTCAGATGCGGGGAATTGGGATGCAAAATGAAACTAAGGAATCTTTTTTGGAGGCATGCATTGTTTGTAGCGCTAGATAAAAGTTGAGAGCTGATATGAGGATTTTATCATTTTAAATATTGGATCAGATAACATAGTTTATAAAACTTGATTCCATTAAACTTGGTGCTTATTTATTATCAACCCAAAAGTTCTTAACTCAGATTATTATCTGACCTGATAAATTAAATTTGATTATGTTCCATTTGCAGGTGTTTTAGTATGTCGTTCATTTTCTATCTGTTTTGAAAATTAGTTAAATTTTGTTCCACTAGTTTTAGTTAATTTATATACAAAAATGTCATCTAAATTTGTTACAATTAATTATTTGATATTCATTTATTCAGATTTGGATCAAGTTTCAATAAAATTAAAATTCTTTTTAATTAAACATCCCAACATAGCAAAGTGTGGATAATAATGCTACCATATTTTTGTCATGAAATTAATTACGCACAACACTCAGTCAAACTAGCTCCGTAAATTATGCACACACACACAATTATATATGCAAAAGAAAGATTATGAATTTGGTCACCAAGGAGTGAAAAGAAAAAAAATACATTTAACTTCAACCAGCACTACAACTATATGATATGCGATCTAGTCACGAACATATCTCATGTTTTTTTTTTTTATAATTGTGGCTATTGCCTTGTATATAAAGATAAGATGACCATGAAAACGGTCTGGTGGATAGGTTCGGTTGGGCCTCGTTAAAACTTTCCTAAGTAAACCTTGTGAAAAAAAGCATGGGAGGAAAAAGAGTACCCCACCATCCAATTACAAGCGTGTTCGAAACAGAGAAACATCAAATTACAACTCAACATTGTTAACATGTTAACCATCCATAGCTAGGCATCCTGGACAAGTCGGATGCACCTAAATAGCCTGCGCTTCCCTAAAATTCCATCGTCCAAGGCCTAAACTGCTAGCAACATCCATCTTGCCCCTTTTTCTATTCTTTGAACCTCTACCTCTGCTTCATCCCATAAGACAATAATTTCTCCTGATCTTCCTTGTGAAAGTACTTCCTCCCAAGCTAGGCTAACTCTTTTCTTGCCCTAAAATTTTGGAATCTTTTGAGCTGTTATGCCTTCTTGTTGTGTCTCTACTAGGCCTAGTATTGACATCTTCCTGGTACGGTTTCCTCCCTCACCTTTCCTTGCGTTGACCTTGAGCCTAGCCCCCTTATATTCGGTAGCCCTATTGTCACCATTTCTTCACCTTCTTACTTCTTGGAGTATGACTGGAGCTGGTTTAGGATGTTAGCCTTTTGTCTGTGAGATGTTTGAAATTTGGCATACTGATTGTTGACATAACACAATGGACTCACCAGCTTCAGCTTCAATGCTAACTATTTCACCATTTTCATTTCTTGCTGGGGTTTGGGACTTGGCTTGAGATCGTGGTGGTGTATTTTGGAATATTTCCACTAGTAAGTTGACTCAACTTGAATTGCTTTTTTTGTCCGCCAGTCTGTTGTGTGTGAGTAGCGGCTCTGAGCCACTCTTTTTTTTTTTTGCAGTAGCTCCGATTTTTCATGTCTGAGCCCACCTCTTTCCTATTCATCTGTTTTGTCGCATGTAGGTAACTCTGGGGAACAAAAAAAATTATACTACCTCCGTCCTGAATTGACCGTCCTGTTTACTATTTGGACATGTTGTTTGACTTCAATTTTTAACATATTAGATAAAATAATTTTAAAAATTTAAGTTTTGCGTATGATTCCTTACATGATAAACTATATATTACAAAATTTAGTTTTATAAAATAACTTTATCTTGTATGCTTAATATTGAAGTGGAAAAACGTGCCATAAAGCAAACAGGACGGTCAATTCAGGACGGAGGGAGTATTCCACATCTGAGATGTACGTTGTTTGCATGGGAAAGCTACGAGCCTTGGGAAGCGGTCTTCCCTCTTCCTTATCTGCTATTCTTTCTGTGTCTGTCACCGACGTAGGGATTATCGTATCACCATCCCTTGTCTCATCATCATTCTTTCCATTTTGTTCGCTGATAGTCTCGCGGCCAGTCTGACTCGTCCCCTTTAACTTTTCTTTTTTCCTCATTTTCTTTCTTCCGCTCAAGGCTTTTGTGGATTATCATAGGAGGGCAATCATGTGCAAAGCTTTCTTGTCTTGAGCAGTGTATTATTTCTTTTTTTGATGGGCCGTTATTGTCAGGGGTTGTTCTGTCTTGACATTCGAGTTGTAGTCTGTTAGCAGAACTTTTGACACTTTCATGGGACTCCTCCTGACAGTTGTCATTTTCTCCTCTTCCTGCTACTCGACGATCATCGCTAGTGTCACCGCATTGACTCAGCTTTTCTTTTTTCTTGACCTTGACTAATTGGAATATGCTATCAGTGGAATCATTGGTTAGAGTTTAGGGATTAGGGGTTCAATTTCCACTATTCTAATGGGGATCTTTTGTTCATCCACCTTTGCCATGATTTTCATGTTGAAATTTGGAGAGTAGACATTTTGATTTGGATACGGATTTATGCATTTTCGACAAGTTTATTATCCTCTTCCTCGATCCTGATCACATCTCCTACTATTTGTGCAATCTTCCTCACGTTAATTTTGTTCCATGCATGGAGGGGTATACCTCGAATGACTACCCAAGCTTAGCGCTTCTCTACTTGGTCTCCATCATCCCAATGCCTTAGTTCGATACCTTGAGGTTCCTTGCCCTTTGTTAGTGCAAGGTTTACTACTTCTTCTGCTTCACTTGATGAGTTAAAGACCATGAGAAACTTCTTTCTCAAAAAAGCTAGTAGATGCATGAGATTTGGCCACTGATTATGCAGAAAATCCATGGCTTCTCTAGCATTTTTCTCTACTTGGAGGGTTGTGATGACACATTTTCTTAAGTATGTTATCATTTCTTCATCGGCATTAAGATTTTGATGGATAATCTAGAGATGACATGGCTATGATCTCTTTGGGACCAGTTGTTTTCCTCTCTCTATTGAGCACTACTCGTTGCTCTTCCTACTTCCATCCCTTCGTTCCCATATTTTTGCCTTACTTCACCCCTTTTTCTTCTCACTTTATGACCTTGATATTCCATCCTGGCCTGTAATTTGTTTTCGTTGATGTTCCATCCTTTTAGGCCGTTAATCACTTTCTTGCATCTTCAACATGAGTTACATCAACAAAGGCACATATGTTCTAGGTTTCTCTTCTTATTTTTATGTTAATGAACAATCTGGTCTACTTGGAGAATCTACTTACCAATCTCCCCAGGTGGTAGTCTGAAACATCTATGCTGATATTATCGATGTAAACGGTGGTGGGGTTGAACCCCCTTGATTTCTTTCTATGCCGGTCTGGTCTAAACCTACTTGTTTCTCTTCTTGGTGTTGACCTTCCCTGGTATGATGATTGGGTGCCTCTTCTGTGAGGTTGCTGCATCCTATGGTTTGTGGATCTATGAAACTCAGACTGGTTGTGAAGGCTCCCACATCTAGTGTGTAGTCCGATCCTCTCATCCTTCAGTCTATATTTTCTCCATGATTTCCCTTACTCCCAAAAATTTGCTAACCTTCATTCTCTCCACATCGCGCGTTTCCTTCCTCTCTACATGATGGCTTAGAGGGTCTTCACTAAGGTTTGAACGCCAATGTTTAAAGAGTGCAGTTTGTGTAGTTGATTGTTGGCTTGAGGCCTATTTGTAATTCAGCTTCCACTATGTCTTTTAGTCTCTTCCGCTTTGTAAGTTGCATAAACAGTTTGTAATTAGTTATCTGGTTGATAAAAAAGTGGTTTGTATCCATTTGGGGTATCGACAGTGTAACATTAAGTGTCTTAGGTAATAAGCGCGCGATGTGTGATGATCTTGTGCTTTTAGGGTCATTACATGAGGTGTATGTTATAATCTATCCAAAAATTTGGATATGATATTATGGGTATTTTATGGTTGTTAGTTTATAATGTGCTTTGTATAATGGCCAAAATTTTATGTGAGATTTATATATATTTTGGTAGATTTTATGCTTTTAAAAGCATAGGTTATATTGGTATAAAGTTAGGTGTAAAAATCTGGTGTTAAAGGGCTGTTTGGATTATTTAAAACACCTGAAAAAGTTGATAGAAATATATTTACAAAATTTGGATGTGTTTGGATAAGGTTTAAAGAGATAATTTGGTTTAAATGTGTTTAGGATTTTATTGGATGATTTAATAATTATATGACTAAAAGGATAAGTGGGAAATTGTAAAAAGATAAATGTTGAGTGGAAAATGTTAATAAAGCCGAAGTTGAACTTTAATTTGGGTTAGAAATGAAAATATAAGTTGAAGTAAGGTTTGGGAGTTAAGTGTAACTTTAGGAAACTTTGGGGGCCTTAACGATAATTCTGGATAGTATGGGATAAGGCAGTATAATACGGTCAAACCTAGATGTGGTTAGGGTTTCGACCAAGTGAAAGAAAGAAAGATTAAAAACTTAATTAAGGGAAGAATTAGTTGTGGATTTGTGAAGTTTGGAAAGTTTAAGGGGTTAAACCATAAATATGAGAAAGTTCGGGGTGAAAATCAAATAGGACAGACTGGGGTCGGTTTGGTATTGTGAAGAATTGGGTATGAAACTTTGGATTAAATTGAATGAGAAGTTGAAATTATAAAGCAGTTAGAAATTTGAAAGTGATTTGTAAGGTTAGGAAATTATTGGTGGAGCAAATGTAATATTAAATGAAATCTGGTTGTAGGTGAGAAATATGAAAATTACAAATAAAGGTTGGGATAATTTGAGGATTATAATATATGTTACATTAAATATAAGGGTCTTAATGTAATGTCTAAGTTAGTATAAACCAAAGTTTTATAATTTATATGAATTAATATGAATATTTGGAATATGGGGAATTATATACTATGGTTTGGGGATTTAGTTATGGATGATACTGATTAGGGAATAAACCTAAGTCATTAATATAAGATTGGAAGTTATAAGTAAACCATTAAATAAATGGTTAGGGATTTGTATTTAATTAAGAGGTTATTAAACCTAGAATAAATCCTAAGGTCACTAGGAATATGTTGACTATGTTGACCTAGACCACGTTGACCAATTAGTGTGTTGACTACATTGACTAAATTACAAGGTTTACCATATTGACCTAATCAACTAAGTTGACCAACGGGGTTAAGTTGACCAAACTCATTTTATTAGATGAAAATTTAAAGGTCTAAGGCCATTAATACTCTAATGTCAAATAAAGTCTACACTATATATTAGATTAAATTGTATAAGTATATTGGTGTATGATTTAAAGAAGACAAGGTGATAAGAATTAAATCCTAAGGTGTAGAAATAATACAACATTGTCAGTTACTAACAACATGAACGGATTAATTAACTAATCCCGCATTTTAATGCTTTAAGTAATAACCTGATTAATAATAATTAATAATCATTGGGGTTAATTATGATATGGTTGGTAATTACAAGGGATACCAAATTAGTTCGAGATTATAGAGGACTAATGCTTTGTGTCATATTCTAGAGCTAAGAGATTAGAGGACGGGCGCGGGATCTCACGCTAGCGTCTCTATGGTGAATGGTATGTGGTTGAATGACCTCATTGTTCCCGAGGATTATCTTGGGTTCGGATATCTGAATATATGCGTTGTTAATTGTGCATGATTATTATTCGAACCGAGACAAATATCAAAAATACATATCTTAGATTAAGATATAAGTAGTGATAAGAAAATATCACTACGGAAGGATAATGACATAAATTATATTATCCTAAGTTAACCTAAGAGATACCTTAGGTAGAGTCACGGTAATACCGTTCTCAAGTACAAGTATATTCGAACATGAGAATATCCAAGATAAATTCTAGGCACACATTAAGACCTAATAGGCATGTACACATTTGAGAAATTATTCACTATGAACCTAAGAGTAGATCTTAGGCAAGAAGATTAAGAAAACTTAATCACATGGTGAGATGTTGATTATGATGGAAATACCAGGATCTAGAATTGCCTGGTAGCGCATTATGATCACAAAAGAGTGGATGATGGAAAACAGGTCCACTCGAATATTGGAAATCCAATTGGTCAAATTGATCGGTTGGTCGGAGGTCCGATGTTGGTGCATGGCTTAGGCCGTTGATGACCCACCATTAATAGGGGTAATAATGAGGTATCGGAGGCACTACCGTTGGTGCATGGCTACTGCTGTTGGTGACTCGCCATTAATTGGGGTAAGAAGTATATAAGTAAGTACAAGTTATCTCCTAACATGGTGACTTGTTAAGAATTAAGAGTTGAATAAATAATGTAACAACCATCAGTTGAACATTAATACGAGATGTCAAGTAACTCTCGTAAAGTCTTGAATAACGAAGTAAGAGTTTGGAAGCCAGATAACGAGAACGGTTTAAAAACACTCTCTGTAACACCCTTCTCCATAATCACGATATAATCCCTCACGTAGCAATAATTAAAACGTCTCACAGCGGAAAAATAAATAACAATTACAAATCTCACTCGGGTGTCACCGGCCATTACTCGCCCATGCGAGCAACGTAGCCAAACTACATCCAACTTCCAAAATAAACAAGCTGCTAACCGCAGTGATAACGAGAAACTCCTATACATCATACTAAATCCATAAATCATAAACATCGACAAGTGAGCGTCTACCCAATCCTGAAAAAATACATAACCTTACCATACGACCATACACCATCCTCATTGCTAAACCCAATGAACTCCATGTGTGGTAACAAAAGCAAAACTCCAATTACCCTGTTCCTGCTCTTCAGCTTCAACAATGATCATCAACCTGAAATGGTGTAGTATCAGCGATAGACGATGAGTATGCCGGGCCTGGACCCTAATGGTCACTTGTCATTTTAACCATCTTATTACTAGGTCGGTTTCATGCTTTACCATTTTACAGTTATAACAATACTGTAATAAACATGTATAATACACATATTCATCCATCCAAATATTCATAGATATTCAACCATCCATCCAATCCACAATCACTTAATAACACAGTCCACAATTATATATCGAACGTATCGAACAATAACAGTATAATGTACAATGTACATTCGCCATAGCGTACAGTGCTCATATTTAATTTACCTTAGCCTCGTAGGCTCCATCCAACCATCAACACATAATAAAATAACCACAAGTATAACCAATGAACAACAAAGCAAAACAACGAGAATAATAAACAAGTATTAGGTCTCGTCCATGGTATTGTTCGCCACTGTATAAGTCTCAATTGTTTTAGTTGTTCAGTTATACCTAGTGACAATATCTCGTTAAAACGACATGTCTCTAGTTACCCATATATTATGGCGGGTCACCCACGGCAGTAGCCACTCCAACGGTAGAGTCTCCGACCAACGAGCCATTCTAGCTCACGGGAAATTTTCTTGATACTTACGGACCCGTACGCGGACATCCTGGTATCGTTTTTGTGATCACAGCGTGCACCAAGAGCCACATCCTCTTGGCTTTACTTCCATTCCATTAATTAGTTAATTATACCATCGCATCGCATTACCAAATTTTCTAACACAGCAGACTAGGGCCATTAGTCCAATCCGGAGTTTGTAAACTCGGGATCCAGTGTTAGATACGAGAGCGGCGTATAGAAAGGCCAATGCTCCGTATAAAAGTCTTGGATAATATGTATATGTTATTATCCTAGTGCTACAACGTTTTACTGACGTTCCTTATATTTCATATAAGATAGCACCATAGCCGCTAGTTCATTTTATATATATAGGTTCATATATACGAACCAATATTGTTAACTCAACAACAGTAAATAATAAGCAGCTATAAATATACAGTTCATGCATATTAATTATCACACTCAGACAAACAATCTTATCACAGATCACACAGAAGTCTGAACTGAGGAAGCCCTCAGAGACAATCAGAGACACATAACAACATACAAGTTATATCAACCAAATCCGAGCCCAAGGAGCAACCTTAGGACAACTCGGATCAAACCCCTTTACATACCGTTCACCCTGATCGTATTACGGTGGAGTATGAATCAGCAAGATCCTATGCTCCGTGTAGTCCGCTAGCTTGTCAAGCGTCCTTGTCAGAAGTATAATCTAAACGGTATTAAAACTATAAGTCAGTCTCCATGACTAACTACATCCGGTATTTCCGAATAATAAGTAACCCCGACAGTTCACCCCTGTTTTCTACAGTTGTTTGTTACAGGTTTCTAAAACAGTCGGCTTTGTTACTTAAAACGCGTACGTCAAAATTTCAACTGTTAAGTTTAATTCGTTACATTTCTTTTAATCTTATCCACCATCTAGTTTAGGTACATAACCTATAGTTGCACGTATGCATGCATGATTGTATTATATATTATTTTTGTATTGTATCACTTATTATATTGTATCATTCTCCCACCATCCACTATAATACAATGTATTGTATGATCCATTTATCTTTAGCAAATTATATTTGCATCCAAAAATTCATAACTTATAGTTCGTAACTATATTTTTTTATATAACCACCACCATTAAATTATATGGTTTCCAACCAAAATATATATCCACCTTATATACATTATTCTTGTGTATGTATATTTTACCACGTAGGTAATTCTCATGAGTTCATAAACTCTTATATTTTATGTTACATTTTATCATCTTTTATTAGATGATTATTCTCATTAGTTGTATTATATTGTACAACTTATATTAAGATTATTATCCTAATATTATGTAACATTTTATGTTGTATAATTACAACTCCTAAGGTTTATTCCATAGACACCTTAGTTTATAAATCCCATTTATTTATAGTTTGTCACATTCTTTGATGTGAATATCCTTACTCATATTAATTCCACCTAAACCATATAATTGTTATAACATTATAGACCTTAGTCTAAAATTCATTTTCCAAACTTTATCAATTCGGTAAAGCCCTTGAATTTATTTAAATTCTATTTTGACCACATAACATTATGTAATGCTATTCCATATGCTAATATCTTTTGACATGATATTCTTATTTCCTTTAATTAATAACCTATGGTTTTATACCAAACTATTTATTATTGCCACATGGGCACCATATCAAAACCATATTCTTTTTCATAAACCATAGTTTCCTTTATCTACAAAATCACCCCTTAATTTATACCATGTTATATTCCATTTAATATAACATTTCTAACTTATAAAAAGGGTATAACCTATGGTTATTTTTTGTAACTTTCGAACAGCCCTTGTGCTATTCCATAATTGCCATTCGGCCCTATTTATAACACATAGTTTCATAATTCATTAAAACTATATATTATACATATATCTTAATAAACACTCTTGTATTATTCTAAAAATCATCAAATTTCTCCAAAGGGTTATTATTACCTTTATTAACCCATATATAATCGGTATTTACTATACCACCTCATATTTCTCCAAAGTGTCATAATGACATAATAACTAATGTTATACATATATAGTTCATTTCAATTCCAAAAGCAACCCAATAAATTCCTAAAAATTCCTAATAACCCATGGGTGTTTAAAATACCATTGTACACCCTTTATTTTTGGTAATAACATATTTACCACATATGTTATGAAAATATTACCATAAAATACATAACTTATTATAAAACCTTAAATAAGTTATCTAACTTATCTAATTTGGTCAAAACCTACCATATAGTCAAGGTTGACCACCTTAATATTTCCTTGACCACCAATTCCTTATAATTACGGTTTGCACCCAAACTTTCTAGAAATCACCATTTAACCCCAAAACTTTATAAAATTATAAACTTTATTTAACTCCTTTTTACCTCTAATTTTCGGCCTTATTTTTTATAAGCCCCTAAATTTAATTTATTACACTTAAGACCCCATTTCATTTCGGTAATAATTATATATCACCTAAACTTAAATAAAAACTTGTAAATGCATAAATAAAATGGCCTAAAATACATGGCCTTATTACAAACATTGGCTTGCAAAATAAATTACACATAAATGTCCCAAAAATACATATAGATTTCGGCCTCACCATATATTCTTCATTTATTTACCAAACTTCCACATAATGTCTTAAATTTGACAATTATGCTTGTTTAATTAGCTATAAAATTTATTAAACCATTTCTTAATCATTTTAAGGTCAAACATGACCTTATTTTACTTCTTCACTCACGGCAATAATTATAGAAATAGCTTAGAACATTTTAACTTAGCAAAGTTAATGTTTAAGTGATTTATACCTTGATTTAGCTTAGGTAAATCCTTGTTTGGATTCGCCACCTTAAGGAGAATTTCTCCAAAGCTTCTCTTACATGTTTTCAAACAGAAAACAAGGCCTAGTTAGTCTCCAACAAAGATCTAACCATAAGAAGTAACTTAAGTCATGAAAATCATGGATTTTTACCTTAGATCTTCAAGCTTGATATAGATCTACTTCGGCCCTATTTTCCAGAAGGGAAAGAGTATCAAAACACTCTCAAGAATAAGGTATAAAACCGTGGGTGAATTAGCTTGGAAGATAGCTAAGTTTTACCTTGTTTAAGATGCCAAAAATGGTGTTTTTGGCTTGGATCTATCTACTCCTTGTAGATCTTGGTATACCAACTGAATCTACATGAAAAGGAGAAGAAAATAAGGCTAGGAACAAAGTTTCACAGCCGAATTTGAAGGGAATCAAAAGATATGAGCTTAAAGCACATTTTTACCTTAAATGGTCAAGACTTGAACTTTCCTCCTTAGATCTGGTTATGGCCGAAACTAACACTTCCTTTAACCTCCAAAACACTCTACATAGATGTATAGAAAGGTTGGAGTCTAGATCAATCGAAAAAGGAAAGAAAGATGAAGAAAATGGGCATTTTTATGCCTTAGGAGCTTACCTAGAGCTTGAGCTCCCTCCAATGGAGTTTGGAAACTTACCTACGGTTGAAGAGGAGCCAAAGAGAGAGTTTGGCCAGGAGTCCCACGTTTGGAATGGGACTAATGAGAAAAATGACCTAGTTTTGGCTTAAAACACATTTTTTTCTTATTTTATGTCTTTAATGTTTTGATGACTCACCCATTACTGATTTGTGTTGAATAATTGAAGCTCAATCAGTGGAGACAAGAGGAGGGGGCAGCCGTCCTTGATTGAGAGAGGTAGGGCATGATTGATTCCATTTTGAATCAAAAATGGAGCTTAAATGTTACTTTAAGCAATTAATGAATAAGTGACTCATCTCCCTTGTCTTCTTCTTGCTTGGTGTGCCGTGTAATAAGGAGGGAAGGAGGCTCCAACCGGCTGGCTTCATCACATGGGTAAGCAAGTGGAGACCACCTTTTTGTTTTATAAGGTAAAGTATGTCTTTTTTGTTATTTTATGTAAAAGTAAGGTGTATATTTAATTGTCACATGGGTCTTGTCTCTTGGTCTGTTAAGAGACTTAATTATCTGATTTTATGTAGTCCATTTCGTGTGGTCAATGGTCAACATTGACCAACTTAGTCAATGTTGACCCAAACGGGCCCACATTAGGGTTTTATTAATATTTTAATATTAAATTTGTAAAAATTCGTAAATTCTTGGAATTAAATTCCTAATATCATATAATATGATATTTTATTATTTTTAAAGGTAATTATAACCTTTTAGCCCCTTTAAAACCAATTTAGAAGGCAATTACACAAAAACGTGCTTTAAGGAGTTTTAGTGCACATTTTGTGTCGCAAGGTGTTTCTGAGCTCTGTTTTCTTTGACAACGGTTTTGTTGTGTTCCTTACATGATATTTGATCATGGTATCCAATTTTACATCATTTAGAGGTCATTAGACCTTTAAGGTTTCTTAGAGCACATTTTTGCCCTTTTTGACCTTGAAGCACGAAAGTGCTTTTTCTTTGTGTTGGAGTGTTGCCCAACAATTATAATATGTTTAGTAATGTGTTAATATACTTAGGACAAATTTTTAGATCCTAAGAAGTTCATTTGGGTATTTATTTACCCTTAACAGTCAAAGGGTGCAACATCTCGTTTTGTGTTGACCACTGTTGTTCTCAGTTGACTTTTAAGGCGTGTTTAGGCCTTAATTAATGTAATTAAATATTTAATCCATGTTTAATAAGTTTGGGGTATTTCACTCTCGCACATTATTACTTGAGACTTATTGGCTGAATTTAGTTTGTGTGAATGATTTATATGTGGAATTGGTGAATATGTATGGTGGATGAATTATTGGATTGTTTAAGTTATGTTTTATGGTTTTGTTATATAATATGGAATTGCAAGAAAATGAACCGCATATTAACTCGACCAAATAACTTAAGGGGGTATGAGATTGCATGATGGCTACATAATAACACACTCAGCAGGGGCTGATTCCATACAAACAAATACATTACAGGTTCGTAGCTGCAGAAGGCCGACGTTAGAGTGCGGGTCTTGGGTAGTTAGCGGTATATGACTTCTGAAATTTGTTTGGATTATACTTTTGGGATTCTGTTTGGAATATACTTTGGATATATTGTGTTGGTATAATTAGACTGCTCACAAGTTTTTGGATTAAACGTTGTATATTTTGGGTTATGCTATCTCTCGGTCATCACAGTGATTTTGGTTGTATAAGTATTTGGACGTCTTGTTGCTCACATGGGTGAATAATGACGGTAACATCATTGTATTCAAGTTGATTCAATTTTCGCAGCTTAAGTTCATTTGATTATGCTAAGAACGAGGTTAATATATAATTACGAAGTAGGGGTGGTGTTAAATTATTATGAGAGATGATTGCGTATATATAGGGACATTACAAGGGTGTAAGATATGGACTGAAATAGACAAACTTGGACTTATTACAATAATTTACTATCGCCCCACTACTTCGGGCTACTACGTAAGAAGAGGTCAAGGAAGGTCCCTAGGACAAGAGATCTCTAGTAAGATATCCTGTGTAATGTTTGTGTAAGGTAGGATAAGAGTTGAGTCGGTGTTGTTTGATTTGTCCTTGTGGCACCCTATTATCAAAAAAAAAAAAAAAACTTCGGGCTACTACGAATCGCCCTTCCTTTTGATTGTCAATGTTGTTCTGCAATATTGACAAGTAACATAACCTGTAGGGGACTTGTGATATCGAACAAAACATGCATGCTTTTTGTGCGAATGATACACCACGTAATATTGGTTGGTCTGTAATTTTCTCTACCTTGAGAAAACATAATTCGTTTATCATGTTTCCCATGAATTCAAAGACAATTTTTAGTACTCGAAGGTTGATGCATCCTCTAGCATTTCAACTTGGATATAAAATGAGCAAGAGACAGGCAAGCAAAGCAAACAACGTACACTTGACGGACTTGGTTGATTGAGATTCTAATATTACTTCTCATGTTGGCTACTGCTAGTAATTTCATTTGCTAGTTAGTTGGAAATAAGTGTAATGTAACACACAAAACATAGTCGTATCTTATGAGACAGCCCGAGATATACAATATCAGAGTTGCCTTCTCTTCCAATTCCAGTGGCTCTAGTCGAGAAGCATATGATATGATTGTAATAATAATAGCCCTTCTTGCATTCTTTTTCTTCGTCATGGATGAAATTGGGTGGTTGGTTTCTCCCCCTATTTCATTCCTTCAATAAATAAAAGTACTACACAAATCTATTTCCATGTTATATGCTTGTCGAAGAGATATTCAATTGGAAGAGATGGTATCTAATATTGTATTTATTTTTTCCTTGCTCTGTTTTGTTTGCTGTTTAAGGCATAGGCAAATGATATCGAGATCCCACTTATAAAATCAGTGCTAAAGATGCAACAAATGTGGAACAAGCATTCAGGGCCACGGCTACCATGACTATAAGTCGTTTTGAGATTGAGAATTATGTTCAGATTACAAGGTTTTTGTATCTACTTTTCTACTGTAGGGGTCAATCCCATATCAAAGGTTCCTCCACAAACAGCATCATCCAGATGGGAATCTTTTACTTTCTGTGTTATCTCGTTTTTTCATTTTTCAGGCTGGCTGAACAACGCAGAGCCTCCAACAGTTCAAATCCAAGGCCAACCTGTTAATCAGATATCTGGTTGCTGTTAATGTTATTACTAAAGCTGCGAGGCTTCTACCATCCCACCTCTACCAAAGCACAGAAACACCCCAAACAAGAAAGAGATATCACCTAAGGAATCACTTGTTCTGTACTCCCCAGTTTATAAGACTACGCATTGCAGTTGATAAGACTATGCAATTTCTCTGTATGGAGACTAATTAACGAAGATAATTATCTTACCAATAATCACCACATGAGCAACTCCCATTGCTGAAGTGATGAAACCTCCTACTATCCCTCACTATAATTTCCCTCCCTTCTATAGCTGATATGTACTTAGTAGCGTTATGACAATCCGCACAAACTCGAAGATTCTTGAAAATACGAATCGGCGAGCCCTGGGGCAGTCTCATCACCCCAAAAGCAATAGCAAGCTTTTCGCTGTGGCACAACAAAAGCTCCTTCTTTTGTTTCTCATCAACATCATGCAACACACATTCAAGATCAGGCTTGTAACCAGCCAGTATCATTTTCTGCTCCAGCTCCTGAAGCTTTCTATGTATGGACGGCATATCTGGATGAAGTGTGTCACCAGACGTGAATTCATGCACCACACTCTTTATCTCGATCCAGCTGTACCCAGGGATCTTCTCCAATTTACTTCTTCTCATATGCTTGTGAAGTGTAGCAGTTTGGTCCCATCTGTTCATAGTTCTGTAGAGATTCGAGAGTTGAACATAGGCTGCAGCCGAATTACTGGGATTGAGATCGACAAGTCTCTTGGCAGCAAACTCAGCCAGCTCCAAGTTCTTGTGTATCCTACAAGCGCTCAAGAGTGCTCCCAGAGTGGCAGCTGATGGTTCAATAGGCATCTTCTTGACCAAATCAACTGCTTCGTTCAGCTTCCCAGCTCGACCCAGAAGATCAACCATGCAAGTATAATGCTCAGGCTTGGTTTCGATCCCATGATCTCTCCCCATGGTTTCAAAATAGTGTACCCCAACATCTACCAAACCTGCATGGTTGCAAGCAGCTAAAACCCCAACAAAAGTGATCCAATCAGGCTCAACTTTCTCTACTTTCATCTGATCAAACAGGGAGAGAGCTCTTTTGCCAGCCCCGTGATGAGCATAACCAGAGATTATAGCATTCCAAGTAGCCAAATCCCAGCGAGGCATCTCGAGGAATAACTTCCACGCATCCTCCAGAACTCCACACTTGCAGTACATGCTTAGCAGTGACGTCCCAACAGTGGTGTCATGATACAACAGAGACTTGTACAAGAACGGGTGGATTTGTGTACCCAATGACAAAGCAGAGAGACAGCTGCAACCTAAAAGAACACTGCTCATTGTTGATGGGTTTGGTCTGATTCCACATCCAACCATCCTCCTGAAAAGCTTCAGCCCATCTTCAGCACGACAATTGCTAACATAACCAGATATCATACAGTTGTAAGTCACCAAACTCTTGACCCGCATTTGCTCATAGTACTTCTCTGCGATATCCACTTCTCCACTCTTCATATACCCAGAGATTATAGCAGTCCAAGCAACCTCATTCCTAATAGGAGCATCCCTGAACATTTTCAGAGCCGAATCCAGATCCCCAGATTCAATATAGCCGGAGATCATTGCATTCCATGAAACAGAATTCCTCACGGGCATTTCCATGAACAGGCTAAGAGCTTCACTCATCATCCCTTTATCTGCAAAACCAGTGATCATGGTATTCCACGAGGCAGTATCCCTGATGGGCATCTGATCAAAGAAGGTTTTAGCAGCGTTGAGATCAGAACTGCGCACGAAACAGGACAGCAGTGTGTTGTAAGAGATGATATCTGGCTTTGGAATTTTATCAAACAGTTGGCGAGCTTCTACTAGCTTCCCTCTTTGCTTCGAATAGCCAGCCAAGAGTGAATTCCATGTCACAGTGGATTTAACATCCATATTGTTGAATAACCTCAGAGCAGAATCCAGATCGCCCATCCTGATATGTCGCGTTATCATTCGATTGCGTAGGATTACATCGATATTACCCCTTTCGGGGTCAGCTGATTCGTTGGTTATTGAAGGGGGAGTTGATGGATTAACGTTATTGGTGGGAACCAACTGCCGGGAACTAGGATAGTGATCATAAGAATAATTGGGAGTATGATTCTCATTTATGACATCCTGATCCGGGTCCGAAGCAAATGGAGGAAAAAGGGCGTTGTTTTGCCGTTTGAACAAACGAAGAGAGACTACTCTGTATGGAGAGACGAGACTACGTCCACAGTTGACATTAAGGAGAGCTTTCATCAAGTCATGGAAGGATTCTGGTGTCACTCGATCTTGTATTCGATGGAGAGGCGAGAACCCAACAGTAAGTACACCGGAACTGTCAACGATCCGCAATTTATAATAAGTTAGATACGAAATATGATTTAATTGAATAAAGTGTATATATATATATATATATATTCCACTTTATATAGTTGTGTTTCTGGCGGAGGCGTCAAAGAGCGTTTTGGTATGGTTACAGAACCTATCCGGATCCACTTTCTTTCTTCTATTGGTAGCCTAACTTTTTAAATTAAAGGGAAAATTCATGAGATACCCTTTTTCAGGTTTTAGTAATTCAACTTTAAACATGTTTAAATGTTGTCTAAAATTGATGAAACTTTACATGGACGATGCTAAAGTGTTATATTTTGGTCCAATATCAAATTTGAAGTTTTTTAAGCTCACATGTGACCTGTGGGACCCAATGAGCAGTCACATGTGGGTCCCACAGGTCACATGTGAGCTTAAAAACTTCAAATTTGATATTGAACCAAAATATAACACTTTAACATCGTCCATGTAAAGTTTTATCAATTTTGGACAACATTTAAGTATGTTTAAAGTTGAATTACGAAAATCACAAGAGTATATTGTGAATTACGAAAGAAAACAGGGGTATATCCGGCGTTGGGTCAAAAACCTGGGGAAGTTCCTTCTTATGGCTTCGACGTTGCCCCTTGTCTCGTGGTTAAGTGCTTAGCACTGAAACTACTTGGTTCCTTTGAGGTGGTTGTTTCTCGGGCATAGCTTAAGAGGAAACGACCCATCTGGCGTGCAGACGTTGACCTGTCAAGGTCTTTGTCACTCGTGCAAATTCTGCACAGGAGTAGGCACAACCAGCTAAGACTCGGCTTCTTAGGGCTGATGTCGCCGATGACGGATAGTGCAGTAAGTGTCGATGCGAATTGAAGGACTAAGGACATTGACATTGAAGAGACATGGGGAACCTATTACTGCACAACATCGGAATGTTGCCGCGCCACGAATGGAAGGACTCAGGATGTCGCAGCAGCGTGTTCGCTGTTCACTTGGTGTCGTTGTGACGTGAATGGAAGGACTCAGGACATCACAACAAATTGAGCATCAGGGCACCAAGTGGCGATGTGTCGCGAAGAAAATGACACAAAAGGCCACCGATGCTGAGGTGCTCTTTAGATCGGTGACCCATTCAAGTAGAACGTGGAAGAACTCAAAAATGTTTGAGCTTCGGGAAACACACCGGTTAACGGTTCAAGGCAGTTGCCAATATGTGTTGGTCAAAGACATTGTCTGTGGGTTGTTATACCTTCAAAGTAGGTAAACTGTTGGAGCATGATGAAATCTTCTTAGCTGAGCTAAGACTCATTGTTGTGTCTTGCCGGGGACGGCAAGAGCTTCGGTGGGGGAGGTTTGTCATGCCCCTTTTTGGCGAGCTGCTTGGTTACAAGTAGCTCCATGCCAGTTTGCCCTTTGGTTGGTGCCCGTTAAGACTTGTGTTGGGATTGCTTGTCAACCCCATACTTGATTGTCGCTTTGACCTAGCCCCTTAAGTTCCACGGTCCTTGAGACCCCCGAGGACGAAGGTCCGAGGGATGGGCATCAGTTGAAGGGCACGTTGCGTTGGTGTTGGCCGAGCTGAGTTGCGCCAGCTTGTGACTCGAGCGAGGGCCGAGTTAGCGGGTGTTGTGGAGGACACCCGTCCGGGACTAGTAAGGACCGGGTATGCCTTCGGGTATGCACACTGCCAGGGTGGCTTGGCAGTGACTCCAATAGCACAAGCACATTGTGCTCAGTGCTGCCCTTAGGTTGCAAGTGCCAGTGTCACCACGGGCACGAAGCAACTAGGGGATGTAAGGGGCCGAGCTGAGTTACGTCAGCTTGTGACTCAAGTGAGGGCCGTGTTTGCGGATGCTGTGGAGGGCATCTGTCCGGGCCCAATGAGGACCGGATGTGCCTTGAGCATGCACGCTGCCAGGGTGGCTTGGTAGCGACTCCAATAGTCTGAGCATGTTGTGCTCAGTGCTGACCCTTAGGTCAGTTAGTGGGTGTCGTGGAAGGCACCTGCCTGGGCCTAAAAGGGACCGGGCAAGCCAGCGAGCATGCATGTCCCCAGGATGGCTTGGTATCGACTCCAAGAGGTAATGACCACTTTGTGGTCAATGCCGCCCTCAGGTTGCGAGTGCTAGTGTGACCACTGGCACGAGGCAACTAAGGGTCATCCTGATTGTATGACTCCTGCCACGAAAGGTGCAAGGGGCAGTGCACATCAGAGCCGTCTTACGGTTCGGCAAGTGTTGAGTCCTGGATCAGGGCGGAGACAGGGTGCGACGTGGTCCGCGTTAGCACACCTTACTGATTCGTACTAGTTGGGGTCTTTGGCTGTTGGACTGTTGGAGTCCCGACGGTGCCGAGGACGAGTGTGGCCGCTAAGGGACGCACATGTACTCGGGCTGCAGGGAGAGGGACGGAGTTGACTCAGTCTACGCTGCAGCCTGGCATTCGACCGAGGCATCTGGGCCACGGGAATGTGAGTCAGTGAAGGAACTTGTCGTTGGGAGGATTGAGTCCACTCTTGACTCTTGCTTGTGGCTAAGTGGATGGTTGTTCCATCTGCACTGAGTAATAGGTGAATTTTCCCTAAATTAAATGATTTTGTAATTTAAATATACATTACATGAAGAATATATACTTTATATTTATAAATTATATTTTATTAAAAATTATTGAATAATCTAAACTAATACTCATGTTTATTATTTCTTCTTAGTACAAAACACAAAAATTAAATAAAAAAAAAGTGAGGAAAAAAAAGTTATGAATAGGAAAGAAAAAGTTAAAAATAGTAATTAAATAATAAAAAAATAAAACATTTTAGATTTTATGTTAATATATAAAACACCGAAAAATATATTTAGGAAAATTCACGATATACCCCGTTTTCTTTCGTAATTCACAATATACCCCCGTGTTTTTCGTAATTCAACTTTAAACATGTTTGAAAGTTGTCCGAAATTGATGAAACTTTATATGGACGATGCTAAAGTGTTATATTTTGGTCCAATCCAAATTTGAAGTTTTTTAAGCTTACATGTGACCTGTGGGACCCAATGAACATGTGGCATATTCATTGGGTCCCACAGATCACATGTGAGCTTAAAAAACTTCATATTTGATATTGGACAAACTATAACACTTTAGCATCATCCATGTAAAGTTTCATCAATTTTGGACAACATTTAAGCATGTTTAAAGTTGAATTACGAAAAACACAAGGGTATATTGTGAATTACGAAAGAAAACAGAGGTATATCGTGAATTTTCCCAAAATATTTTATTGATGTTTAAAAAATAGAAAAGCTGATTTCTTGAATAATACACAATACATTGACACAATTTAAATTGTTTCGTATACATGAAAATTATCGTACACAAATACATTTTCGTTATATGTCGTATGAACGTAGATAATCTTAATTTTTTTTTTGGTCAAAGTAGATAATCTTAATTTAGTGTATTGTGAACGGTGAAATTGAAACAAAGTGACAACTATATACTGAGTTGTGTTTACTATTTAAGTATTCTCTAACTATATTATTTAACAGATATATTCAAATATTTCATAATATATAATTTATCAAAAAATATAATCTAAAATTTTACAGTATAAAATTATAGTATTATTTAATATGTTAATAAAGTATAAATATTAATTAAAAACACAAAACAATCAATATAAAACAAAGTACTGTATACATGTATAGATTAAATGTATACAATTAATTGTTTTCAGTCAACGCTTTTATAAATTTAATTCTATTTTCAACATTATATTTTGATTCAGTTTTTTAAAAGTTTTTTGATGAAACTGGATTTGGTTTCAATTTCAGGTAATATTGTGCTTGATTGCTCCCCACATGTCATAATCAAAGAGAGTGTTACAGGAGTCCCAGTTCAAGCTCAAGATTTTCCATCCGCTGCAGCGTTATTTCCATTTCATCGCAAAATGATAGAGTTTGTACTCTGGTTTAGAGGTTTCAACTTTTCAGGTATGTACATGTAGAACTAGATGTGGTTTTAAATCTGCGAATTAATGAAAAGTACTAATTCCTACTCACACTCACATAACAGAAGATAAAAGTTTTCATTCTCCCACTCACGCTATATTGCAGTGGAAAATTTCCCGTACACGGGTGTTTGGGCCCCTCATTTCCCATGCACGGGTGTGTTCTGGTGGAATTCCCGATTCCAGGTTTTTTTTTTAAACGCTGTAGAGAAGCCAATAATTCATTTATCGGCTTCTATACAACGCCCCAGCGGTCGAATTTCTAGTATGAGCTTATATAAATGATTGATTGGCTCTTCAAACTTCTGCTGCTTCATTGCTATCTCGTTGCCATTTTTCCTTCTCTTCACACATTCCTCACTCTTTCAACCATTTGCTATACATATTTGAGATGGATATCCCATGTACTCTGTATCTAAATGTAGAGCTCAAATACAATCTAGATGGTATTTATTTTCATATAAATCCCAATTGGTCGAAATTTATCCATTGTGAAATTCCCCAGTCTTCCACATTTCAATCCTTCAAAGATACCGTCAAAAATCTTGTCGACTTGGAGTTAGGGGGAGATTATGTCATCACCGACATGGTTTGCAGAAAGTTGGAGAACAAATATCCAACTTGCTCTTATCTTCCACTCAAAATTACCAGCGATTCCCGGGTGAAGCTGATGATATCGAACTTCATCAAGAATTCAGACTTGCTGAACAACGTGGCTGTGCAAGTTGAGTTCGAGCATGTGACTACCCCTTCTCCGGAGGAAGACAATGAAACCGATGATGATTTTTCCCAGCATCAACAAGCCGAAGATGAAAATCTATAGACTTCGGATGATGATTCTGAGATGGAGCCAGAAGATTTACCTGACGACGACATGGTTGATGAAGCTGGGCCCTCCACACCGTACACTCCTGCAGCACCGTTCTCATCGCAAGTGGATTTAGAGTCATAAGCGCATAACATAAGCCAAAAAATTACAAAAAGAAAAAAAAAAGATATACAAAAAAAAAAGATACCATCAGACATTGATCGACGCGGTTTGCCATACTGGAGGCCAGGTCAAGAGTTCGTCGTGGGGCAAGAATTTGCTGATAAAAATGTTCTTGTGACTGCAGTAAAACAGTATCACTTGGAGAGAAACGTAGATTTCATTTCCCCCGAGAATAACAGGAGAATTTACACCCTAAGGTGCCGACAAGGGTGCAGTTTTAGATTTCGAGCTGCGCTGCTAAAGAATTCATTTGAATGGTGGATACGGAAATTCAGTCCTCACACATGTGCTCCAGCCCTAGACGAGAGTAATGATCGTTTTTTGACTTACAATTTCATAGCTGAAGTCATGATACCAAGGATCAAAGAGAACCCTGCTCTACAAGTGAAGACTGTGATTCAACTTATCCACTCAGAATATAAAAGGAAGATTAGCTACAAGAAAGCTTGGTTAGGCCGTGCTGAAGCGATAAGAAGGGTCTATGGTGATTGGGAGGAGTCATTTACCGAATTACCCAGGTATATCATAACCATCAAACACTCTATACCTAATTCGTATGTCGACCTAGAGTCAACTGTTGTGTTTCAAGATGAAACTCAGACCACTTCTGTTAGGCGGTTTAAGCGTTGTTTTTGGGCATTTGGGCCATGCCTCACTGCTTTCAAGTATATGAAACCTCTACTTCAAATAGATGCCACCCACCTGTACGGTAAGTACAAAGGGAAATTATTGGTTGCTGTGGCTCAAGATGGTAACAACAAGATAATACCAATGGCCTTTGCTATTGTTGCTAGCGAATCTAGAGATGATTGGAAATATTTTCTTGACCGTGTTCGCAACATAGTCATTGGAGCTAGGAACGATGTGGCAGTTATTACGGATCGGGCCGCAGCTATAATGTCAATAATGAGGGAAGAACAGTACTGGCTTCCTCCTTATGCCCAACATTTCTTGTGTATCCGTCATATTGCTTCAAACTTTCAGACAAGATTTGGAAACAAGGAGTGGAAGAAGTACCTCATCAACACAGGTAATTGTGAGAGATTTGTATGTCTTCATCTTTTTGTATATTGTTTATCTATTTAATCTGAATATTTCTTGTGCAGGCTACTATTTCAGAAGGGATATAGTTCAGGACAGATTAAATCACTTACTTTCTCTACACCCCTCAATTCCTCCTTTTTTCAACGAGCTGCCCCCTGAGAAGTGGTCACGTGCGTATGATGATGGCAAAAGGTGGGGCCATATGACTACTAACTTGGTAGAGTGCATGAATGGGGTGTTGAAGAGGGTTCGGCTCTTACCGGTAACAGCTATTGTTGAAAGCACTTTGTACAAGTTAATTGATTACTTTCGAGATAACTTAGAAACTTACACTGCACAAAGGAATAGTGGGTTGTTTTTCACCAAACACCTACTGGAAAAGTAGGTGAGAACCAAACACTTGCCAACTACCACCGTGTGGTTGTTATCGATGCTATGGATTTGGTGTTTGAGGTGGTTGACAATGGGGATCCGAACTTAAGGCGTGACAAAGGTAAATTTGCAGTGCGAATTAACTCTAGGGAATGTGAATGCGGTGAATGGCAGGCGTTTAAGTATCCATGCTCACATGTCATGGCCGTGTGCTGTACTACCGCCCTGGACTGGAGGAACTACGTTCATCCAGTTTACAGACTTGAAACGATGATACAGGCTTACAGCGAGAACAAGTTTGTGCCACTAGGAAATCAAGGGAAGTGGCCCATATACGCCGGACTTCGTATTGTTCCTGATCCTGCAATGATGCGCAACGTTAGAGGGCGCCCCACATTCTCCCGTATTCATAATGAAATGGATGAGAATTATGAGCGTGAAACAAGACATTGTGGGCTATGTCGCCAACGAGGACATGTAAGGACATGCCCGAATGCAAGTTATAATTAATTCCCCACATCATTGTATGTTATTGCATTAGCCAATTATGCTCCTGCTCAGACAGGTCGTGCCTTTAGCAAGCACAACAAAAAAATGTAATTTACCCATTGTCTGTTGTAATGAATTATCTTACATTTGCATTTGTTAAATAAGCAAGGACTAAAGATTGATTTGATATACCATTTTATTGGCTTAGGAAATATTCCAAATACATAGAGCGATTCAATGACATCCATCACTGTTTTATTACAGTACGACATACTAATACTTATTCATCTTCTCATACGTGCTTTCTTTAAAAAAGAACATATATCATAGGAGTATCCACATATCACTTCTGTTGATGCCTTAGAATGGACGAGATATGCATCATCCACCAACATATTAACCTTCGTGTTCGCTGTCATCTGAACCGTAATCTTCATTATACTCTTCTGCCAAGGATATGCTCGCGAAATTATCACGTGGTGGTGGGGTAACTTCCCTAAATGCATACACCACATAGAATTCTAATCGAGTATAAAATTGTTGATTATAAACGAACCGTTCAATCATTGTTTGAACATGAACATTTCGTTTTATTTGTAATGGCCCCCATACAGGGCGTGGCTGGGAACACCACAGTAATCGATGAAGTATCGATTCAACGACACAATTGTAACCATAACGCTCTTTCAACCTAGTCTCTACAGCATTGTCAAACTCGGCGAACGTAATATCCATTTCGACATCCAAATCGAAATGGTCAGTGGAATATGTTCTGGCAAAATACAAACCTGATTCGTTGGTGATTGGCTCAACGTCAACCAAGATAGTACAAGGGATCTCCATTGATGAAATGCGACGATGAAGTTCAGCAAGAGCTGTGGATAACTTATGCAATATAGTAGACGACACAATTGACGTGGGTAGTTATCTATGTGAGTGAAAGAAAAACCCTTGTTGTATTTATATGCATAGGATAAGGGAGTATATATACCGTGAGAATAAAATTGAAATCCATTGGGGGACGGGGGAAATCTTATCCGAGTAATCCTGTCTGCCATCATCTGCATCTAATTCTTATCTTGTCTTTTGTAATGAATTGTGATTACCTTTTTTTTTGTTTTCCACAAACGAATAAAAATTGCTTTCAAACACCGCAGTTGGTATTCCACACGATAGATCACATGCAAGGAATAATTAAAGCTTCATTTTTTTGGCAAAGACAATATTCCAAGATAAGGAATTGTATTCTATTGTAATGTAGCAGAAAACAATGTAATTATAAAAGGGGTACAACTTGGAATGATGTCGTCATCTCTCATTTCCTCAACCGTTGCACCATTTTCAATTCATAGTATATTTCCTCACCACTCCTCAAGTAGTGAAACATAGATTAGAGTGATGTCTTCGTCCAACATGTGGATGGCTTTGTACCGAGGAGATGATATTATCCTCAGACACTTTATTAATGTCTACTTGGTCAACGACATCATGCTGAGAAACGGTGTAGAAGTTGTGGTGATTAGTAAGGCTACTAACCTTTCTCTGACTAGCTCTAGGGAAGAAGTTGTCGTCAACCACTATTGTAATGTCTACCAGGTGAACAACATCACTCTTAGAGATGATGGCCAAGTTGTGGTGGTTAGTATAACTTGGCTTGGTATGTTTTAGTGTATGTTCCCCAACTTGCGCAGACATTTTGAAACAGTATTTGTTGTGCACTTCTCTTTTGTTCCTTTATTTTACAAAGATGGACAAAGTGGCGAATGTAAACAACGTTTGAATATGATATTAATGTGTAGATCCATTCTATGACATCCATTGGGGGACGGGGGAAAGCTTATCCGATACAAATTTTTTACACAATTACGTAAAACCTAATTGTTCGCTGACCTCTGTCTATCAAGTTGTTGTGCTATTATGTTTCGTCGCATCTCGTACATTGACTCTTGCATCTGGAAATCATCGTCGTCGGGTTCAATAGGATCGTAGATAACTAGTAGTGGAATATGTGCCATGAAATCATTGTACTCCATGTAGTTTTCCATCATTCGTTGAACAGATGCATCATTGCGTACGTGTATAAAATTCCACTCGTAATCGCCTTCCAACCCCAAATACACCATTGTTGCTATGTTTATTCTGCCAAGGATACACTCACCCGATGCCATTCTGGTGCAAAATGCTTATACGTGACGATCGTGATGTGCGCGACATGTTGGTAAACTTTATCGGGGTTCAGGATGAAGCATCTTTCATTGATCTTATGATCGAATATGAACCATACGAGAATGATGATTATTAAGCTATGTGGTGATCGCAGATTGTGACTATGTTGGTTTTAATCTATGTTTTTACCGGTTATAATGTTTCATTTTCGCACAAGAATGACAAGATGACGGATGTCGTTGGACTACCATGTAATTTATTATAACACTATACGTGGATGTTCTTATTATTCAATAAGTGCGCGAGTTTGCGCGTATAGTTTGGAGTAAACAACTGCGTATAATATATGTTATTTAACTAAACCAAATATAATTATCTACAATGTAATTTACAATATAATATAGTAAATAAACACAGCATTGTACCAAAATTTTGTGGCCAACGGACAACAGCAACCTATTGAAAAGAATGGTCAAAGTCGCGAACAAATGCAAAAACTGCATATTAAAAAACTGCACTCCGGTGCCACTTTGCGCTTACAGTTTGGACCACCAAATGATTCCCATTGTGCTCCAAATTTTGTATGAATGTATTAGTACATACATACATCATTGTACCAAAATTTGGTGGCCAACGGACAGCAGCAACCTATTGAAAAGAATGGTCAAAGTCGCGAACAGACGCAAAAACTGCATATTAAAAAACTGCACTCCCGTGCCACTTTGCGCTTACAGTTTGGACTACCAAATGATTCCCGTTGTGCTCCAAATTTTGTATGAATGTAGTAGTACATACACACATCATTGTACCAAAATTTGGTGGCCAACGGACAGCGGAAACCTATTGAAAAGAATGGTCAAAGTCGCGAACAGACGCAAAAACTGCATATTAAAAAACTGCACTCCCGCGCCACTTTGCGCTTACAGTTTGGACCATCAAATGATTCCCGTTGTGCTCCAACTTTTGTATGAATGTAGTAGTACATACACAAAGCATTGTACCAAAATTTGGTGGCCAACGGACAACGGCAACCTATTGAAAAGAATGGTCAAAGTCGTGAACAGACGCAAAAACTGCATATTAAAAAACTGCACTCCGGTGCCACTTTGCGCTTACAGTTTGGACCATCAAATGATTCCCGTTGTGCTCCAAATTTTGTATGAATGTATTAGTACATACACACATCATTGTACCAAAATTTGGTGGCCAACGGACAGCAGCAACCTATTGAAAAGAATGGTCAAAGTCGCGAACAGACGCAAAAACTGCATATTAAAAAACTGCACTCCCGTGCCACTTTGCGCTTACAGTTTGGACTACCAAATGATTCCCGTTGTGCTCAAAATTTTGTATGAATGTATTAGTACATACACACATCATTTTACCAAAATTTGGTGGCCAACGGACAGCGGAAACCTATTAAAAAGAATGGTCAAAGTCGCGAACAGACGCAAAAACTGCATATTAAAAAACTGCACTCCCGCGCCACTTTGCGCTTACAGTTTGGACCACCAAATGATTCCCGTTGTGCTCCAACTTTTGTATGAATGTAGTAGTACATACACAAAGCATTTTACCAAAATTTGGTGGCCAACGGACACCGGCAACCTATTGAAAAGAATGGTCAAAGTCGTGAACAGACGCAAAAACTGCATATTAAAAAACTGCACTCCGGTGCCACTTTGCGCTTACAGTTTGGACCATCAAATGATTCCCGTTGTGCTCCAAATTTTGTATGAATGTAGTAGTACATACACACATCATTGTACCAAAATTTGGTGGCCAACGGACAGCAGCAACCTATTGAAAAGAATGGTCAAAGTCGCGAACAGACGCAAAAACTGCATATTAAAAAACTGCACTCCCGTGCCACTTTGCGCTTACAGTTTGGACTACCAAATGATTCCCGTTGTGCTCAAATTTTGTATGAATGTATTAGTACATACACACATCATTTTACCAAAATTTGGTGGCCAACGGACAGCGGAAACCTATTAAAAAATGGTCAAAGTCGCGAACAGACGCAAAAACTGCATATTAAAAAACTGCACTCCCGCGCCACTTTGCGCTTACAGTTTGGACCACCAAATGATTCCCGTTGTGCTCCAACTTTTGTATGAATGTAGTAGTACATACACACAGCATTGTACCAAAATTTGGTGGCCAACGGACAGCGGCAACCTATTGAAAAGAATGGTCAAAGTCGCGAACAGACGCAAAAACTGCATATTAAAAAACTGCACTCCAATGCCACTTTGTGCTTACAGTTTGGACCACCAAATGATTCCCGTTGTGCTCCAAATTTTGTATGAATGTAGTAGTACATACACACAGCATTGTACCAAAAATTTAGACCGATACGAGTTCCGCAAATGGTCAAAAAAATGCTCAAAGAAGACACGTTAGCATAAAAATGATTCGGTAAAAACTGCACTACGGTGCCTTGTTTAGCATCAATTTCCAACAGGTAAACGACGTCCGTTGACCTTGTAAATATGTATGCATGTAGTACAACCGTGTTGCTAAATTTTAGGGCCTTCCGAGTTAAGCAAGTGCTTCATAAAAAGCACAAAACAACAAATAAATCAACGTTTTAAAAAATGTAAAGAGAATGTAAAATCCTTACAATAATAAGTTTAAAATAAAACAAGTGATAAAACAATGCAAAACTACATAATCAATGTTCATAAACTAAGGATTAGTGAAATCTGAATTAAAAATTCTACGATTCCTAAACCTAGAGTGTGTGCCCCTTAACCATATCCCCCGATCTTCCTCATTTTCCGGCTCCCCAGCAGGTGTACTTGGATCTGCTGATGCAGATGGCGCTGGAGGACCTTGCTGTGGTGTACCTGAAGGAGCAGGCTGCTGCAAAGATGAGGGATCATATGAAGGAGCAACAACCATCTGAGTTTGTTGCTGCCCGCCACCAGCTAAATTGGCCCAGTTAAATTAATTCTGCGTCATCATATATCAGCTGCTCACAAAAAGTGACCAGCTCCTGAGTAGTCATGTTGGAAACAGAAGTAGCACCCTGGTTCGACGAACCCGCACCAGCATCAAAATGTGCACCAAAATCAGGGGGTACTTGGCCATAGGTTGTCTGCTCTGGCTGAGAAGGTGGCTGTGGCTCAAAAGATGGCCGATATCCCTCTTCCTCAGTGACTGTAACAGGGACAATGGAAAGTTGTGTCTGAGATGAAGGATAGTTCTGGGGTGGTGGTGGTGGTGGTGCGTAGTCACGCGGCCCTCTTCGTCTCTGACTGTACGGCCGACTTCTAGTAGCTCTAGGGGCAGGATTGTCATTGATTTGATAAGCAGGGTACTGCAACTCCACCCTATCTGGCGCCTACTGTGACAACTCCTGGGGGAATGGCACAGACCGATGATAGTGATCAACATCAATAGTCTGGGAAAGTCTGGTGGCATATCCCCGAACACTAGGATCAGTAGGGATCCTCTGAAGCTGCTCCACTGCAGACGTCTGATCAACCAGGTAGAACAACAGATTATATAATGGTAAAAAACAATAGAACTATCAAACTAGAGGAACAACTGACAAACAATTTAAATAAATGCTTACCACGATGTCATTCCTCCTACTCTCAACAGTGAACCAAGCAACAGAATGCTGGAGGAACCAAACCATATATGCACTCCTCCTGTCCAGTGGGATGCTCCTTGGCGTCTGTGGTGTAATCACCCGGAACTGACTCCTATTGTTCCACATCTGGATGTGGTCATGGAATATTTCCCACCATCGCGCATCTGGCCTACCGGTCCTGGTGATTACATGGAGCATGTCACAGTCGAGTAAGGGAGCAGGAATAGGCTGATCATACCCGAACTGGCGCAGTACCCGGTCCGGCTGGTGACCCTCTACAACAATGTAGTGGATTAAAAATACCACTACAGCGAACTGCGCTGGCTGTGGTGATCTGCCACCGTACGACTGCCAGATCCACTACAGAACATCGAAATAAATATTAAAAATATGCAAACAAATTATAACAAATAAATTAGTATTGTAATAAGGTTTAGTTTTATATTACCTCTCCCTCGCTCGGTGGAATCCTCATATTGTCCAGAGTTTGTCGCGCAACGATAGCGCTGATGCTATTTCCCTTGCCATTGTATCTGCAACATGACATACAATTAGGGTTGTAGCGTAATTTAATAAAATATTATTTCAACAACCATACAATGCTTAGTTTGTTACCTATGAGCAAGTGAAAGGTGAGGTGAAAGATTAATCCGATCTGGGGTGAGTCGTGGCCTAAATGCAGGGATACGCTCATATGCCCAGACGGTGAGCAACTTATTGCAGCCATTCAGATACTTAGTATCGAATTTGGTGGCGTTGCACATCTCCCTATAGAAATGTGCAAGGAGCGCAGACCCCCAGCTAAGCCGCCCACTGTAGCCAAAATCCTCCAACAGCAACAGATAACTGACATCCACCTTGTCCCCACTAGAGTTGGGAAACAGAAACCCTCCAATCAGTCTCATAAGATATGCTCTCGCATGCTGCTGATGAACAATAGCGTCACGCTGACCAAAGTCAGCGTCTGTCTCCACAAACCTCTCAGCTAGCCACACAATGGGTATCTGGTTCCCCTTGTGAGTAGGGGGGACATCACCAAGAAGCCGCTGGCACACCGCATTCACATCCACATTACTGGTGGGGAAACAGATAGGTTCCCCATTAGTAGCCAACCCAAAAAGCACACTAACATCCTCTAAGGTTATGGTAACCTCCCCGAATGGCATCAAGAATGTGTGGGTCTCAGGACGCCATCTATCAATCAAAGCGCTGATGATGCCAGTACGGTTATTCAATCTCATATTTGCTGGCCCAAAAAAACCAGCTGTAGCAACATATGGAAGTATAGCATCATGTAGGGTAGTAGCACCCTTCTAGTAGGATCTTGTTTTCAAATTCCTATTTTGGTATTGTGCATACATCTACATTCCATACAAATTACAATTTAATAGAGCACAAATAACAATTGTAACAAATTAATCATCATCCAACAATTAAGAAATATCAAAAACATAACAAAAGTTCGAATATTAATACAATAACTACATTACAATCATCTACACATTAAATTATATAATTTTTTTTAAAAAATAATACCCTTAAATTGTATCAAATAAATAATTATAAACAACTGCATATAGTAAATGTTATTTAACTAAACCATATATAATCATCTAGAATGTAATTTACAAAAATTGTTATGCTACGTTACCTACAATTAACTCATACGGTCTATAAACTAAGCAATTATATTGAATTAACAATTAAATAGAATTACTGTTACACAAACAGATAATAATTAGACTAAACAACTACATATAGTAAATGTTAATTAACTAAACCATATATAATTATCTAGAATATAATTTACAAAAATTGTTATGCTACGTTACCTACAATTAACTCATACGGTCTAAACTAAGCAATTATATTGAATTAACAATTAAACAGAATTACTGTTACACAGACAGATAATAATTATACTAAACAACTACATATAGTAAATGTTAATTAACTAAACCAGATATAATTATCTAGAATATAATTTACAAAAAATGTTATGCTACGTTACCTACAATTAACTCATACGGTCTATAAACTAAGCAATTATATTGAATTAATAATTAAACAGAATTACTGTTACACAGACAGATAATAATTAGACTAAAGAACTACATATAGTAAATGTTATTTAACTAAACCATATATAATCATCTAGAATGTAATTTACAAAAATTGTTATGCTACGTTACCTATAATTAACTCATACGATCTACAAACTACGTAATTATATTGAATTAACAGTTAAACAGAATTACTGTTACACAGACATATAATAATTAGACTAAAGAATTACATATAGTAAATGTTATTTAACTAAACCATATATAATCATCTAGAATGTAATTTACAAAAATTGTTATGCTACGTTACCTACAATTAACTCATACGATCTACAAACTACGTAATTATATTGAATTAACAGTTAAACAGAATTACTGTTACACAGACAGATAATTCAATCCAAATAATACCAAACAATAATAAAATTACTTATACTAATCATATACAAAGAAACTATAATTATTGCATCGATTACCACTATATCAAATATCTAAATACACTAAAAATATAAATTATTACAATATACATTAATTAGTAATACTAACCGGGTCATTGGAGGCATACGCAGCAGATATATGCGTCGTCTGCAAACTGAACGGCTGCGACTCCACCGGACCATGCTCACCCATATCATATTGATCAGCCATACTATAGTTCCTATGCAAACAAAGGATTTTAGAGGAGAGGATTTGGATACAATTGAAGTGTTTTGGAAAAAATGAGCCTTCTATCCTCACTTACTCGCGCGATGCAGTGTTATATAGGGCGTTGTATAGAAGCCGATAATTCATTTATCGGCTTCTCTACAACGCCCAACGGTTGAATTTTCCGTTGTAGAGAAACCGATAATTCATTTATTGGCTTCATGAATTATCGGCTTCTCTACAACGTTTAAAAAAAAAACCCGTAATCGGGAATTCCACCGGAACACACCTGTGCATGGGAAATGAGGGGCCCAAACACCCGTGTACGGGAAATTTTCCATATTGCAGTACCCAACTAACAGAGGCTGTGTAAGTATAAGTATCATCCTATTGATCATCTTTTATTATAGATGTAATGTTGGCATTTTTCCTACAGTTATCCCTTATAAGCTGTTACTAGCAGTAAAAAAAGAACTGGAGAGCAGTAATATACTATTTGAGATTGAATTTCCGCTTGCTGGAGCACTTTGATGAGGGAAAAGAAAGAATCACAAATTGTGCCAACCATAGTGTTCTAGCCAAAATGGCTCCTTATGATCACTTGTTCTGGATACCCTAAATACGGCAAAATTGTTATTATTTTATTGATTCTAAAAACTAACAAATAATCTCTCTAATAAACTATCTTCCACAACAAACACCCGTGACTTGAGCGTATGTGTAACATCTTCTATTCTATCCATTGGACGAGTTTATTTCTGTGTAGTTTATTGTTTGGTTTTTTTACTAAATAAAGCACTCTGATATTTTGAGAAACTCCTGCCGTTCAGCCCCGTTCTCAATTTGGAAGAAAAAAAGCTAGGGGAGATTATCTTCACTCAAAACATTACTTACATAGGCTCCGTTCTCAAAATGTATTAGAGAATCTGGTGTAGATTATTGATCCCCTCAAAACGCTGGTGGAACCAACGTTTGAACATAATCTACCCTTGAAGTTTTTTTTTTTGAAATGGATGGTGATGATTAGAATAATGGGTCCCACTACTAACTTGTAAGCTTCATCTCCTCCCTATAATCTGGGTTGAGAACGGAGCCTTAGAAATAGAGGGTGATGATTGAATTTATGGGTCCCACCACTACTTCAGTAATCTTCATCTCCACCCATAATCTTGTTTGAGAACGGGGAGGTATCCTTAAGTTTCTTACCTTGCCTGCTACAAAGCTTTGTATAGGTATAATTTGCCGACACCAAGCGCAAGAAAAGCTTTAAAGAGCTTAGGGGACGTTTGTTTTGGGTAATCATGAACCATTCCTGCTGTTTGTTTTACCAGTTTTTCCTATTTTCAGAAAAGGGAAATGGTATGGGATTACCCCAAAAACTCTTTTTCCTGATTCTCGACCCCCTACTAGGGAATGGGATTCCCTTTCTCTAGTACACTTTGACCGATAACATATGACCATTGACCGATGACTAATGACCATTGACCAGTGACCAGTGAATGTTGACCGGCAATTAATGACCGTTGACCGGTAGCCGACAACCGTTGACCATTGACCGGTGACCGTTGACCGGTTATTTATTTCATTTCCCCCAGTTCAAACAAACAACCGGGAAAATTAAAGAGAATTCTTTTTCATTCCCCTTCATTCCCTTTTCCCGATTCCATTCCGTTTCCCCGCTTGAAACAAATGCCCCCTTAATGTGATGTGAAAGAGTTGATATTGCAGTACCCAACTAAATAGATACATAATGGATTGTTGTAACATTTATGTAGGAAAATAATCAAGACAGATGGACAACTAAATACATAAAATAATCAAGACAGATGGACAACTAAACCAGTAACTAATAATCGTTACAAAATTAGTGTAGATAGAAAACTTACAGTGAGTGAAGGAGTTAGGATAGCAAGATGACCGTGAGTGAATTCCTTGTTCATATTGGTTGCCTATTAGTATATCAAAATTTAGAAAGCAAGATTACCGTGAGTGCACTTGTCTGCCTGTTAGTATAACCAAATTACAGTAAGTGAATTGATGAATCCTTCTTCAACAATTAGGATAGCAGTATTACCGGGTGTGAAAACTCCCTGCTGGTCGCCTGGTAGTATAGTAAAATCGAGAGTGAAATTGAATCCTTCTTCGCCAGTTAGGATAACAAGATAACCGTGAGTGAAATCGAATCCTTCTTCGCACAGGATGAATCCTTCTTTGCCAGGTAGGATTCCTTGTTCGCCTGCTAGTATAACAAAATCAGAGTGTGGAAATTGAATCCTTCTTCGCCAGTTAGGGTAGCAAGATAACCGTGAGTGAAGATTGGGATAACAGAATTACCGTGATTGAAGATTGAAGAGGGCAAATCACTGGTTCCTTGTTCGCCAGTCCGTTCGACTGATAACATAGCCGGATTAGGTTAGTGAAGAACGCCAGGTGATAGAAATATTACTGTGTTTGTCAGTTACGATAGCAAAATTACCGTGATTGAAGATGGAGAAGACGGCAGATCCTCCTTCAATTCCTGGAGCAGAGTATATTCCTTGGTCGATAGTATTGCAAAATTACCCCGATTGAAGGTGGAGAAGATGGCAAACCTCCTTGAATCGATGGGAGCAAGGTTCCTTGTTCGAAGTTATTGCAAAATTACCGTGAGTTAAGTGGAAAGTGTAAACCAAAATTACCCTGAGGAAGATGGGTTGAACTTTATTCTTCAGCTGGGACAAAAAATTACCGTCAGTGAAGTGCATTGAATTGCTCACATATTTTGCTTGTTCGATAGTTAGCATTGCAAAATTACCGTAAGTAGAGCGGAAGACATAAGTCTAATTCTACAATGGGATAGGGTTATAAGATAGCGACCGATAATATCTATGTCTATTAAAGTCGGATTTCCCTCTATTAGAGTCGGATTTAGAAGGCGTGATTATTCCCGCGCTAATAATTTCTATTTGTATCTAATCTGTCTCTATTCCTTATTCATATAGAGACAAGGAATTAATTTTGTCTCAATTTCTATCTTTAAAGCACTGCTTTTTAGTAGTATCATTTGGCTCAGTAATAATTTTTTGATTAATTTTGCAATCAAATATTTTATTTATTGATGTGACTCATACTCTTTATATTATAATAATCTACATGACAATAATATAATAAAATGTATATTCACCCAATAGTTAACATCAAAGTTATATAAAGTGAATGTCCAACACATTCTTTCATTAAGCATATCTTACAATCCTAAAGAGCATATACATAGAAGTTGCAATCTTTAAAGTCTACTTTCAAGAATCGGTAACATAGACAAGACTACTATAAGTAACCGACGTCACATGAGTTATTGCAAGAGTAGCTGAACTAAGTGTCTGATGTCAATAGAATCTAAAAGCATGACTTGAATTGTAACAACTTAAGAACATACTTAGATGATTTAAACTAACATGGAAATTGTAACAACTGTTCAATAGATGGTAAGCAAAAACAAAATATGAACTAGAGCATTCTAGCACCAACAACGAGGTGAAGTCACAACATCACTAGCAATACTTTGCAAGCTAGACAAACAGGGCACAATATAAAAAAACAAAGGTGAATGTAGAATTTTTGTTTTATAAACCGGTCCAAAAATATGAAATTGGTACCAAAACGGAACTTAAAACCGACTATTTTACAAAGTTGTAAAATCTTGTACAATTAACCCAAAAATAAATTCAGTTCAATCCAGTATGACTGAATTCCATTTGTTTCAATATGGTATTATTTCTTTGGAGTTTGGACAGCCCTGACTCCGTGTAATTTTAATGCGTTATCAGACAGTGAGATATACCTCTTGTCATCATCATTTTTTCAAAAGTTTGATGCGTCCTATAGGATAGCTTATTTACTTCCTCAAACTAGCAGCAACAAATAGAGGCCCTAGTTGCAGAGGCAAAAACAGATCATTTCATTCTTTCTAGAACTTGAAGTAAACCTTTGGTTAGTTGAAAGATATAGTAAACCAAAAGGAAGGGCAAAATATGGGACTAACTTTGGAGAAAATGGGCTTTGATGATTATGTATAAAATGTGAGTCGATTTGGTGATTTTCGAAACTATGGGTCAACTTGATGATTTTTGGTAAACATGGATGTCAAATGGGGATTAGGAAAATATTGATGGTTAATTAGTAAAAGATTATTGGGAACCTAAAGGTATTAATGAGTCATTAGATGGAATGGTTTAGACTTAAAAGTGGATTAAGGAGGTGATTTAAGATGAATAGATTATAATATTACATTGTATAATCAGATATAAGCTAAAGTGGTATATATGAATTTAAATAGTAACAGTAGAAGTTAACTAAATATCACTAAGTTAAGGTTGGATGTCTTGTATAAAGGAATTAAATCTTTAGGGTAATGAATATTAATGACGGATAAGAGGTAAATGAGGATTTAGGATTAAGCTAGATTAGAGGTATTATATGAGGTCGATTTTGGTGTTAATTTGACACTATTTGTGTTATATGAGGTGATGCAACAAGAAAGGGAAAAGAATTAGTAGAGCCCATAAGGATGGGCTAAAATAGTTTATCAATATTGCGACAAAAAAAATAGTTTATCAATATAGATATATTTAACAAGGAGAAGACTTAAGGAAAATTGGGAAGTGGACTCCTAAATTCAATGTGCTTGATCCGCGGGTATAAGGTATGGTGTTATGTAGTATGAATACTCCCTAGGGTATGCCTAGGGTTTGTGTGCTTGCTTGTATTGTGTGACAAGAAGATATGCATCACTAGTAGAAAAAATATTTAATATGACGGACTTTAAACCACGGTTAAAAATGTACCCGTCGTTTAAAGTAAATAAACCACGGTTTTTAATGGAACCGTCATATATGTTGCACGGCTCATTAGATAAATGATGGTTTCCGTCGAAACCGTTGTTTATAGTTCGACGCCTTAGAATATAAATGATGGTTCTAGTTTCAACCGTCGTATATAGTGACGATAAACCACGGTTCAAATAAAACCGTCATTTAAAGTTTTGCGCCAAACATGTTAAACCACGGTTTCCATATAACCGTGGTTTTTTGTCTCATCACATAGGTTTTAAAATGACGGTTTTTGTCCAAACCGTCGTTTAAAAGTGTTTTATTAAACCCGCCTCAATTTCTTCTTCTTCTTCACTCTCTTCTTCTTCCCGCGTTCTCTTCTCTGGCGATTTCCCTCTGTCACCATCGAGCTTGCGCACCCCTTCTTCCTCCGCCGTCGAGCCCAGTTGTTCCGCCTCCTTCGCGCGTCGCCACGCAGTGGGAAGCGTGACCCTCCACCGTCCCAACCTCCTCTCGCCTGGAACGTCTCGCCTCCTCCGACGTCGCGCCTCCACCACGTCGGTCCACCACAGCGCGGGTCGCCCTGGTTGCCGTCGGTCCGTCGCTTCCCGTCGCTGGTCTTCCTCCTTCCACCCGGACGCTGCTGCTTCTCTGGCGAAAATCAAAACCTGTCGCGAGCAGCAGCTTCATCGTCACGCCCCAGCTTCGTCGACCGCCGTGGTCCATCGCCTGAAGTTCGCCGGCTGAAGTTCTGAATCCCTCCTGTTAATGCTATTTTGATCGGCAAACTCAGTTTCAAACTGACAAGCACAAAAAGACCAATATCCGAAGACGCAGTTAGTCCTAAACCGAGAAAGCAAAGAAAGAAGATAGAAGATATTAAGTAAGATTTTATCTATCTGTTAAAGATAAATAAAATCTTCAACGATGACTTGTAACTTAATAACTCGATATCTATAAAATAAGCGGAGAGACTAGGGTTAAAGGTTAAGGTTTTACGGATGAGAAAAACCTAGTGGGAAACACGGGAAACACGATAGGGATTGTTATGCGAAGCGATTTATAGCAATTGTAATATAGATCTGGGTTCATAATCTGAAGTTATCCACGGGGTAGAACTTCAGGTGCTAGGAGTTAAAGGATAGTCGTTTCTAGACGTGATCTGAGTAGTAGTACTCGTGAGAACATAAGGAAGTGCAGGGTGTACGTGCTTTACTTGTATCAGGTGTGATACGTGATTTATGTGAAAGTTAGTTAAGTTCTTCTGTTATTCGTGTTCTCTGTTCTTCGTCAGTCCTATACTAAGACGCATTATACACTAGCGGTAGGATTTAACAATTAGTATCAGAGCAAGGTTACCCTCACTTCGAAGAAACTTCTTCAGGGTAGATCGAGATGAATTCCTACAACGTTAAACCTCCAAAGTTGACGAAGTTCAACTACACCAGCTGGTGTGAACAGATGGAAGATCAACTGATATCCATCGATCTACAATTATGGGACGTGGTCACTGATGGCGACCTAAAACCCAAGTTCGAGGAGAACGGAGTTACCAAGGAGAAACCTAAGGCTAGCTGGAGTGAAAACGACAACAAGATGATCAGTAAGAACAGACAAGCACGAAGGATTATAATGTCATCGTTGTCAGACTCAGACCAACAAAAGGTGTTGGGATTGCGCACCGCTAAAGAAGTATGGAAATTTCTCAAAACCGCATATGCGGGAACTGATTCGGTGAAAAAGGCTAAAGGAAAGCAGCTTAAAAGACAGCTTGATAATTTCAAGATGTCAGACGGTGAGACCATATCTGAGACACTGGAGAGGTTCGACAAGATTTTGTGTGAGCTCAAGGCTGTTGGGGTGACTCTTGACAATGATGTGGTGAATGAGAGATTTCTGGATAGTCTCGACAAAGACTGGCTGAACTTTGCCACATTGTTGGAGACCACGAAGGATTTGTCAAAATTGTCTTTTGAAGAGATGGGTTCAGAACTGACTGTATATGAGGGAAAGATGAGAGGGGAACTGACAATTCCAGGTGTGAATAAAGACCTGGCACTGAAGGCCAAGAAAGTATCAAATGATAAAGAGAAGGAAAGTGAAAACACTGATGATGATGAGGAGATTACCATGATCGCCAACGGAATTAGGAAGATATTCGGAGGAAAGCGAGGGTCGGGGTCTAGAATTGATAAGACCAAATTCAAGAAAGACCAGAGTATATGCTTTAGGTGCAATAAACCAGGACATGTGGTCAAAGATTGCACACTAAAACCGAAAGAAAATTTTCATGACAAAGTCAAGAAGTTTACAGAAGCAGCAGATACAGCTTAGGGGCAAGACGTCTCAGACACAGACTCAGAAACAGAAGAAACAGCTGAGGTGTGCATGACGGCCGTGGTCGAGGAAGATGAAGAAGTAAGCACAGCATCAGACAAGGACTTCTGTATGATGGCTAGTGAAGACTAGAAGAAGGTTCTTGAGGCAGATGAGGTAAGTCCTGAACTTATCGAAAGTGCTTTCAATTCCTTATCTAAAAAGGAGATCTTTAACTTACTAACTACTGATGTTGTTAAAATTAAACTGCTTGAATCTAAGTTATCTAAATTAGAGGTGCCTAAGGAACCTGTCATGGAAAACCAAGTTAAAGAAATTCCTCAAATAAAGTTCGTAACACCCTTGGTAGAAAGAATTGAATGTTTACCTGAATGGGCACAAACTGAGTTTAGGTCTCTTCAGAAAGGTTGTGAAAATTCGAAAAAAGAGAATGAAACCTTGACAAACAAGTTGTCAGGAATCCTGAGAGAAAAAGAAATATATTCCCATCGGAACCTAACTTGGTACACAGGAAAAGCTGATCTAACACAAATGTTGATTGGAAAGAAAAGGATAGAAACATCAAATTCATCAAACATATGCAAAACACCTAGCCCTCCAAACACTAGGACTAAGTATTTCTGTCAGTTTTGTCATAAGCATGGTCATAGTATAGGTTTTTGTAGAGCCTTAAATTCTAGACATATCCCTCGTACATCCAGAATCTATTCCCAGTCTAGACCTGACCAAATCAGAGACAATACTTCGTATCGAAAGAAAACCACAGTTAGACAAGTTTGGGTACCTAAGACTAACAAGACATTACTTGCTCATAGGCACTAGCAGCTACACAATACGACAATTGGTGGCTGATGGATAGTGGCTGTTCAAGACATATGAGTGGTGATAGAGGAAAGTTCAATACTCTAGTTGAACAACGAGGAGGTAAAGTAACTTTCGGCAACAACGGGAAAGGTAGAATAATCGGAATTGGCACAATTGGAAAAGAACATTGCATTGATAAGTTAGTCTAGTGGAAGGCCTCAGTCATGATCTACTTAGCGTTTCACAAGTTTGTGATAAGGGTCCATCCGAGGTTGTGTTTGATTCTAACGGTTTTCAGATACGTAACAAGGCAACACAGGAAGTTTTGCTCCAAGGTTGTAGAGTAGGTAATCTCTACATGGTAGACGTTAGTGATCAGAGTGATTTATCATGTCTCACGGTCAACGAAGAGGACGCATTGCTGTGGCATCGAAGGCTGGGGCATGCACATCATCGGTTAATCAATAAACTCAGGATAAAAGGTTTGGTGCATGGACTACCAGAGAAGAGACTTGATCACAGCACGATTTGTCAAGATTGCGCCTTGAATAAGCTTACACATGTTTCACACAAGTCTAAGGGTATGGTCAGCAGCACTAAAGTTCTAGATCTACTACACATGGATCTAATGGGGCCTATGAGAGTACGAAGCAAGTCTGGAAAGAGATACGTTTTGGTGGTTGTCGATGACTACTCGAGGTATACTTGGATTATACTGCTTCATCACAAGGATCAGGCTTTTAATGAGATCAAAAACCTGATCTTACAACTTCAGACTCAAACTGAGAGTACGGTAAAGTGCATACGTACTGACCAAGGAACGGAATTCCTTAATCAGAGAATGTCTCAGTTCTGTACTGATACTGGAATAACCCATACTTACTCTGCAGCCAGAACACCCCAGCAGAATGGTGTTGTAGAACGTAAGAATAGGACTCTTCAGGAGATGGCTCGTACTATGCTGAACAGCAGTGGGCTTTCATCTAGCTTTTGGGGGGAAGCTATCAATTCTGCTTGCTATATACTCAACAGAGCTCTTATTCGACCCATATTACTTAAGACTCCTTACGAATTGTTCAAAGGGCGCAAACCGTCTATTACACATCTTAGAGTGTTTGGCTGCACATGTTATATTCATAATAATGGGAAAAATCAATTGGGAAAATTTGATAAGAGGAGTGACATTGGAGTTTTCCTTGGTTACGCTATGAAGAGCAAGGCATATCGGGTTTTCAACAAACGAACTCTTGTGGTAGAAGAATCCACAAATGTAAAGTTTGATGAGAACAATTTTGGAGGAAGGTCAAGTCAAGGAGCACTCGAGGATCTGTTTCAGGCTAAAGATGGAATCGCTTCTCTTGATGATAGTTCAGGAGGAGACTCAGAAGAAGAATTGACTCAAACTGAAGCATCACCTCCATCAGTTCCGAACTCAGAACAGCCTCTGACTGTACCAATCGACACTAATGCTTCTCAAAGACAGACAACGGAGGCACCTCATCGCTTGACGGCTAGGAATGCTCCAGGCATTGACATCACAAATATTCTGTCAGACTTGGACACAGGAGTAAGAACTCGATCTACCACGCAAAACTTTTGCGCCTTCTTTGGTTTTGTTTCCACAACAGAACCTAAAACTGTGAAAGAGCTTTAGAGATGAGAGCTGGATTAATGCCATGCATGAGGAGCTGAATGAGTTTGTGCGGAATGATGTGTGGGAACTTGTTGTTAAACCAAAAGATCAAAATGTTATTGGAACCAAGTGGGTCTATAGGAATAAGCTTGATTCAGAAGGACACATTTCAAGGAACAAAGCACGATTGGTGGCCAAAGGTTACAACCAACAAGAAGGTTTGGATTTCGATGAGACCTACGCTCCAGTTGCACGCCTTGAGGCTATCAGACTTCTCATTGCGTTTGCCACATTACACAAATTTACTCTTTATCAAATGGATGTGAAATGTGCATTCTTGAATGGACATCTCAAAGAAGAAGTATACGTCTCTCAGCCTCCTGGTTTTGTTGATCCAGAGAAACCTGATTATGTGTTTCGATTGAAGAAAGCTCTATATGGTCTCAAGCAAGCGCCAAGGGCCTGGTATGAGCGGCTAACATCCTTTCTTCTACAACAAAATTTTGTACGGGGAAAGGTAGATCGCACGTTATTCATCAAAGAAAACGGGGCAGACAAGCTGTTAGTACAGATCTATGTCGATGACATTGTTTTTGGTTCTACCAGTTCCAGTCTGACACAAGGTTTTGCTTCTATGATGACCAAAGAGTTTCAGATGAGTAACATGGGTGAGCTCACCTTCTTTCTCGGACTCCAAATTAGGCAGACAGCAGATGGAACGTTCATCAGTCAGACAAAGTACACACTTGAGCTTTTAACCAAATATAAATTCCATGAGAGCAAGCCGATGCTCACGCCAATGTCTACCACTCTCAGACTAGGTCTGGAGCCTGATGCAGAGTCCACGGATCCCACGGTTTATAGAGGAATGATTGGTTCACTGCTCTATCTTACAGCTAGCAGACCAGATATAATGCAAAGTGTTTGTTTCTGTGCACGGTTTCAGGCTCATCCAAAAGTACCCCATGTCAAGGCCGTGAAACGCATCTTTCGTTATCTTCAAGGGACATCATCACTTGGTTTATTGTACACTGCAGAATCACTACCTACTCTTGCTGCATACACGGATGCTGATTTTGGAGGCTCTCTTACTGATAGAAAGAGCACCACGGGTACTGCGCAGTTCTTTGGATCAAATCTGGTCGCATGGTCGTCAAGGAAACAAGCATCTGTTGCTCTGTCCACAACTGAGGCGAATATGTAGCCGCTGCTGCGTGTTGTGCACAAATCCTGTGGCTACATAGACAACTTGAAGACTATGGTCTCTCTTTTACACCCGTCCCAATCTATTGTGACAACACGAGTACCATTGAGCTTACAAAGAATCCTGTTCATCACTCACGGTCTAAACATATAGATATTCGTCATCACTTCATTCGAGATCATGTTGAACACGGCACCATCATTCTACTTCACTGTTCAACAGACAAGCAATTAGCTGACATTTTTACCAAGCCCCTACCAAGAGAAATCTTCGAGAAACTTAGGTTTGAGTTAGGCATGGTTGACACGAAGTGAGAATTAATTTTCATTTTCTTTTCTTTCTTTTTCACAGTTTAACAATTTCAGTTTTAAACTAAGGTCGTTGTAATTCTTTTCATTTCGTTGTTTTTAGTGTTGAGAATGGTCAAATCTGTTTCATAACATTGTTATCACAGTTCTTAATGGGTTTTTACATAATCATTTACCATACTCTGTGATTAATAAGTTTTGTGTAAGTCCAAGTAGTCATTCATTTTCTGAGATCATAACTGATATACACCCTAATACCTTGGAAATAATTTTACCTCCCTCCGATGTCTAACATGGATCATAAGTCTACATACAGTGCCATGCTTGTATTCATGAATGAACTGGGTTTGAAGGATAGAATGGTGGTATGAACAAGGCAAGAGATTCCGCTACTCACAGTTTGATACTCAACGCTCTATTTTAAACAAAAAATAAGGAAAGAGAAAACAGTATTGGCCTCTCTTATCTGGCTATTAAGTCTTTAAGGGTGCCTTATCACCTAACTTCCTAAGGGCAACTGCTCTGGGCAAGTTGACCCAACGCTGCTACAAAGATAAGGAGTAAAAGTCGAGTCCCTATTTGTAACATGAAAACATAGAATCTAAAGGAGGAAGTTTTAAAGAATCAGACTGTGAGCATGAATCTGTGGCGATGAAAGGTTCAGTGGAATAAGACTGCACTTCTCGCCCCTTGTCGATTCAATGGAAAGTGAAAGAAAGGAGGAACTCTTTCTGCAATACAAGTGTCACTGCATATGTGCATATATTCATAAACCACGGAGAGTAAAACTTTCTCAACTTAGTAGGTTGTACTATTTGATCTCCTTGGACGCCCCACTCAACAACTTCACTTATTACGGTACATTGTGTTGTGTGAAACTTAGTCTGGAACTGAGATAGTATGTTTCGTAACGGTCTCTTCCATTCACTTCGCTCCATTTTTTTAAAACATATTTAAAGGAAGAAAATGATATCATCTTTCACTGTGGCTAAAGACGTTTGATATACTCTCTTCATTTTCTCTCACTCTCTCTACTCTCTGTTTTTCAAACACAATTCTCCTTTCTGTCATCTCTCTCTGCCTCAAATCGAACTCGGATTTTCTCATCTTCTGGCTATGGACTCCTTCGAACATCTAATTGTTGACGAAAATGTTCGCCCCCTAGCTATGGAGAAGCCAACTGAACAAGAAGTTTCGCAGCCCATCCCGATTCTTCCTCAAAACCCTCTCCCGATGAAAACTCTCCAAACCCTAATGCTGAAGCAACGATCCTCAGTGGCAGTGCTTCCTCGGCTACCCCGCCTGAAGAGGATCTCCAATCTCCACCTACAATCCTACCAGACGTGGACTGCGAGATCGTTCCAAGAAAGCGCCATCTCCAACTGGGCATACCCCTGCGCCGTCCTCGAAGCGCAAGGTTGCAGATTCTCCTGCTCAACAATCCCGATCTTTGAAGCGCAAGAAGTCTGTGGGAAAACTTCAGCCAAAGCTAAGGCAAAGGAATTCAATCTTGAACGATCACAAAATCCAAGTCGCGCTTACCCTCAGAAGCCTGTCTTTGGTCGTGCCCTCCTCGAATCGGATATTGTACCTGGTAAGCTGATAGACTGTGACTGGCTGGAAAATAACTCTTTAGAATCTTTAGGAGATGCCTTACGTTTCCAAGGTTGGGATAAATTGTTTAAGTCTGAGACTGTGTATTACCCCGAATTTCTGTTTCCATTCATTCAAAACATGGAGTTTTGTCTCCCTTTGAATTCAAGACTGAGGTTGCTGGCAAGAAAATGATAATTTCACCTGCATGGCTTGCTATGATGTTAGAAGTTCCCCTAGACGGTCTGGCTGAATTTAATCCAAAAATTGAGTAGCGCCCATACCGAGGTAGTCGATCACTTTGCCCTGTCACGCGTGAGTTCTAGACTCAAGCACTACCCACAAGGGATTTAGCAATTTTGCCTCGTCTGTTACATATGATTACCTATCAATGTCTTCTTCCACGGTCTGACATGAGGGACAAGGTTACACCAGCGGATCTTGCGGTTATGTGGTGTCTTGATAGGAAGATACATCTATCTCTGCCTAGGATGATCATTTCCCATCTGAGGACTGTCATTAACAGCTCCAAGCCGTCGATTCCTATCCGTTTTGGCTGACGAAGGTGCTCAAGTATCATCAGATCTCTCTGGAAGATGCCTTCTCCATCCCCGCTCAACCAACGAGCTATCTAGCTTTGGCTACTCTTTCCAAGATGGGGATGGAACTCTCCGAGTCTGGCTGGCAACTCAAACAAGTAGGTCAACACACCGCCAAGACTGAGAAACAAGTTGTTCAGGATCCCATGCTGCAATCCCTGATTCAGTCAGTTCTAGACTCAGTCCAGGCTTTGGAAAAGCGGGTAATGGCACACTTGGCGAGGCTAGAAGATAAGCTAGATACTCTTATGCCGGTGCCAGATTCTGAATCTTCTGAGAAACTATAATGACTGTTTGTGTCTGTAATTGGTTCTTGCGTGTGTTGGGTATTGTTCTTTTTGATGAGGCAAAAGGGGGAAGTGTTTGGAAGTCTTTGAACTGTTTTTGTATGCTTGGAAGTCTTTGAACTGCTCTTGGTCCTTATGTTCTTATGTTGGTACTTGAATTGTGGTGGATGGCTGAACTTCAAATTTTTTTTGATTAGCACGTATTAGTTTCGTGATACTAGCCACATTTTGGATTTACTAATGCTACAATCCCAGTTTCCGCTTGACTGCATTCTTGAATATTGCTTATGCTAAGTCTTTTCACCAATGCTTACAAATCTCTCTCTCGTTATTACTACATTTTTTTGAATCACTTTACGCTTGAAAGGTTGTGAGTGTTATACCAAGTACAGGATTAACTGGAAGACATGCGAAATTGAGGGGGAACGATTTCATGTGAAGCTATCTGAGCACAAGACTCAGGGGGAATCAATTCAAGATGTTCAAGACTTCAATGGTTTGCCGCATCAAAAAGGGGGAAACTGTTAATGCTATTTTGATCGGCAAACTCAGTTTCAAACTGACAAGCACAAAAAGAATACCTGAAGACGCAGTTAGTCCTAAACCGAGAAAGCAAAGAAAGAAGAGAAGATATTAAGTAAGATTTTATCTATCTGTTAAAGATAAATAAAATCTTCAACGATGACTTGTAACTTAATAACTCGATATCTATAAAATAAGCGAGACTAGGGTTAAAGGTAAGGTTTTACGGATGAGAAAAACCTAGTGGGAAACACGGGAAACACGATAGGGATTGTTATGCGAAGCGATTTATAGCAATTGTAATATAGATCTGGGTTCATAATCTGAAGTTATCCACGGGGTAGAACTTCAGGTGCTAGGAGTTAAAGGATAGTCGTTTCTAGACATGATCTGAGTAGTAGTACTCGTGAGAACATAAGGAAGTGCAGGGTGTACGTGCTTTACTTGTATCAGGTGTGATACGTGATTTATGTGAAAGTTAGTTAAGTTCTTCTGTTATTCGTGTTCTCTGTTCTTCGTCAGTCCTATACTAAGACGCATTATACACTAGCGGTAGGATTTAACACCTCCACCTGAATCTTTGTCTACGGTAATTGCGTACACAAAACCCTCAGTAATTACATGTTTGCAGTATGTTTTTTCCTCTGATTATGACATGATATTTTGCCTCTGATTTATGCTGCTATGTATGGATAAACAAACAAATTGATTCAAATTTCTGTAAGAAATATTTGCGTAAGTAATTCTCTGCCTAATTATGCAATCTATCTTCAGCAGATCAGTTTTTATAAATGAATGTGTTGTTACACAACAATGTCTTGGTTTCTTCTTGCCTCTCTCAAAGTATGTTTTCCTAAGCATTATTCTGCAGCCAGTAGACTATTACACAGTAGTATCTTGGTTTCTTCTAGCCTCTGATTGTCAATTGATATAAAGGCATGATCTCAGATGCTTGCAACATTATGGAAACCGGCTTAAATTAAGCTTTTAGATGTGGCCAATTTGTTGGACTGAAGTTTACACTATTTTTTGCGCTATTGTGTTACTCGTGGCATGGACTGATTCATGAATGATTTGCTTATGCCACTGCACTAACTTCTGGTTAGTACGATCAATTTAGCATATTCATTTTCTGACCAACGTAAGTCAAATTTTTATTATATACTCGCTATCTTCCCAAATATCTTTTTGAACTGCTCTCATTTTCTTGAGATTTTGACTACTCATCTTTAAATTATTTCTAACAGCGGTGCATTTCATCTTTCTCACATACCCTAATTTTAGCTTGGATTTACTGAAGTACTGGGCGCACCTATGAAATGGGTGGCTACTTGAAAATCCAATGGCCTTGTGGTACTTAGCTGAAGATGATTCATGTTACATCCAATCTGTTACCTTTATTCATTAGGCTAAGCACAGGTGAACCGTGGGACCCAAACCCTATAACTTTTCTAAATATAGAAAATAGAAAATCTGTTAAAGTTAGTATAAATATGATGAAATTGAATGAAATAATTAAATAGCCTAGATTACCTCAAGGTCTATGCATATTGTTTCAATTTCACCAATTAATCTTCCCCTAGTTCTAAGTTGTAGATTCAACCTTTTATTTTGTACAGGTGTCCAGTAGTTTTTACTTTAGCCCCACTTGTTATAGACTTTTGCAAACTTGCGACAAGGAACATACATACTATGCACTGCTCTTCATTCTCTTCTTCTTTTTGCTCTTCTACAGAGATAATATCTGCTGAATCCCTCTTGCAAAGATAAATTTGTGGATTTAGCTGTTTTTCACTCTCTTCTTCCAAAACCGGTAATATACTTGAACTTATCTTTTTCTCTTTGGTTCTGGATGATGTTTTTGTTAAACACTGTGAAGCTCATAGTAATGCAACTAGAAACAAGGAACATAAATACTATGCACCGCTCTTCATTCTCTTCTGCTTTTTGCTCTTCTATAGAGATACATATCTGGAATCCCTCTTGCAAAGATAAATTTGTGTATTTAGTTGATTTTCATTCTCTTCTTCCGAAACCGGTAATATACTTGAACATATCTTTTCTCTTTGGTTCTGGATGATGTTTTTGTTAGACATTGTGAAGCTCATAGTAATGTTGCAAACTGGAAACGAGGAACATACATACTATGCACTGCTCTTCATTCTCTTCTTCTTTTTGCTCTTCAATAGAGATACATATGTGGAATCCCTCTTGCAAAGATAAGTCTGTGGATTTATACGTGAAAATAGGGAACTGCTGAAAGCCTGAAACCTAGACAAAACCGGCATTTAATTGAAGCTCGTTATAGTTTAATTTATTTGGGAATTATGAAGATTGAAAGATTTATTTAGTAGTCGAAGCTTTATTAGGAATAGAATGTAACACTTCTTTCAAAAAAAGGAACAAAATGTATCACATATTATATTATAATATTCCTTACATTTACTATCCCCTATAGTCGGATACAGAGTATACATATACTCACCCTGCTCTCTGTAAAGCAATTAAGCAGACCATCGCTCAATATTCAAGAATTAACCTTATTCTAATTTCATTGGATAGGTGTGATTACACTTGGAACTCATTCAGCTGTCTCCCTCTCATCCTATGTCGTGAGTTGACCATCACTGCTCATCAGGTTAGTATTTAAAAATGTTTCAACACGATGCTTTTTTTGACATATATTTGTTTGCTTATTTGTTTAGTCATGTTTTTTATTTGAAATATTAAGAAAATCAAACAGTTCCCTGTCTGATGATCCTTAAAATGTTTGTGCGTTTTGTTGAGAATCACTTGAACCTTGATCTGCTGCTGCTATTGTGTTTGCTTTTGCCTAAAAAAAGTGTGGAGTATCTAAAAAAACACAAAGGTCATGCCAAATTTTTTCCAGAATTTAACCTGATTCTAATTTCATTGAATTTAACCTTCTTCATAATTACTCACAGTTTCAAATATTTTCATCTTTTGCACAATATCAATGTTGATTGTTTTAATAACTTTTAAGATTAACTTATCTTAACTTATCTTTTCTTGATTGATGTCACAGTCTTGAATATTTCCGACAAGTCCTGTTGCTGCCTTAACTATTGCCCCATCAACCTCTGCCACCGGCTTGCCTGATCAGAACCCACGGTAGTAACCTAGCTAGTTGCTAAAAATTTCTTTTTTTTGTTTGCCAACTAACTAACATCTTGAAAGTTGCTAAAAATGTTTGTGCGTTTTTTTGATGTACTACCAAAGGACAATGTTATACCCACAACAACTTATGAAGCAAAAAAGTTAATGTGTCTGATGGGTATGGAATATAAAAAAATACATGCTTGTCCAAATGGGTGTATGTTGTACTGGAAGGAGAGTGAGTTGGATGACCATTGCTCTGAATGTGGGGAATCATGTTATGTAAAAAAGGGTGAGAGAAACCACATAAGCACTAAAGTGGGTTCTCCTGCGAAGGTGTTGTGGTATCTACCGATAATTCCCCGATTCAAACGTTTGTTTGCAGTTCAGAAAGATGCTGAGAACCTCCGATGGCATGCTACCCATAGAAAGGATGATGGTAAATTGAGACATCCAGCCGATTCACCACAATGGAGAAAAATTGACAGAATATACCCTCAATTCGATACAGACCCAAGGAACTTAAGACTTGGTTTATGCACTGATGGGATGAACCCTTATGGCACTTTAAGCAGTATACACAGTACTTGGCCTGTTTTATTGACAATATACAATCTGCCGCCATGGTTGTGTATGAAACCCAGACATATTCTCCTCTCTCTGTTGATATCGGGTCCAAAACAACCGGGAAACAAAATTGATGTGTTTTTGCAACCACTTATTGACGATTTACAACTGTTGTGGAATGAAGGTGCAACAGTGTATGATTCATACGGTATGGAAAACTTCACGCTCCGGGCTATGTTGTTTTGTACAATCAATAATTTCCCTGCATACGGCAACCTCTCGGGATACACAATTAAAGGAGCTCTAGCGTGCCCTATATGTGGAGATAGAACTTGCAGTATATGGTTAAAACACAGTGGAAAAAATGTGTACATGGGCCATCGGAAATTCCTCCCGAAAGGTCAAAAATACCGTAAGATGACAAAAGAGTTTGATGGAAAAACGGATCATGCAGTCGCACGACCACCACTATCTGCTGCTGAGACTTACAATCAGTTGAAGAATGATGTGAACAACTTCGGTCCACCAATTAAAGCCACTGAAAAGAGCATCTGGAAGAAAAAATCAATATTTTGGGAACTTGAATATTGGAAACAGTTAGAGGTGAGACATTGCATTGATGCTATGCATGTGGAGAAAACCATTGGTGAAAGTGTAACTACGACACTACTAAACGTCATAGGAAAGACAAAAGACCATTTGAAGGGTAGAAAAGATCTGGTTGAATTGGGTATACGTGAAGAACTCGCGCCACAACAAAGAGGGAAACGAACATTCTTGCCTCCCGCTTGTCATACATTATCCAAAGAAGAGAAAATAAGTTTTTATAGTTCTCTTCGTCATATTAAAGTGCCATCTGGTTACTCATCGAACACATCAAGTTTGGTATCAATGTCTAATCTTAAATTGGTAGGGATGAAGTCTCACGACTATCATGTGCTGATGCAACACTTACTTCCGGTTGCTCTCCGTGGGATCCTTCCAGCTGATGTCAGGAAAACTATTACAAATTTATGTGCTTTCTTCAAAGGAATTTTGTGTAAAGTGCTTGATGTGGAGACGCTGGATAAACTACAGAATGACCTTGTGATCACCATGTGTCAGTTGGAAATGTATTTTCCTCCTTCGCTTTTTGATATTATGGTGCATCTACTTGTTCATCTTGTTAGAGAGATCAAACATTGTGGTCCGTTATACCTTCGATACATGTATCCGTTTGAGAGACATATGGGTATACTGAAAAAGAAAAAGAAAATGAAAAACCGTCGACGTCCAGAGGGAAGCATAATTGAAGGGACAGTAACAGAGGAGGTAGCTGACTTCTGCACTCACTACTTACACGGTGTTGATGTTATTGGATTACCAAAAGCAAGTCATGATGGCAGGCTTAAAGGTGTTGGTACCTGTGGAAAAAAATTATGCAGAGTTGATATTGATACATTGAACAAGGCACATCTGGTTGTGTTGAATCACTCTAAAAGTGTTGAACCATATTTCGATGCACACCTAGCCTACCTCAAAACAAAACACCCAACGATGTAATGCCAAATTAAAAAAGGAGCAGAATTCAACATTTGTTAAGTGGTTCAGACAGAAGATGCTGAATGAAGATTCAAGGAATGTGGATGAAATGATCCAGTTGTTGGCACTCGGTCCAAATCTCGACGTATTGTCTTATGAAGGATATGATGTAAATGGATTTTCTTTTTACACTGAACGTCAAGATTGTAAATCGACAAACCAGAACAGTGGTGTGCATCTTATCGCTTCACAAGACATTTTCACAGGAACAAGTCATAATACACTGAAGAACGAATATTATGGTGTTATTGAGGATATCTGGGTCTTGAATTACACTAGTTATGAAACTTGCGTATTTTGTTGCAAATGGGTGGACAACAAACAGGGTTATCGTGAGGAGGATCATGGTATGAAGCTAGTCGATTTAACGACAACGGCTCCTACTGATGAACCCTTTATTGTTGCATCAAAGGAAAAACAAGTATTCTACTATCATGATCAGTGTAATCCCAGATGGTCTATTGTAATGCAGAGTAAAAGATCGATAGTTGGGATTGATAATATTGTTGATGAGGATGAATACGACTGCGAAGATGAAACAGATGTACCTATTCAGTTGCCGATGGAGGTGGATAATGTAACTAATTTTGAATATCGAAGGTCCGACCACAATGAAGGATTGTGGATTGAACGATGAAATGTTATTTTGTAAGTCTGGTTGACAATATTATATATTTCATTTTTGTCATGTTTCAACATTTGATTCAGTAGATGTTCGTATTAACCTTGTTAATTATTGATTATTTTTCAGATTATGGATCCTGACGATAGAGTCGAAGAGGACTTACTGTTGGGGTTGGATGATATTGACGATGACGTCTCTGCTGAAGAACCACTAGCTGCATCTACTTTGCAAAACCCTCGGAAGGGACATGGACCGACCCGTGGGTTGAAGGTGAAGAAGGATTCTCCCATCGATTTGGTCTGGGACAAGTACCTCCGACATTCTGGTGGGTCGAAGCAGCAGTTTGCTTCTTACTTGGGGTTGATGGTAAAATCTCATTGCTCGATTAATAAGGATTGGAAGGATCAAGAAAAGGCAGACAAAGACATCATGTGGCAGATGGTGCAGAAGAAGTACAAAGTCGCGGATGAACTTCGGACGAAGATTGAATCACTTCTAGCGACATCGCTGCGACAGTTCAAACATCGGTTGGTAGATGGTTGGATTAACAAACCGGGCTCCAAAAGTTCACCGCCGTGGGTAGTGTATGATGGTATGATCACGGAGGAGGACTGGAAGATATTCTACAACCATCGCTAGACTGAAGAGTTTAAGGTACTTTTACAATTATTTTTTCTTAATTGCTTAATGAATAAAATTTAACAAATATTTTTATTTTTATGTATAACTTACAAATATACAAATTTTGTAACAGTTACGTCAAGAACAAGCGAGACGTAACCGGGCGAAAATATATATAAGCACTTCATGGGGCGAGCTGGATATACGGGGCGCTTGGAGAAGTGGAAGAGCGAGGGCTTACTGACGAAAACTAATGAAGACGGCACTCAGTCAGTTATTGATAATGTTGACGATGCAAGTAGGGTGCAGACATTTATGCTGGGTCGCATGAAGAAAAATGACGAGGGAGTATATGTGTTCCCGCAGAGCGAGACTGCTGAGTTGGCTTCAAAGATTGTAAGTATATATTTTTAAAAGTTGTTATTTACTAATTAGTATGTTTATTTCTAATATTTTTGTAATTTAAAATAGTCTGGATCTACTGAGCGATGGGAGATGGTTCCGGCCCCTCCGTCTCAGGATGATCCATTGAATAAGGCCCTTGGGCAAAAGGATCATCCAGGGCGAGTGCGGGGGCTTGGAGGGGAAGTTCGCCAAAAAGATGTGTTTTCTACGTCTCGATCGAGAGTACCACAGGCTGAAATGATAGAGAGAATGGTGGATGAATGGGTGCATGACCGGTTGGAGGAGTCGGAAAGACGTCACGCTGAGGAGCGTCAAGCCTACAAGGAGCGCCTGCGAAGACTGGAGGCTTTAGTATTGGGCCAGGTGCATGGTCCTACACCGACACCTACTCCTACACCGGTGTCTGCTCCTACCGCGACGGCGGATACATTGATAGTGGTCAACAATCCTACACCGGCACCTACTGCTACACCGACGTCTGCTCCTACCACGACGGCGGACACTCCGATGGTCGATGCTCCTACCACGACGGCGGACACTCCGATGGTCGATGCTCCTACCACGACGGCGGACACTTCGATGGTCGATGCTCCTACCACGATGGCGGATACTACGATGGTCGATCATCCTGCACCTTCTTCTTCTATCAGAGACACATTTCCTTATCAAAACCTTTCGGTTTGTTCTTTTTTCCTCCTTAGTTATTTTAACATTACTTTTAAGACAATATAATTTTATTAGCTTGCTTACTGTTGTGAGTTGATGTAGGTGGCTAAATCATGCCATCTGTTTCAAGTGTTGGATGGTGGGATTGTGCATGTTGCATACAGTCGGGTTTTACAGACCGGATCGAACATTGTAGTACATTTCAAGCCCATCCCACCTCTCCACACTCGTGTGTTGGTAGACAACGTTGTGTGAGGCCATGAGGACTCTCCGCTTCCGTTGGAGTGGAATCAGTGGAGTAAATTAGGTCAAGCAGAATCTTCAGTTGTTCCATGGTCATATTCTCTCATTGATGTCAGTGACAAGGTTAACTATTTACATGTTTACTGTTTATTTTTTAATTTGATTGTTGGCTGATATGTTTATTATTTAAATTTTGTATATTATCAGATTGATAAGGAATTAAGACCAGTTAAAAAAAGGAAAGTGTATAAGGGGAAGGGAGTGGTGAAATCAAATGAGGAGAGTCAAAGTGTGAGAAAGGAAGTGGTGAAACCTTTCGATATGACTCCTAGGAGATCCCCCATTCTGACTCCCAAGTCTCTGAAGAAGTTGACAAACAGACAGAGAATGTTGTATGATTTTTTCATGACGAGGGAGCAGTCTGTCACCAACTTCAACATGAAAGTGTCTCAGCATATTTTACACTCCCCTGAGCCCATAATCTGTGATTACGTGAGCGATCTAAGAGAATTTTGAGGGAGACTGCTTAAACATCTCTGTGATTCAGGCCTATTGTGTGTAAGTATCTTTTAAATTATTAAATTATCTTTCATTTTTTAAGCTATTTAACATATCTTTTGAAAAAAATGTTGTTTAGGTGTTTGACTGCTAGACTGATATCGAACAAGAGATTATCTGCCATCACTTTCTTGTGTCCGCAATTGATGTCAGCAAGTCAGGCCGCATTGGATGATCAAGGATGTGCACAGCACGTGAGGCGGGGATTTTGTGCTGCGGTGCGAAGAGGAAGTTAATATTTGCTGATCCCATATCATCAGATGTAAATACACAATAACTTGAATTTTTTGCTTCCCAATTACATATGTGATAATTAAAATATTGTTCTACAACACATTCTTTGTTTTACATGTGGTAGCAATCATTGGATGTTGATGGTGTTGTGTATCGACACCTCATGCTTGTTGATACTAGACCCATTGGGCGCTGAAGGCCTTCGAGAGATCGCTATAGAGAAATATTTGAAGGAGTGAGTATTTAAAATTTTAATACATTTTGTATTTATTTTAAGCTTGTCCTGGATTATTAGCAATAAATGGCTTCATTTTAAAATGCTATATTTATGCAGGGGCCATAAGCTTGGTTTAAGTGATGAGGAGAAACCATTCTCCATCTTGAACTTCCAATACATACCTGTAAGTAATCATTTAGTTTATGCATTTTTGTATTAAAGTTAAACGTTTAATTTCTTGATCTGTCTAAAGTTGGTAATCCATGGATGGTGTGATGACAGTGTCCTAAACAGCCTGATTCACGGAGCTGTGGCTATTATGTGATGCGGTACATGTACGAGATTGTTCAAAATATTGACACGCTTGATGATGATGGCAAGGTAACCCATACCAATCAAAGTTGTAGTTAAAAGTTATTGCATTTTAAATAAAATTGTGTGTACTAATGATGATCAGTTTCTTTTTATGGACAAATCATTTCTTTTTTCACAAAAGCACGGGGCGCGTATTCCAAAGGGGATCTGGACTTGGTAAGAGATCATTTATCGCAGTTTTGGTGTAAAAATTACTTGAGCGTTTCTTAGATCTTATCCTGGTGTAGTTAGACTTACACTTTTGTTTGTGCTGAAGCAACGTAGACTCTCAAAGTTTGTAGAGTTCAACTCTCTCTTATTTTTGAAAGTTTGAATGGGTTTGTTTGCAATTCGTTTCCGATGTTGCAATTCAAATTGGCAACTTGGTTTATGGTCATATATAGTGTGGTTGGTTACCAAAGGGCAATACCAGTTGGATGCCCTATACAGGTTGTATATGTGATTGTACATTGGGTTGTGTTGGAAAACACATGGTAGAGACTAAAAAAACAAGAAAAACTAAAAAAAAAAGAAAAAAACCGTGGTTTAAAACTCAATGGAACGACGTTATAAACCATGGTTTACTAGAAAACCGTCGTATAAAAGCGTTATATACCACGGTTATATATCTGAACCGTCGAAAAAAAGAGTTATATACCACGGTTATAAAGCCGAACCATGGTATAAAATCGGTCTAATCCCGCGACAGAAACGGATTTAAACGACGGTCATAGAACAACCGTGGTTTATAATCTCGCTTTTAAACGACGGTTTTAAACCGTGGTTTATAGTCATTTTCGAATATATGACGCGAGTATTAACCACGGTTTGGAACCGTTGTATATAGCCAATATAACCGTGGTTAAAAACATTTTCTGCACTAGTGTTGCTCTCTATTAGAAATATTGTGGGGAGAGGAATAGGCCCAACGGAGGGAATTTTATAAAATACTCATATAGACTAGTAAGGCCCAATAACTCATGAGGTTCCATCCTAAAACCAATTGGCATTAGGTGGAGTAGCCCATAAGCTATATGAACTACTTACTAGCTTTTATAAGCTTTCAATGTGGGACTCACACTTGTTCTCCAACATCCCCCCCCCCCCCCAAGTGTGAGCCTTTGCACCCTGCTTGGACCCATTTGGTATTGGCCCGGTCTCTGCTCCGTGACACAGTCCAATTCTACGGTACTGGCCCGGTCCCTTCTCTTGGTTTATCGTGACACAGTTCGTTTTTTTTTTACTCGGGTATCCATTAGGCAGTGGTGCATTACCCAAGGTTGAACCTGGGCTCTGATACCATATTAGAAATATTGTGGGGAGAGGAATAGGCCCAACGGAGGGAATTTTATAAAATACCCATATAGACTAGTAAGGCCCAATAACTCATGAGGTTCCATCCTAAAACCAATTGGCATTAGGTGGAGTAGCCCATAAGCTATATGAACTACTTACTAGCTTTATAAGTTTTCAATGTGGGACTCACACTTGTTCTCCAACACTCTCGGTAATAATAGTCATTCATGTAAATGGTATTGTATGTTGATTATGATTTGTTTACTTATCTTTGAAATGCGTGTGAATTGACTTATACAAAGGAACATCCACTATATGTACACATACAAAATATAGATAAAACTTAAAGAATAATACAATATTGGATCACATATCGATCGAATATAATTACCTAAGTACATTCCTTAGGTGAATATGGAGGTAATCATTAATAAATGGTGGGAAAACTATTTTTCTTTTGAGAGAAATCCAAGCTGGGAAACTTGGTCGCGCGTCGTTGTGTACACGAGTGGATGACACTATTTGGTCCGCTCTATGGAAAATCCAACGAGTCTATTGATCATTGGTTGGATCACCTCGTTCGGTGGTGGCTACTGTTGTAGGCCCTCATTTTATAACAAGGGCAATTTAGAGAGATGTGTCCACCCTCTAACATGGCGGCACAACAGGTTTATGGAAAGATGAAACTTCAGATTCTAAATATCTTAAAGGTATAAACACTCAAGGAATTCTATGAGATAACTATAAAACTCATAAATTCCATAATTAATGGAATAGATTAAATGGAAGCTTAAAACACGATTAAGCTTAATTATCACTCAAATGATGATTATGTATCCATATGGATGGTTGGTTGCTGTTTAAATTTATTTACAGAGTATTGGCATTGTGGATTTGTGTTATTTATAAGATTATTGCTTATTGATTTTGGATTTCTGAATATATTAAAATGGAATGCATGCCAACTTTGACCAAATAATTTAAGTGTAGCCCGAAAGTGTATGAGGGCTGCAATATATCATACTCAGAGTTGGGTTGATTCCTCCAACAATGTTTTTACAGGTATGTAGGCAAAGATTCTCAGTGAGAGTGTGGAAATGGGTAACTTTGGGATAAATGTCAAATAGTGTATTATAGGTAAATGTGTTTATGTGTCATGCAAAGCGTTCATATTAGTTGGTTGGTAGCCGAGTTGTGAATTTAGGTGTACAACAATAGTTGTGCATTTAGGTGACTATGAGGTAACATTCCGTTGAGGTTAGATTATTTATGTTTCTATCAAAAGAATAACTAATCATTGTAATAAAGATTAATGGTGTTATTAATGGATTAGTAATAGGGGATGTTATATATGGAAGAATATATGTTATCCCTGGTAATCTCTATGTTTCCCTGGTTGTAACACCCTGGATTTTGCCTCAAATGATAGTTTACAAAAATACGAGTCTAACGGCGCAAACGGTTTCGAAAACGGACTCTAAACGAGTCCTAAAAGTGCAAAACAAATCCTGTCCGGACACAGTCTAAGTTCGGACACAAGCCGAGAAGAAAACCATTTGTCCGAACTTGTGTCCGGACATTGATGTTCGGACGCAAGTCGAGAGTTGAAAAACAGGAAAACAAAGGTGTCCGAACTTGTGTCCGGACATCGAAGTTCGGACACAAGTAGAGTTTCAAAGTTTCAAAAATTTCTTACGTGGTCTGAACATTGGTCCGAACTTGTAAGTTCGGGCATAAGTCGAGACTTACAAGTTGGAAACGTCCTCACATGTTGTCCGAACATTGATGTTCGGACAGATGTTCGGACACACCCAGTTCTACGAAATCGATTAAAGCTCTCGGGGCCTGTCCAAACATTGATGTCCGGACCGATGTTCGGACAGGTCCTGAAATGCGTTTTTAAACATGGAAACAGAGTTAGAAAAACACCAACTTGATTGTAAAACAAATTCCCACAGATACAAAAGCACTCCAAAACGTTTAGATAGTATTAGATATCAACCAAGCACAATGGAAATGACCATTAAGTTAATAAATGAAACCTTAACACGAATTATAATTTCTCAAGGAAAGTTTCTCTGAAACATACCAATCAAAGGTTTGAAGTAATAGCAGCGGAATGTAAATCACCAGGGCGTTACCGCCACACTCAAAATCGTTGAGTGCTCAGGCTATTCCCAACCAAACAAATCCAAATTATCTTCAACATTTCAAAGTAAATGTATTTCATCACAGCAACTCAACTTAACAATCCGAAAATCATTAATCCATCCTAAGCTATGTGGTAGCGTGTCCCTAATTCCCCAATTCAGCCATAGACACCTACGATAAAAAAACAACAATGGAAAACGCGAAGGGATCGCGCAAATCAACAAAACTGAATAAACACTGCCTCAACTTGTAAAATACATTTCGAAACTCATTTTACATTTGCAAAATAATAACTCACACAATAATGTAATTCGATCAAACCATTTCCAAAATCACCTTCAGCAAAAACATTTCGGGGGAGAACTTTCAACAAAATTCAATTATCAGTATACGCGGACGACACCCAAATTGAGGTCGCAACAATAATATTCCACCTCACCCTAAGTCCTTAAGTGTGCACACCCCCCAGAAGGTACTTTTGACCCAAAGGAGTAGATCATAGAGCTTAACTACAAGTAATGTCTACAGGCAAAATTCATATAAATATTCACGGGGTACAAAGTACCAACAATTCCACGGAGTACCATAAGGTACCATCAATATACACGGAGCGCCATAAGGTACCATCAATCCAACAATTTAATCCAGTGAAAGTCTCCCGAAAAACATTTATCCAACACCAATTGCAAAACCATTACATCCAGAACACGCGAGGGAAAATAATTCCCGAATTTCCAACAACACCAAAACGGAGTTTAATCAATCCATTGCTATTTTGCAAGACACACAAGATAGAAGATGATGAGCACAGATGTTTACCTGGATACGCTCACCACTACAAAGATAACCCAGCTAGATCACTAGAAGCACCCGTCAGAGAACTCGGGATCTAGAATTGTGAACATAGATTCAATCAGAGACTACCAAACAACCATAGAAATAATTATAGAACCTTACCAATATATTACCTTTACCTTTCTACCTAAACCGGCACCAGAGCAGCACCTAGACAACAGCAAAATTGAAAGAGCGTGAGTTTGAGAATTTGGGAGTTTGAGGAGGGAGAGAAGGGTAATGGCAATACGGTGAAGGTGAATTATAAATAGGAAATAATAAAAATAAAGGAAGGGATTATAATAACTAATTAATTAATGTAATTGACTAGAGAAGGAAGAATTAATGATCGATGTTGTAAATAATTTGAAAGGTGAATTAAATAAGTAATATGATAATAATAATTCAAAAGTTGAATAAATGATTAACGTTGTAATCCATAGAAGAATCTAGATTCAACGAGTTAGAAAAACAAGGTGATACTACTTAATTAGAATTAAAATAATTAAGAGTAAGAATAGTTGATCGTTGAAAGATAATAAGAACGAATAAATATCTTTCAAGGAGAGATTGTTTAAAACAAATAAATAGTTATTTAATTAATAAATAAATTAGGAGATGAGTGAAGATCGTGTAGAGTGGGCAAATGTATTTGTTATTAAACATAATTTCAGGAAGAGAAAGAATTTTAGGAAGAGGTAAAGTTTGAATTGTCCTCTTAGAATTTATGATAATAATTATTTATTATAGGTAGCAAAATCTAATTTGAACTCTTAGGATTGAAGGACGTTATAACACTACAGAGTTGGGAATAAGTATATATATAATATCGGTAAGAATAAAAAACTGCAAACCATTTTAATTATTTTAGAAGGAGAGGAAATTGCGATAAGAGAATTATGTAACTTCCCTGGGCCTTTATTAATACTACTCCCTAACCATATAATCTCATTTATCTCTACTATATATTAAATATAACCTATGTCGCAATTTGGGTATTTGTATTTCACCGGTAGTCTAGAAGTCTGAGTGGTTAGTAACAGTTTCTCCATATTTATGCCACGTTCCTAAGTACTTAGTGGGAGTTTATCGACTTTAACTTCTATAATTGTACTTATATCAATATTCCCATAATCTTCTAATTACTCCTAAACATCGTACGCAGGGGCGGAGCGGAGACAGTGGGGGGATGGAGGGAGCAAAACACCCCCAAACTTTGCTAAATTACATAAAAATATAGTGTAAAAAAATTTTGGAAAAATTCACGAGATACCCCTGTTTTCTTTTGTAATTCACAATATACCCCTGTGATTTTAGTAATTTAATTTTAAACATGCTTAAATGTTGTCCAAATTTAATGAAACCTTACATGGACGATGCTAAAGTGTTATATTTTGGTCCAATATCAAATTTGAAGTTTTTTAAACTCACATGTGACCTGTGGGACCCAATGAACAGTCACATATTCATTGGGTTCCACAGGTTACATGTGAGCTTAAAAAGCTTCAAATTTGATATTGGACCAAAATATAACACGTCCATGTAAAGTTTCATCAATTTTGGACAACATTTAAGCATGTTTAAAGTTAAATTACTAAAATCACAGGGGTGTATTGTGAATTTCGAAAGAAAACAGGGGTATCTCGTGAATTTTCCCAAAAAATTTAAGCAATTTTTACTAAAAATCCCCTAAAATCCCCCCTAATTACTTGTAATTTTACATATGTCCCCCTCAACTTTTTATTTCTTTTCTGTTTCTTTCTATTTCTTTTCTGTTCTGGCTCCGCCCCTGTACGTAACTTCCTCATCAAGAGAGAAAAATACACTTCCACTCAAATTATTCTCATTCTCTTCAAATTGTCTACCTTCTACGTGAGCTGTTCTTGGAGTGTCATTCATCATCGTAGAAGTGAATCCAATCCAGAGTAACATATAATGGTTTCATCTGTTCTACCAAGGTTAGTGCTTGATCTATAATCTTCAGGTTGTTTACTGTCTAAAGGTCGAAGCTTTCACAATGTTAGGTGGTGTTAAGTCTGGGTGGTTACTAACAGTTTCTCATGACGGATGCGAGTGATACTCACCAACACAATCCAATCAAGACATTGCTTGTGCTGGTAGCTCTTGGGAGTAAGAACTAAGAAGTTTATATCAGCCCCAGTACTAATTATATACATAAAAAAATAGATGCCCTGAATGAATTTTGATAAAAAGCCGCGCGTAGAATTTGGTTCAAAATTGAAATGCTGATGTATATTTGCAAACTAGTAATTTCACTGCCAAGTGCAAACTAGTAATTGGAATACTGATCAACCCTTACTGTTCCATAAGCCCCTCATCCATCCAATACTCTCTTCATATGCTTTGCAATATGCTTCACAAACAGAGACAGGAGTAGCCATGGTTTCGTAGTAGGCGGTCCATATTAATTGCTAATAGCCTAATAATATCTCAGTTCACATAGCGCTAAAAGTTGATGCCATTTACAAAAGTGATGCACTCAATCACAGAAACATAATAAAGCCCCTGCAATCCAGTAAGTACCCACAAGCTTGTAATTCCCGCAGAATCCTGCTAGGGTCGAGAAGGGAGTTCCACATAAGTGTGAATTACCCAAACTAAATGCAACCAATTCTACTGCAAAATGAAGCAGAAACACCATATGATCAATCAGATAGCTAGAACTGATGCCCACAACTACGGCGCTCTATCTTTCACAGTAAACCAGAAACCAAAGATGTTATTTAAGTTAAGTATTCATACATTAGTGGCATAAGAAGGCAATGCAAGGTGCAATGCAATCATTCTCAACCTACCGCTCATCCTCAGTTCCTCATATAAAAAACAAGCTAGCTAGCATCATGACCGTCCACAATGAGAAATACAGAATATCAAACAAAAGAGAAGAAAAATCTATCTACCTTCCCTACTTCGCCACTGCTACTTCATTGAACACAGTTGATCACCTTCTAATTTTTATCATTCATCCCAATCTAAAAACACAAGAGACACAGAGAAGACATCAACAACTACTACTTACTGCTATGTAATCATCAATTACTACTAGTACTACACACTAGAGCTCAAGCTTGGGTTTCTTGTTCTTCTTATGTCCCAAAAACCCTTCAACAAAAGCATTAACAATCATCTGCTGAGACTCCAGTATCATCTCACTCCTCTTCATCTCCATCTCCATCCTCGTCCTCTCAATCTCTCTCACCATCTCTGCCTTCATCTTCTCCATCTTCACAAACCCATCACCTAGCATCTTTATCGACCTCACCATCTCACTCACCACTGAATAACTAGTTTCCTTATTACTTGTTGCAGAAGGAGTTGGGTTGTGGTCTGATTCCATCACCACCATCATCCCAGCCCCAGCTGCTGCTGTTGATGATCTCTTACTGCCTCCTCTATTCCTCTTCCCAACCCCAGAACCCCCATTTGAAGCCTTCGAGTCAAATCTCGCGTCATAGAAATCTCCACCATCATCATCATCTTCATCATCATCACCACCAAAGGTGGAAAATTTACCACAAATTTCCTGTCAAACAACCCACCACCGCCAGATCTTGACCCAGAAACAGCCTTCCCACCCAAAACCCTACCGGAATCATACCCAGAAGCATAATTGTCCTCCTCCACCTCCAGATGCCGGTCAAATCGAGCAGCATCGTCATACCCTAGTGACGAACCATGACTTTTGAACTTAAACTTGATCGGAACAGATCCCAGATCTCTCGGATTACTCTTGCTAGTCCCACCGGTCAGCATCCCTCCCTGTCTAAACTTCTGGTCAACGTTCACACCAAATGAATCAAAACCTCCCTTATCATCTTCCTCCACCACTTTCTTCTTCACGACCTTGACCGCGCCCAATCCCTTCTTCAAATTCCCCAAATTAGGTCCGGATCCACCATTCAGACACGAACCAGTCTCCATCGCGTCCATCATATCGAAGAATATCCAAGACGAGGCGAAGAATCGGTTCGGATGGTTAAGAGCCCGCTGCTTCTCAGCACGGTACCGTTTCCTAAGCTTCTCCATCTTGTGCCGACACTGCGCTGAGGTTTTTGGTGCACCGGTTGCGTTAATGATTCCCGGGACGGCGGTGACGGATCCGGTGGATGCGGAAGATGGAGTGACGGAGGGTGGGCATCGGGTGTTGAGATCTGTCGCGACCGCTTCCCAGTCAGCGGATCGGAGGTTGCGGCACCGTAAGGAGTACCACTTGTCCTTGTACGCGTTTATAAGTTCCATCGTCTCCTCTTGTGTCCAGCACGGGGCTGGGAATTTCCGAACAGCGGTGGTAGTAGTGGTTGTCGCTACGGTTGTTAGTGGGTGGTTAGGTGATGATGAGTGGTGAGTGGCGTCGACTGCGGTGGCTAGAGCGGCGACAGTGATTCTGGTGTCGGTGTTGGTGGTGGTTGTTGGATCGGAGACAGGGTCCGGAATTGGAGAGGAAGGGGAAGAGACGGGAGAGATTCGGTCGCCATGGGTTGGATGAAAGGTGTGACTTTTTTTTCCAACGGCGAAGGTAGGAAGAGGAAACGGGAGAGGAGAAAAAGAGAGAGGGTTTGAAGGAGGTGAAAAGGTGGTGGGGGTTGCTGCGGTGGTAGTTATTGTTATCATTGAATTTGTGGGGGTGGTGGGAGGAGAGAGAGAAAGGCTGACCACCGGGTGGGTGGGCGGTGCTAACGTGCGCGGGGTGGGTTGGATGGGTGTGGGGTTACAGTGCGCACCTTGCTTTGCCACCACTAGACGGACACTAGTGACTAGTCTAGTAGTCCTTTCCTCTCAGGCCTAATAATGCAAGCTGTGGCTGGCTAAGGGCATCCACAATGGTAAGAGTGGATTCCACTCTCAAAATAATAATATTTTATTCTTCTCCTCACATTCTCTCTCTTCTTTTGCTAAGACACCCACTTTTTGGGGTTCTTAGTTAAGAAACTCTCACACAACTTCTCTCCTCCATGTCATATTTTACCTTTTTGTTTTATTAATTTAGAGTGGATTCCACACCATTGTGGATGCCCTAAATGGCTTAGGGTGATGGAGAGTGGTCACTGCTCGGTTTTGTTTGCTGCCGGCTCTGCTGCGTCTTTCTGTCAAATCACTTACGGTGAGGGTGTGTTAATTTTCACAAAAAAGTGAGAATTAGGAACTTGGGAAAAAGGAAGCCGTGAAATTCGGGAGTTTTGAACCCGACGTGAATCGAACACGCAACCTTCTGATCTGGAGTCAGACGCGCTACCATTGCGCCACGGATCCGACGGTGCTATATTATGCAACACAATATAAACATTAACACTATAAATATGACATGGTTTATTTAGTTGAATTATATTTGATTAACGTGTCAGATTTTAAAAAGGTGAAGTTGAGTGACATTTAAAAAAAAATTGTAACTCTCTTTGATTTCTGATTTTATGGTTAATATTGAAGAAATTAAAGTAAATACACTAATGATATTTAACCCTACTTTATTTTGTATCTAAGTACTATAAATTAATATCTTCACCCTTCTAAACGCAATACAAACACACTATAATATGAAAACTTGCCTCTCTTCTGACTATACTTGTATTAGAAGGTGGTGTCATTGAATATGATGTTTGCACTTTGTATTGTAGCAATAAGTTTCCAAATATGAGCCTTGTCTTATATATAAAAGTCAAGAGGGTTTGTTGGGGACAGCCTATCTGTCCTCTTTTTTAACCACCAGTTATTGGTCATGTGCAAAAAAAAAAAACACCAGTTATTGGTAATATATGTTTTCTTATACAAAACAAACAAATCTAGTCGTTGGGAAGTTGCTCCCAAACGAAATCCATAGTAAAAAAGTTTACTCAAAAACAATTTCACAAATTTGGAAATTTTGAAGATTACCTAGCCTAGGTGTAATGAAACTCATGCTCTTTTTACATGCACATGTGTTTCCGCTATAAGATCTCAAATCACTATACTCTGCAAACCTTTTACATATTGACCAACAACGTCAGTCATCCACTTGAATTTAAGGGATGATTCAAAGACACCACTCTTTCCCAACAAACATTATCAAACCTAGACCACCATCATCCACCTCTTTTCTCTTTAAAGTTTGTGGGCAACAACAGCGTTACAATCCAGGGAGGGACCAATAAGACAACAAAAGGAGTGAACAACCAAATAGAAAGATTTCTTTAGTGTACATTCATTTTCAATCAGATAGCTGTGACAAAATCACCACTTAGTTCAGAATCTGTTTCATTTAAGAGATCATCTGACCCAAGGGATCCAGAGGAAGGTTGCCCGAGTAATTTTGAAGCTGGTCCAGCGATCCTTGCTTCTTCTATGATTCGATTGACTTCTTCAATGGGTTGTTGATCTAGTGGCTCACAGTTTGCTGTTTGCTCACCGTGTTCAACTGGTTCCTTCTGCATATTCTTCAAGAACCAAGGGTGCTTCTTGATCTCTGGAATCGTGATCCTCTTTAGTTTGGTGCATCGCATGTTTCACAGAAAGTACTTGTTAGTCAACAATGTAAAGCCAAGCATTTCATGGTGAAAGAAAAGTGAAAGCTTAAATCTATGCAGAGGAAGATGTGTGCGTGGGACACAAGCTATAGGAAATGTTGTTTCAGTCAGTACATCTACCTTTGAGGGATTGGCAACAAAGATACGAGATAGAAGATGCCTGCAATCAGATGATATGCGCACATAATCTGGTATGGAGTATTGACCGCTCATTATCTTCTGTTCCATCAAACAGAAAACAAAGACCACCAAGGTTTTTTTCCACATTAGCTTACGTTAACCAGAATACAACATCAGACGATGGAAAGATATAACAGTGATATGTCTGGAAATGATTACAGCAATGGTTTTGCGTAGATTCTTAGGATCATCAGGATCTTCAAATGGATACGCTCCCACCAGCATCACATAGAGGGTCACCCCACAAGACCACACATCAGCAATCTGAGAAGTATATATCAGTTTTTTGGTTTCACAAGAATTAATGTACACAAGAACATCTTTATTGTACCTTTCCATCATATTCTTTCCTTGACAGAACTTCAGGGGCAATATAAGCTGGCGTGCCTACTGTAGATTTGGGTTGTGAGTGCAATAGGCCAGACTAATGCCAAAACATATAAGAATGATCAGACAACAAAATGAATGGGAACAATCATAGAAGTATTAGTAAAATCATCATTCAGTACCTTGGAATAACCAAAATCACATATCTTAACACGTGGGGTCGGGCTTCCATCGAGGAGAGTATTTTCCAGCTTTAGATCCCTATGACAAACCTCCTGTTTTTATTACCAAAGGTGATTAGAATATAAACGAACTAGGAGCGGCTTGTACACAACACGAGGCTCATGATCAAACAGAAGAAGAAAGAACTAGCATATAAAAAAACTCTTAATATGATGTAAGCATACCATGGAATGACAATAGCTGACTCCTGATAATAGTTGTTGGAAGAAAAATCTTGCCTGAAAAACATATACATATTTTCAAGCACACCAATATGGACATAACACATGAGAAAACAGACGAGGAAGCTGTAATGCTGTAAGTTAGTCACCTCATCTTCACTAAAACGACCTGCACTTGATATTTTGCTAAAGAGTTCGCCTCCAGCTGCATACTCCATCACAATGGCTAAATGGGTCGGTGTTAAAAGACCTATAAGCAAAAAAATACCAGGATTCGGCACCAAAGAAAGATAAGCTCTGTACCAACCAGCCATTAGAATTATAAGACAAGGCTGCATTAATGAGTACAGATATACGTGACACCCTTCAAATGGGATTGCAGCACTCTACAAGAAGATGAAGCAACAAATATGAACTTTACCTCTTTGAATCTGATAATATTTGGGTGTGTTAGAGACCTGTGGTTGATAATCTCCCTCTGTACATTCTCGTCAATCTGGAATGGACATACGGAGAAGTGAGGCAACTTGTATAAATAACCAGCCATTTTGACAATATCCAATTAATCAAGTCAGAAAGACAAGGCAAAATAGCAGTCTTCAGCCTGAAGAAAAAAGGTTTCTGAAAATGAAATGTTTTCTTCTCATTTATGGCTAGACACGAGGAAAACGTATACCACTTCGGAAAACAAATTCTCTTTGCCCATCTCCGTCTAAAATCTCAAATTTGGAAGTGTACTCTTAGTCATTAGGTCAGAGTTGTCACTGTCTGTCATACATGTAAGACCGTTGAGTATCACCCCATTGTGCTCTGCTACTACTAAACATCAGATTCCTAATCCCAGCCAAAATTCATTACCACGACGAGAAGAAGCAGTGCTAATCTTCAAAGGTGTTTTTATCAAAGTCCAGCAGTTTTCAGCAAGGAAGGAAAACGAAAGAGGGGACAACCAACCTTTTTCCCTCTTTCAATGTATTTAACAGCAACGAGCTCTTTGGTCTTCTTATCTCTGACCAGCCTAGCCACACCAAAGTTCCCCGAACCCAGATCCTTCACGGGCTCATATCTCTCCGACATTCTTCACTTCAGTAGCCAAAAAAGGGAAAAGATATTGTCCTGAGGCAACTGGCAAACCCCCAAACAGGAAAAGGAAAGGTCGGACGATTATCCGTTTCTAGGTTCTGGGTGCTGAAGTGAGGAATAGTATTGACGATCAAGGGAAAGGGAAAGCGAAGAAAATATTTGAATTTGACTATATACTTTAGCAGGAACTGAACAGTAATAGAAGGGTGCAGAGATTAAGCTTTTGAATCAATCTCGCAATCACGGAGGAATTTGAGTTAAGAGGTTTGAAGTGCAAGTAATAAAGACGGAGGAAGGAAGGAAGGAAGGAATAATTCAACGGACTGCTGGGGACGGACAACGTCAATGACAACCCACAGGAACTGCAGAATTTGATACGTGTCGCTCGCGTGAACAGAACAACTGGACTACTACATTCTGCTTTGGGCTTCGGTTTCCTTTCTACCACTACTACTACCAACCACCTGTAGATTAGAAATTTAGAAGGAAGAGGAAGAAAGAAGGGGAGACTAAAGCGTCGGTAGGAATTGGGACCCATTTGTTGTTATTTCTTTTTCCGCTCTTTTCTTATTATGGGGTTATTGATTTGCTGCTGTTTTATACTACTATATAACTCGATTAGAACCATTTATTTATATTATAAATATGATACTGTGTTAATATGACTTACACATATAAAACAACTCACAATAATGTGGAGATGAATAACTATCTTTTTTTTCCTCATCCTTATCTTAAATTAATTATGTTAATTGTTGCTCCTTTGATGATTGATCCTATTTTATGAGCAGATTGTTAGATTTTTTTGGGTTTAAGTTTTAGGGATAATAAATTCCAAATATTATAAAATTGATAAATTACTGTTTATAATGCTATTGCTCTGTTTTTATATCTATAATTCTAGACTATTTTTGATTTTAGAGTATATTTTCAAAAGTATTTTGAGACTATTTTACAAAAGGGAAAATTCATAATATATTTTTTTCCTTTCGTAATTCACAATATATTCCTGTTGGTTTTCGTAATTCAACTTTAAACATGTTTAAATATTGTCCAAAATTGATGAAACTTTATATGGATAATGCTAAAGTGTTATATTTTAGTCCAATATCAAATTTGAAGTTTTTAAGTTCACATGTGACATGTGGAACCCAATAAAAATTGTGTGATATGTTCATTGGGTCCCAAAGGTCACATGTGAGCTTAAAAACTTCAAATTTGATATTAGATCAAAATGTAACACTTTAGCATCGTCTACGTAAAGTTTCATCAATTTTGGATAACATTTAAGCATGTTTAAAGTTAAATTACGAAAACCAACAGGGTATATTGTGAATTATGAAAGAAAAAAAGAGTATATTGTGAATTTTCCTTTTACAAAATTTATAAAGATGAATAAATTATGTTCTGAACAAAAAAAAAGGTTTTCCTGGTTGTATTCTGAAAATGACTAATGATATTGATTTTATAGTTAATTTTGAGAGACAAATAAACAAGCAAAAATGACGCCTCAATTATCAATTAAATTTATCACGAATCGCGATCAGTGTGAACATAATTCGTCTATCAACAATATTAAGTACAGTCGACATCGCCTCTATGCCTATTTTTTAAAATAAAAAACGATGATTATTTATATGGTTTGATATAGTATTTTACTAGTGTATTTACATTTGTGCCTTTTTTTTAAAAGGGAAAAAAATACACTCATTCATTTTTTTGTCTGTCACCTAATTCATCTATTTGACTACATCCAGATCTAGGATCAATTTGGATAAATAGGTTTCAGTCCCTTTCCAATAACCGTTACGGAAAATCGAACCGTGATTCTCTTTATGTTCATTCTCAATGACCACCGGGTAATGATAAATACACTCATTCATTCACATAAGCATAGACAGACCCAACTAACCCCTCGCCCTTAGGCCTTAGCAAATAGACGAGCAAGTCGTATATTATAGTTAGTAAACTTAAACAAAGTTTATTTCAGAGAAATCCAGCACAGTCAGCCAAACACTTCGTGGCAATATTGTAATAAAAACCTGCCGCCCAATCTCATCTATCAGCTAGATGATATCACTATTTTTGCATTAAGTAGTGACAATAATTCCTATCAGCTTCTTTTTATATGCAACACTTGGTGCATGGACGTGGAGCTTCACTCCGTTCATCCTAGACTTCAAAAGAAGTACTTCAAGTTTTGTAACTTTTTTTTCCAATCGCATAATACCATAACACCAGCAAACAGGAGCCTAAGAGCCAATGATTTATTAATACAGACTAACTGAATAACTTATGGCGTCCAAGCTACCATAAGGAAGCTTTCTGAAAGTTTTGATTCCCGAATTATATACACTATTAGCCCATTTTCAAGACGCAAAGGTAAGTCGAAAGCGTATTATTATAACATATGACCATGTCTTATGACTTTCTGGAAGTCCAAACTATTTTCCAGAAGAAAAATTTACAGTAGCATGGTAGAAACAAAGGACTAGTAGTTTGTCGAGGCCTCTACAAACAAGCACGAGTCAAATATGTTTTCTATTACACCAACAACCAAGAAATAATCTTGCTAAGCTTTGTCAAATCTGATCTAATTTCTCTGCCTGCGGATTCCGCAACATCTACATTTAAAACACTAAACAAGAGTTGTAGGATGACAAAGCGTACAGAGCTTCTGAAGTTTCAATCATTGCTTTCTCCAAAAGGTCACTCATTTCTTGTTGCTTTAATCCAATCAAATTCCACTCTGAAATCACCAGGGCCTGATTTAGCACCCGGCACACCACCCTCAGCATTCACCGAGAATGACATTCCAACAATTCGGGAAGGGTTCATCTCCATTGATGCATCTATCACATTCCCTCTCCAAGTTGGCAAGTATCGAGATAGAGGAATCTGAAAAAGAAATGTGAATTTACCATATTTAGTTTGCCCATCATTCCTTACATGCTTACAATAGAACAACAATTCACAGTTTCCACATATGAGCTAACTATCACAAAACTTGCCTTGGCAATATGCCAGTTTCCTTCAGGTGCAAAGATGAATGCTTGCCAAGAATTATCTTCCTCTTGTCCAGGCGAATTCACCCAGTTTTCAGTATAGATCTGCAACATCAATTCTTTTTATAGTGAGAGATATGGAGGTGTGTCATTCATTCGCCCTCCTCATCTTATGAAGAATGAAAATGCACACCGTGGATATGTAACATCTCCCATCTCCTTTAACCTTTAATGCAATGGTGTCATATGAATCCAGATCAATGAAGCCATCAAACTGAAAAAAGGAGAAGAGAAAAAGAAGGTCATCAACAAAGCACCAAGATCTGACAACAGTGTCATCAGATGTTTGTTACAGGACAACGTCAAAATTCCATTGCTCAACCACCTATTACCTATAATAGTAGTTAAGATGTAGAAACTGAATAGAAAAACCAGATATCACCTTCTTGGAACGCATACCACAAAATCCACTCCTGCTTATACTCCATTTTGTTCCTTCACTTACATCTGATGAAAGGTTCCCAGAGAAAACTCCTGTCCCCATGACCAGAAATGACAATAACTTATATTGAAGTATATTTTATTTACAATAAAAGGATGTTTAGCAAGAATGAAGAAATCATGGCAGAGGAAGAAACTAGCTCGAATTGGACCTTTAGTTTACAGTGTATATTGAGCATGCATATAACTGATCATGAACTGAAAAAGAAATGTAAGGACACCTATATCATCTCACTGTGGATTCATCTGACCTTCCTACTAAAGCAATATTTATATCGTATTGAAGGAACTTTATAATCTTCATACAAAGAACAATAACAACAAGTTCTCAAACACAACCAGAATATATACTCAAGTCAATATTATATATCAATAACAGTCATTCTCCCATCTTGCCTGTTACAGTACAGCCTATCTCCCCCCCTAAAAATCCTCCAAAGAGGCCAACACTGATGCGATTCGAGGTGCATCACCCTCCCAAAATCCTCTAAGAGGCCTATTTTCATTAACAAACTTCCCAATATCATTTACACTCTAGAAACTCTACTTAAGTAGACTGCTAATCCTAAACTAACTAAACAGTAACTCATTACTAAACTGCCCTTGTAAAACCAACTAATGACAAAGCAGCCTAACATTACCACCCCCTAAAAGCAACCTTGTCCTCAAGGTTGGAGATGAAAAACTGCTTTGAGGAAGAAGAAACAGTTGCAGGAGTTGTGAAATAGGCATGCTGATAAGTGGCAGCAGAGCTCAGAAGTCTGACAACAGAAATGACTAAATCTTTCATTTTTCACACGACGACTGTCACAGATAGCATTTGCAGCACAGCACCCTAGTTGCAGAATCTGCTTGATACGAACAGCAAAGGTAGCATTTATGGACATATATGAGTGAGAAGGATCAGCAATGGCACAAAGTATGGAGAGTACGCGCACTGCACCCTCTTGAATTTCAGGATTAAGGGAGAATGACGCCGATGAATTCAGTGCCGCAACAACTGATATAGGCTTCTTGCCAGGAGACAGCACTGTCCGAATTAACAATGATGGACTAGATGCAGCTTCATCTTCTCCCGTGAATCTCACTAAATCCTCAACTCTGAATGTGCCACTTGTGTTGGTCCTCTTCCTCCCTCTTTTTCTTTGCTTAAACCTTTTTTTTTTCCTCTTCCTCTTCCGAGAGTTTTCTCTCTGTCTCCTTCCCGTGATGACATCCCCAAATCCAATGAGTAATCTCAGTGACTTACCCTTCGGCATTCTCTCCGCAAGACTTCTTCTAAATCGAATATAAGCCGCTGACAAATCATAAGAAATCATTGCAGGCGAAGATGTCCGCAAGTTAGGGTTGGGAATTTCTGTAATTTGGTCAATTCTACTGGAATTACTCAGCGACCCGGACGGTTTCTTCTCAGCGAGCTCAAGCGCACGAGAATTAGTGATTGCGACCTCCCTAATTGGATCCACGCGACAGGAAGAATCAATCGACCACTCTGGTAACTTGAGATAGCAACGATGCTGGTGGCTGGGACTAAGTAGCACAGACGCTACTTCAAGAGCAGGAGGTGGAGGAGACTGCTCTGACATCATCAATGGTGTCGACGACGAAAAATTAGGAATTTGGATACCCCCATGTGTCATGGTTTTCATCGCATCCGTGTTCACAGTAGCACGGGAATGCATCTCCTCTTCAAAATCCTCCTAATAATCGGCACACAGCAGCAGAAGTGCCGCCGGACGAATTAGATGACCGAGACGACAAATTAGGAGTTGTCGCTTCTTTATTTTGGACCAGGCGATCAACAGTCTCAATAGTCCTAGCGGATTCTTTCGGCGCAAGAACATTCCCTCGTGATAGATTGCTCGCGCTCCCTAGATTAAGGTTTTCCGCAATTTCCCCAAAAGTTCCAGTTCTAGTGCGCCCAAATTCCTTACGCTCTTCAATCTCTTTTGCCGCTTGAATAATACCACGAAGGTCATTTACCTCAAAAAGAATCAAATCCCTCTTGATTTCCTCTTTTAGCCCACTCCTAAAAATTCCCTTCAATACTGCATCGGAAATGTCCGACAGATTCGCGGAGTAGAACTCAAACCGCCTTCGGAAATCTTCCACACTTGATTCTTGGCGCAGACCGTAGAGAATGTCTAATCGATCTTCGCCAAATTCAGTACTTACTCCCGCTTCTTGAGACGATTGACACAGGAGGATCTGTAAATCTTTTTGCATATGGAATACAACCGCAGTAAGATTGTCAATCTTTCCGCCAATACTATCTAGCCTTGCCTTGATAACCGTTTGTCCCTTCGCCAATGCATCCATGGTGGTGTCATTCCCGCTCCTGGTTGTTGCCATGGACGAGACTCCCACTGCCCAAGAGAAAAAGCTCTGATACCAATTGATGCGATTCGAGGTGCATCACCCTCCCAAAATCCTCTAAGAGGCCTATTTTCATTAACAAACTTCCCAATATCCTTTACACTCTAGAAACTCTACTTAAGTAGACTGCTAATCCTAAACTAACTAAACAGTAACTCATTACTAAACTGCCCTTGTAAAACCAACTAATGACAAAGCAGCCTAACAAACACACTCTGATTACAATTCCCTAATCCTACCCCTAATCCCCTAGCTGTCCTTTTATACTAGTTGAAAGCCTCAATTACTAATAAACCCCCAAATTACTAATAAACCCCTATCTTAAATAATAAATGCTGTCATACCCTTACTCCCAACATTGCCAAGCCATGGTTCAATATGCAAAAGTAATATACCTTTTAATCCTTGTCCAGCATCTGCTATTTCCAGAGAAGCTGAAGATAAACCTGAAGGCGATGAGAGTGAAAATAAGACAACTGAATCTATACAACCACTACAGAAACATGTAAAAAAGCAAAAGCACAAGAAAGGCCTTTCCATCATGTACCAGAACAGCAGGCGAATGTGCATAAGTACTACTAGAAATAGATGGTACAACTCTGTTACAGGTTTTGTTTGTAAATGATTGAGTGAGTTAGACAGAGAGGTTCACAATATCGTGTTGATGGATTCCTTAGACACAAGTAAAAGTTTCCAATCAATCAATTTGTAAGGAAAATTTTCTTAAGATTACTAATCCAAATGTGAATAGAGCTTGAAGCCTACCTCCATATTCAGAATCTGAATAAAGATGCCATCTTTTTATCTCATCTTTTGAGTTGAAACTGAATATGTACTTTTCACTGGGAGGCATTAACTCGTCCATGTTCCATGTCAGAGCTGCAAAGTGCAAAGTGAAATGCAAGGCGTAAGGCTAGCAAACAAAAAAGTTACTTCCCGAGAAAGAGAAAGATGCATTGGTTATCAAGCTATGGAAATCGCCAATGTGGTTCATCCTTGTAGACAATCTAATACCATCTAGAAAAGAGTTCAAGTTCTAACTTATATCCACACTCCATTGTGTCTTTGCACGTCAAAAGAGAGCAGAAAGTTTGGCAAGGCCTTTAGTACAGACATCACAACAAAATTGAATTGTAATATTCATGACATAATAAGTGAAAACTTCAAAGATATCATGAAAATGAACAGATCCTCCATTACTCTGCCAAAATAATTAAGACACCCTCACAAACCTTTCTTAGTAGCGTTGACTGAAGCTCTGAGCAAGGACCGAAATCTTGACATATCTAACTCTTTCTGCAGTTTTAGGCTGAATGAAAATCCATAAAGAAGAAGCTAAGTTCAGCTACTTGTACCAGCGACTCTCCACTCTTTGTTTTGATACTTACTACTCCAATCAATGAAAATTTTTCCACCAGCAAAAGATCTTCAATCCTGGAACTGCAATCCTGAAAGACCAAGAATTCAATCACATAAATTTATTGCCTCTGGGATTATGTAGCTAAGCCTTCAAGATTTTTGTAGCAGTAACGCTTATCGAATGCGTCAAGGCAAGATGAAACTTCTAGTCAATAGTCGACCAGAAACCTCTACCAATTTTGCTTACTCTTCAAACACTTGCCTTCCAAGAAAACAGTCAAGAAGGACCAAATGCACACTACAATGAGACCGAAGTAAACATTGCAATGCATCTAATGGGATTTCAAACCAGCAGAAACTGCATCAATCAATAATTCGTAGTTTATTGACATGAACATACTCTTCTTAAATCTCATCTAGAAATACGGAAACTGGACGATCCTCCGATCCTAGAGAGCGGAAACTATCGAAATTCTAAAAGGAAATGCGTTTGTGTATCCACTGGGATGATTTTTTTTAACTGGTGACATTGATATATCTGTTAGGTCATCAGTTCGAAGCAAATAAAAGAAAATTGAAAAGCTCTGAAGCTCGACGGTGGTGCAGTCCATTGCCTGCCCTGTCAGGAGCAAACAGTCGCTAAAACGTCGAGAGAGATGCAATACCTTTTATATCGACCTAAGATTCGGTTGAATTTGAAGGTAACCGCCGGAGGAATAACAAACAATAAGCCAGCAGATGGCTTCAGCTGCCGCTGTTATGTTGCGGCAAGAAGAGCTGGCAGAGGTGCATAGGTAGAATAGGATGGACTCAGACCGGGGAAAGCTGGAGGGAGTGGCGACTCGGGATGGACCGCGCTCGGGGTTGACGAAAATTACTCCCGCATATCCCTTTTTTTATTCAAAACTCCATTGTAGCTGTGGATGTCTTAGATTACTACTCCCTCCGTCCTGAATTGACCGTCCTGTTTACTATTTGGACATGTCGTTTGACTTCAATTTTTAACATATAAGATAAATTAATTTTGAAAATTTAAGTTTTGCATATGAATCCTTACATGATAAACTATATGTTACAAAAATTAGTTTTATAAAATTATTTTATCTTATATGCTTAATATTGAAGTGGAAAAACGTGCCATAAAGCAAACAGGACGGTCAATTCAGGACGGAGGGAGTAATTGTGATATCGGACGGTCTTACCTACATCCCAATGTAGTCATCTCTGGCTACATCTGCTGATATGGTAAACCAAGATGACTACCTTTGCTGACATGGCAAATATTATGTGAAATAAAAAACGACAATTTTTTGCTACAGATTACATCAGAGGAGAGAACGCTTTTGGAGGGAGCGCGCATGTATGTTTTTTTTTCTTTCTCTTTCATGCGCGCACACAGCCCGTTAAAGATTTTTTTATTTTTCTTATTTAATCATAAAAACTTTAAATTGTTATAACTTTTAATATATAAGTCCAAAATGAAAAAAATTATATCATTGTTCATCTAAATTCGAGCTCTTCAAAACAAGACCAGACATGAATATGTTTTGATAACTTTTAAAAAAAATATTTTTACATGCATACCATGATATTTTAATGTGAGGATGTATGTAAATATTTTAATGTGAGAATGTACATGTTTTGATGTGACGATGTACATGTTTAAATGTGAAAATGTACATGTTCTTTAATGAATATCTGTACATGTTGTATGGTCATATGTACATGTTTGTATGGTCATCTGTACATGTTTGTATGACCGTCTGTACAAGTGTTTTTTCCTTATATGTACAGGTTTTAATTTAAGTATGTACATATTTAATTATCGTACAGGTTTATATGACTATCTATATGTTTTTAATGCGAGGATGTACATGTTTTAGTGAACATTTGTACATGTTGTACGACCATCTGTACAAGTTTTCTTTTATGTTTTGTGCACTATACATGTAAAAATAATTTTTTTTAAAGTTGTCAAAATATATCCATGACTTATCTTGTTTTGAAGAGCTTGAATTTAGGAGAACAATGATATAATTGTTTTTCATTTTGGACTTATATATTAAACTTACAACAATTTAAAGTTTTTGTGATAAAGAAAAAAATAATAAAAAAAATTAAAAAAAACAAAGAGTAAAGCAAAAAGAAAAACAAAACCGTGTCGATCCCCTCTGTTCCTAAAAATCTAAAAAATAAACAGCAATGCAAAAAAAGAAGGCAACACGCGCCGTACTCCCCTCGGTCCCAGTATGTAGCTAGTGTAGCTACAGTTAGGTGTAGCTAAGTATTTGCCTTGTGATATTTAGGGCTGAGCATTTGGTTCGGTTAATTCGGTTTAACCGATAACCGGAATTTTTTCGGTTAAAAAAAATCAAAATTTTAAACCATTTTACTATAAATTTTCGGTTTTTTCAGTTATTTCGGTTAACCGAATTACAATTCAGTTCGGTTTTCGGTAGGGCTTCCCATGGTAGGTTAACCGCCTTATTCGGTTAACCGCTTTCGGTTAACCGGGTCTTCGGTTTTCTAAAATCCAATTCCATTACCATTCCATTTAGATCGGTTAACCAGATTCGGTTAACCGTTTAATTCGGTTTTCTAAAATCCGATTCCATTACCATTCCGTTTAGACCGGTTAACCTTTAATTCGGTTCGGTTTTATCGGTTAACCTTATAGCCGTGTATTTTTTTTTATTATTGATAAGACCCATACCATTAATATTATAGTTCAACATTGATCATTCACCTAATTCATGAGTGACAAATCAAACATATGTGACAAAAATAATATTTGCATATTCCCTCAATAACTAACATTAATTTTTATATAAGGTGAACATTAATATTTAAAGATTTTGGTTATTTATATAATCGGTTAACCGTGGTTAACCGAGCAGTTAACCGTTTTGGAAAATTCAATACCGTTACCGAAACCGAAACCGGTCAATTTACACGGTTCGGTTAACCATACCGCAAGAATCGGTACGATTAACCGAAAAACAGGTACGGTTCACTTCGGTTTCAGTCGGATACCGCGGTTTCGGAATTTTTTGGGCAGCCCTAGTTTTCGGGTATAGTTTCTGTACGATCTATCATAGAGACATAAATGAGTTTAGTTTAGGATACTCGCGCTCGACTTGGGGGCCGTTCGAAGCTTCTCGTGAAACGCAGGTTTTGCTGCGAAATAAATAAGTCACCTATGGTTAACTTATTGGGAGTTGCCATGTGTTATCTGGTTACCATTATAACCACTAATAAATTGACAAGTGGCCTGGCAGATTCAGAAAAAGTAGATTAATCTCTGAGACGTGATAAACGAACGCGTCTTGATGAATTGACCTCCGCTCTTTTTTTTCAACTTCTCCTCACTCAGCCTCCCTCCTGCTGCTCACTCCATCACTCGCGACTCGCGACCTCCCTCACCAGTCACCACACCAGTCACCACACCAGTCGCCACCTTCACTCCGCCAATCTTCACGCCAGTTCACCACCGTCGCAGCCGACACCAGTCCACCGTCACCACCGCCTGCTCACTCGTCTTCGTTCTTTTTCACTCCCGGTAATTTCGCTTGCAACCCTAACTCTGAAGTCTAACCGTCTTCGTTCTTTTTCACTCACTCAGAAGCATGTCGACTGCCTTGCTGTTTATAGGTGTAAACTGTAGAGTTGAAGACCATCTGGATGTAATTTTTTTTATCTTATTTGGGTTTTTGATGGGCTGTTCTTTTATTCTTGTAGAAGCAACGCCAAAGCTGGTGCTTCAGCTGATGTATGTTCGAGGTCTCACCATCTGAGGTGGTCCATCTCCCATGTCAAAAGTCATCTCCAGGTATGATAAGAACTTGTCATCATCAACATCAACATTATATTCTTCCATCCATTCTGTTATCTTTTTTCTATCTCAACAAATACTTAACTCCGTTTCTGGTGTGCTCTCACTGTTCATTATGCTTTGGTTTCCTATCCCTTTCCTTATAACAGATGTACAGAAGCATGAGAGGAAGTAACCATATCAAACAAGGTACATCAATCTTTTTATTGTTATGCGTCGGCGTCAAGATGTTTCTGTTTACACTGCATTTTAAGAGTGTTTATAATTCTTTACTTGCTAAGTGCTGTGATAATTAATTTCAACTCTTGAAGTGAATGTGAAGTCTGGTGGTGCTCTAACGTGTGTGAAAAAATGCAGCATATATGGTTCCAAGTGTGACGTAGAAGATTTAGATGTATAGGCTTTAAGAAACAGTTGCTCAAGTATGATTATTATCGATATATTTAATTTACAAGAGGTGTATCTGTTAAACGATGATGGTTAAAGAGGAGCTATTGCCAATTAAAGAAAGAGATATCAGTGGCTGGCCGGAATATATGTATATAATATATATATATATGTCATCTGCAGTTTGATTCTTGATTGCGAATACATGTTGAAGATATCTTAAGTGGTTATCAGTCTTCTTCATACATTTATTTATGAGCAGCCATAGTGAGGCTTGGACCAGATGCTTATCAGCTGTCTCTTGTATGAGTAAGAATTGCTTATCGTTTTGAAAGGGATAGTTGCTGTTTTATGATTTTTTGGAACTTTTACAAGTGTGGTGTCATTTCTGAAACTTGATGTTTCTAGACCAAGAGTAGTCGATTTTTTTGAATTTGTACAAGTGGTGTTCATTCTGTTGCTCCGCCTGTCTTCACTCTTGCCTTGTGTCTGCGTCTCTGACTTGCTGGTTGAACCTACTACTCTGACCTTTGATTAGTCTTTATTTTTTTTATTCAATGATTAGTAGGATAGAACCAGACCTTGCAGACTAATTGAGGTTGACGATCATTATTTGTTGAGGAACAGTAACTAATTTTGCTATCTAACCCTAACTAAACAGCCTAAATCAAATCTGGGTCGCTTTTTCAAAATCTGTCTTCATATGTATATGTGTTTTGATGTCTCTGGCCTCTGCAATGCAGAAAGTATAACTGCTGCTAATGATATTTTCTGGTGGTACACAACCTAACAAGTAACTGGTTTTTAACATTGGTGGCTGCTTTCCGGAAGATCAGCGTCACTTGGTAATTTTATTTGCTTATTTTTATTGTACTTGTGGCTATCTGTCTGCTATTTTATTTGCTTATTTTTCACATTGGTGGCTGCTATTTTACTGCTTGTTTACCAGTACCTAAGGTAAAGAACTGCTTGTTTACACATGGAAAGATCTGCATATCTTCATTATGTCGAGCTAGAGGTATCTGTTGCTTAATAATGGGTTGCTAAGTGTTCGCTACTGGTTTGATTGTGGTTCTTGTTACAGGAATGTGTGTTCATCCCATCCCTCGATATTTAATCCCAACCCGAATATCTCTGTATTCCCTGATTTATGTTGTCTGTACATTGATAGTTAAAAATTGCTTGGTTTCATTGTGTATCTGAAATGGTTTTGTATTTCCAAAAAAATTAACTTCAGTTTCTGCTTCTTCTACACTTTTAGTGAAAGGATCAAGCATTACTGTCTAGGAGTTGATACTTAAATTCTACTACTGCTACGTTTAAGTAAATTGCAGGTACTATTCTAATTACGAGTACTCGACATCAATCTGTTTTGTTATTCTAGTTTTTTCAACATGTTTTTGCATAGAGAATGCATACCATTCTGCCTCATATGTTTTTGCTACGTTGAAGAATATTCTTTTGATGAAAAATATACACGTAATTTCATCGAAATTTTAGCGTCAAGTACTTCTTCATGTTAAAGTACCGTATGTAGTAGCAAATAGCTATAAGCCTATAAACCAGGATTTTCAAGGTCATATAGAATCTGGTTTGCACATGCTAGACAGTGGCAAATATTTATAAAACTGAACTTAATTGGATTAAATTCCACTTACTTTATGGCTTATAAAAGCTCATAGTATTCATGTATGGGTTGAAAATGTTTATAACAGCTCCCGTCTTTTGTCTGTTGTGCTGTTATGTTTCTGCATAGATTATAACTGTTATGTTTCTATTTTTTTTTTATTTGATTAAACTTTGACTGTAAGTGTGGAAGATGGATTCTACTTCTGCTAGTCCACCTCTACATGAATCTGTGGCCTCTCCTGCTGAGGAACAAAGTATACCACCACCAACTCAGCTAACAGGGGATCAATCTACTGGGATAATAAACCATGGAAAGAAAAGAAAACCAATGGCACCCAGATCAAGTGTGTGCTGAAACAATTTTTGAAAATGGACCAGCAAAATGGACCAGATGGTTGAAACCCTCATTTGTGGACAAAATTGGATAAGGAAAAAAATTTGACTTGATTGGGGTAGAAGAAGGTGAAGAAGATATCCACGAATTGGCAAGAGGTATATATATATTGTAATTAACTTGGTTTGTTATGGTTTATGAGTTAACTATGAAAATTTGTTATACATAGAGGTTTATTTGTTACTATCTTCTTTTGTTTCAGAAATGGCTAAATGTTCTATTGCATCAACGGTGTTGGGAGAGAATAATGACGTTGATATGACTGATGCTTGAACAAGCAATGAATATAGGTAAGAATACTTTTAATGAATTGATGTAAATTTTCAGATGTGCTTTGCCATTCTCTCATGTTCATCTGCTGAATATTACTACTATATACTGAAATATTATTACTGTCTGTTGTTATGTTGTTTGAATATTACTTCAATGAAGCCAAAATCAGTAAACTCAGCAGAAGAACTTGTATGTTGTTAGCTTGCTAACATAAATGAGGTTTCATTTCAAATCAGCCACTACCAAGACATCTTTCAAAGTTAAATCCTTACTGTTGCTTATGAAAAAATCATACCTGGTGTAGTTGTCATGTGGGCAGTAGCTCCAGAATCCACATCGTATGATTCTTCAGCATGATTATATGTGACATCTGTCAGGGCTTACTAATATTTTAATCAATAGACTGAACTAATTATCCATTCTTTGTGTTAATTGCAGCTAATGCATGCACTATTTATCTGACTGCATGTTCTTCACACCACCACTTCCAAGTTCCAATTTTTGATTTTTATAAACTAGTTGTGCTTTCTATCCTAGTTTTCTCTAAATATGGGTTGAAACTTGGACTCGTGATGGTACTCAGTGAAACTGTGTTGCTGTATGCAGTTTTGTATACTCATCATGTTGTATTTTTTTGCTTGCAGGTGCAGCTGCCTCCTCCCGTGGATGATGAAAATCCCAATGCTAGTCTCAAATCGGCAGTGACATGGGATTGTTGATGTTTATTGTTGTGCTTTCTATCCTAGTTTTCTCTGAAAAATCAGCGTTTGATGATGCTGCTAGTGATAAAATGCTTTTGCATTTGAGACTAAGATGTGTTATGATAATGACAGTGGCATTGTTCTGTGAAGAATTTGTAGTGTGGACTATTTGTGATTTGTGAAGTATTAATTTGGATTTATGTTGGGTAATATATATGTGATTGGAGTTTAAGCTATAAAACTCCGCAGTCTGTTACATTTCTATAGGTCGTTTTTCCACTTTTCGATTTTCCAGTTTTTTTTCGGTTTTTCAGTTTTTGTCCGGTTTTCGGTTTTCGGTTTTTTTGGTTTTTTTCGGTTTTTTGTCTAGTTTTCGGTTTTTCCGGTGACCGAAAACCGAAAAAAATAATAATCGGTTTTCGGTTCGGTTTTCGGGTATAGGTTTATAAGAATTCAGTTAATTCGGTTTCGGTTTCGGTTTTCGGTTAACCGAATCGAATCGAAAGCTCAGCCCTAGTGATATTCAAGGAAATTACCCTTCCATGAAAAAAAAAACAAAAATACATGTAGCCGTACTGAATTTCCACACTATTCCAATAACTATTAAAAATAGAAATAATTTACAAAAGTTTCAAAATATAGAAATATGGATAACTACAAAAACATTATAAAAATTAATGTTTTTTAAATATCATAAAATAATGATAAAACTAAGATTTTTCTTAGATCTTTTTATATATATCATAAAAGAGTATATAGAATTTTAAAGACGTCATATTTCTAACATAATTTGAAGAAAACTATAAACTTTTGAAGAAAAATATCAAAAATATTAATAATTATATTAAATAGTTTTTCTATTAAATTAAAATATTTTTATTAAGTAACAAAAAATTTTAAACATATTGTTTAATTAAATTTTAATTAACCTATTTTCCAAATAATACTTTTAAGTAGGATGAATTTCCCATAATAACCTAATTTACACTTTTTTGTTTAATCCCTCTGTTCAACAATATCTGTCATTTTAGAAACTTACACACTTATTAAGAAAAGTAGAAAAATAACACATGCACCTATAATTTTTACTTTTCTATGTAGATAATAATTACATTTGTGTTGAATAGTAGGGTTAAAAGTAGAAAAAGTGTGTCAAAAAGCTAGAATGACATATATTTTTGAACAACAAACACATCCTAAAACGATAATTAAAGGAGGGAGTATGTATTTAATATGTTAAGACAAAGGTAAAATCTATTTTTTAGTGAAGAATGATGAAGAGTAGAAAAGATAATGAAAAATAAGCAAATTGAATTACTCTGTTTACACTTGACAACTTTTCAACAATTATCAATCTTTTTTATATTAGTTTTAAAATTATATTTTTTCTATCAATTTAAATTATTTCTTCAAATAAATTATATTCAATTTTTATAAAACTATTTTATTTTAACAGTTTATAATCTATATTTTGTAAATAACTTTATGACATATTTTTTTTGTTTTTTTACAAATTTATTATTTCTCCAATTAGTAATTATGGTTTATGAAATGACACTAACAAACGGGAAGTACTATATAACAAAATATAAATTATGTCTTTAAACATATACTCTATTTTATGGTACTTAATAATTTTTTAAAAAAATCTAAGAAATATTTAAAGCTTTTCAATATTTTTTAATTTTTTCCCAATTTTATTCTCTTTTATAATATTTTGTATATTTTTATAGTCATCTATACTTTTATAGTATTTTAAATTTTGGGTGAATTTTTTTTGGAAAAATTACATCCCTACCTATAAGGTTTGACATATTAACACAAACCACCCACGTAGTTTACATTATTACTTTGTCTACTCATGACGTTTTACTCCGTCTCACTCGACACTATTTCTCCTTATTCTGTTAATAATGTCCATGTGGCGGGCTAACATGATAGCTCTTCAAACAAAAGCTTGCACTCGTTGGCTAGAGAAAAGAGGGGGAGACAAAATTCAACAAAATTATCAGCTAAGCATGTTTATTCCTTGTTTGCAAGTTAGGGTTGCTCTGCCAATGAGTCGCTATCGAAATGGCTACAAGTGATTGTTTACAAGCGACTTGTTGGCTTAACGGTGGCGTGAATGGATGGAAAGTTCCACCATCGTATTAAGTAGAGCATGTTTATTCCTTGTTTTCCGGCTAGGGTAGCAAATTAAGAGTGAGTGAAGGAAGACGACAATGAAAACTTTTCCTGAATTTCTGCCCCTCGCTGAGAATGAAGACGACCTTGCAACAATTCTAGTGATTTGTCTCCGTAGAGGCGCAGACAAACACAAGAAGAGAATGAAAAACGGCGCAGAGCATGTTTGTTCCTAGTTTGCAAGTAGAGTTGCAAAATCACAGTGAGTGAAGGAAGACGGCCGTGAATTTTTTTTCTTGAATTATATCCCTTCCGGGAATGAAGACGGCCTTGAAATTATTGGCAGAGCATGTGTGTTCCATGTTTGCCAGTTAGGGTTGCAAAACTACATTGAGTGAAGGAAGATGACCATGAATTTTTTTTCTTGATTTTTGTCCCCCACCAGGAATGAGAACAGCCTTGAAATTATTGGTAGAACGTGTTTGTTCCTTGTTTACTAGTTAGGGTTGCAAAATTAAGAGTGAAGGAAGACGACCGTGATTTTTTTTAAAAAAAAGTGTCCCTCTCCGGGAATGAAGACGATCTTGAAATTATTGGTAGAGCATGTTTATTCCTTGTTTGCCAGTTAGGGTAGCAAAATTACAGTGAGTGAAGGAAGACGACCATTAAAACTTTTCCTGAATTTTGTCCCTTTCTGAGAATGAAGACGATCGTGCAACAATTCAAGTGATTTGTCTCAGTAGAGGCGCAAACACAAGACAAAGAGAATGAAGAATGGCACAAAGTATGTCTGTTCCTAGTTTGCAAGTTAGGGTTGCAAAATTACAGCGAGTGAAGGAAGACGACCATGAATTTTTTTCTTAAATGTTGTCCCTCTCTAGGGAATGGACGACCTTGAAACCATCACCAGAGAATGTTTGTTCCTTGTTTGCCAGTTAGGGAGAAGAGAATGACGAATGACACAGAGGAAGAAGATAGAAAAGATAGAGAAGATGCCATGTCAGCTCACAGGAAACAAGTTAAAATGGACACGTGGACATTATTAATGAAATAAGGATAAATGGTGACGGGTGTAAGACGAAGCAAAACATCATGGTGGGCAAAGTAATTATGCAAACTACTGGGTGGTTTGTAAAAATACGTCAAACCTCATGGGTAGGGGATTTATTTTTCCCTTTATTTATATTTTTTAATATTTTATGGCATTTTGTGAACTTTCATAGTACTTTGTTAACTAATAGAGGTATTTTATCTTTTTTTCTTCTTGTCAACAGCTATAGTGTCATTTCATGAATTTCGGGAAAAATATAATGACATTTCATAACTTTCTTTTTTTAAAAGTTAAATTTCATGAAATAGCCAAAAATATAGTGGCATTTCATGAAATTTTCGTGATATTTGTTTTAGTCATCACAAGGCAATTCTTTTAAGTTTCACAATCAATATTTTTTAAAACCAATTATTCATAATCAATTATGACACATGAAATAGCTCTTCGGTAAGAGGTTTTTTCGCTCTCTTGTTCCAGCGTCTATTCTTGTGCACCGTCTCTTTGTTCGCTTAAAGATGTGGTGGTTACTTCATTCTTTTCCCCTCCCTTTTGTTCAACTCTTACTTCAAGGGAAGTGTTAGGCGAAAATTAAATGCTTCTCTAAGAGGTTAACTTGTTACTCCAGAGCACTGTGATTAATAACTGGAGAAAGTTCGAAAAACACGATAAGTGTAGATTTGATTTCTATGGATCGAATTGGCTCTGGATGTGCACTCAAAGAGTACATTTTGCGTTGATTGATTTTAAAGCAGTGTTTGGTCATAACAACCTAGTCAGAAACCTTCCCCAATTGCATGTGTACCATCTCATATTAGCCTAGTCAAGGTGCTTTGGTGTTTGTCATCTTTTGGTTGATGATTATGGCGAATGGATTTACGCCGCTATGACTACGAGAGTTCTAAGGTCTAGAGAGAAGATTTTGGAGCACAATCTACTACTTAGGTTTGGGGAAGAGAATATGGGTTAATTGTTAGGATGTATGTGAAGGTTTTACTTGTTATCCATGGTGCGGAGAAGGCTGTTATGTCGGTGGAAAAACATAGACTACAACTTATTTTTAGCGCAAATATCGAGATGGTACGACAGACAATGACAGTGTCTACCGATGATGAGGGAACTAGTTGGGGTTGTCGAGACCTATAGAGAAAAGTGCTTCTGACTGCACTTGCTGGAGATGGCCGAGAGATCAAGAAATTCCAATACACAAGATAAACGAACAGACCTATATATGTTGGTAGGATGTTGCAGGTGGAGACAATTTCAATGGAAAATTTAGGATTAGAACTGAAGGGTTTTGGGAGCTGCAATGTTAAGTTCATATGGTAAGGAGTAGATGTGGTGGATTGTCAATGATGAGTGGTACTGCACCAATGAATGAGAGCGCCCAATTTGGCCCATCCAGAACAAGACTGGCCTCGCTTAATGTGCAGCCTCAACTGTGCGTGTGGAGGATGCGAGGTGAGAGGAATTTAACTCCAAAGGAAGCCCAAAGCAACCACAATCTGATCGTCTCCTACTCAAATCCACAGATCATACAATGGCAACCCTTGATACGTTCAAGGGTTTCCAAGAAAATGAACCCCAGAGTTCACAGTTGTAAAGGTTGGTGTAGCTCCTATGCGGTCGTGTTTAGTTTTGGTTTTTTTTAAGTTTTTGATCTTATAAAATAGGGAAAATTACTGACAACCCCCTTGAGGTTTCAGCTAATTACAATTTACCCCTTTGAGGTTATCATAATTACTTTCAACCACCTTGAGTTATCGGTTCATTGACTTCTAACCCCCGGGGTGTAACTCCGTTACGGAGACGTTTACCATTTACTGATCTGTAATAATTTTTTTAAAAAAAAAAATCCAACGTGCAAAAAACACTGCATAGTCATCAGTTTCTAACTCACGACATCCCACCCTCAATTTCTAAAATCATGGATGAACCCTAACTCTTGCTAACTCCCCCTCGTTCTCACGCATCACCGGGAATTGGTTTCAAAATTTCACATTCTTCTCCCTCGTTCTCACGCATCACCGGGAATTAGTTTCGAAATTTCACATTACTCTCACCTTAATCTCATTCCAACCCACTGTTCGACAATGTCAAAGCTTCTTTCTGAGACAGAACTAAAGCCAGATCGTGGGCGCAACCCTTGTTCTCCCTCGAGCTTCTTCCAAGTATGTGCATCCCTTGTTCTCCCGCTTCATCCGCTTTGAGGAATTGGTTTCGAACTATAACCAACTATTACGGTTCCTATCTGTCTGTGTTTCAGTTGTAGAAGCTTAACAGTAAAACTGAAAACCTGTGTAATTAGAAAGACAAATCACTGCATATGTCCAGTCGGTTGTTTGTAGTGTTGTAGATCTGTATTGTTTTGTGCTGAAAGAGATCTATCGGGTGGTGTAATTAGTGCAGACATGCTGCTAATGCCTAGCGCTACCACACCTTGATCTGTTTATCTCATAGCATTTGATGTTCACTTTTGAGCAGCTGGTTATTGCCAAAACCCAACTATAAAAAAAAGTTAAAAACATGCTTTTGTACATATTCTTTGGCAAATTTTAGATGCATCATTTCTCATGACTAAAGTTCGATTTTGTATAAAAAAGTGAGCCTTCTTGATGTCTTATCTTGTTTCCTTAGGGATTAGAGACCTGCTGATGAAATATGTCCAGCATCTGCTAGCTTCTTTTTTTTTGAATGGTGCTTTCCCCATTCACACTTTCAGGGTTAAAATTAGGCTACTAGTGAACAGGACCTTTTTTGCTCTGTTTCTGTAAAAGAACTTGTCGGTTTTGTTTGGTGGGTAATTCGGTGTTGAACCTTTTTTTATGCATTCATGTCTTCAGCATCATGGCTTTTAGTTCTTGGGAGGTTGTGTTTGCTACAACATACAGAAGAATGTTCTCAAGTGAATGATATTGTGTTGCGTTCAAGAAATGACTACTGATGTTAACCCTAATTTTACTCTGCTGTGATGTTGGTTGATTCATAGGTTGTGACCATCAATCTGTCATCCTCAAACAATTCAGTGAGTCCGAGCAAATTCATCTTTGTCAATGTCAAATGTAAATGCAATAAGAATTCCATGTTGTTGATTGCTAACATTGCTGAAAACGGTAAAAAGTTGTTCTACCGGTGTGATACGTGTCGATTCTTCAAATGGTGGTATGAGGTGGAACACAACTTGCACCTTTTGAGAGTAGATTTGTACGGTGAGGAGGTCAACCAGGCTGATGTCAACCATGAGAATATGACACTTAAAGAGGAGATCAAAGAGTTGAAAGAGACTTTGAATGAGATGAAAACCGTTGTCCTCAAAGAAGCCACCATTATGAAGAGTGAAATGTTTAAGCTTTTAGTTCTTTCCTATTTTGTTATTGGAGCTCCTGTAGTGTTGTTTGTAAAAGCAACATAGATAGAGTTGTTATAGTGTTGTTATGGAGCTGTTTTAGTTATTTTAGTGTCGGATCTGTTTTTGTGTAGTTTCCTATGTTTTAGTGTTGATTTAGTGTAGTATCCTATGATGTAGACATGGTGTAGACAAGATGCTCCTGTTGTACTATATTATGATGATTAAAATGTGGTCGGATTGTATTTTGAAAGGATGTTGTTGTCTACTTATACCACCTTTTTTTTTACTGTTCCACCGATGAAGTTCTCTTCATGTTTCAATCCTCTGAGCACCTGTCTGATGAATAATAAAGTAGTTCAGTATTAGGTTATTAAAGGATGTCTCAAATTGCTTGTTCTGCTTTGCTGAAAGGCTTATAGCTCATATTTTAGTGTTGTTTAAGTGTCCTCTTCTTTTCCAACAGCAGCTGTACAATTGACATCTACCTGATTTAATGCAACTAGATACTACAGCAGTGTGTATTACAATTGACAGAAATCTGTTTGAACAAAGAGTTGATAACCAGCAATGGATCTGTAACAAATAACCTACTGTGGCTGATTCTTTCATGGCAATTACCAGCAGCAGTAGCAGTTCTTTTTTTTTTCAGTTTCAGCAGCAGTAACTTCTTTACAACAGCAGTTCTTTTATTCAGTTACAACAGCAGTAGCAGTAACGGATTCAGTTCGGAAAAATTGCATTACAACAGCAGCAGTTCTTTTATTCAATTACTACAACAGCATCAGTAAGAGATTCATATTCATTGAAATAGCACTACAACAGAAGCAGTAGCAGCAGTTCCTTTAACCAGTTACAACAGCAACACATTAAGGGATTCAGATTCATTAAAAATGCACTACAACAGCAGCATTAGCAGTAGTTCTTTTATTCAGTTACAACAGCAGCAGCAGTAACGGATTCAGATTCGGAAAAATTGCATTACAACAGCAACAGTAGCAGCAGTTCTTTTATTCAGTTACTACTACAGCAACAGTAACACGCTACTGTCACACCTGCTGCATTTCCTTTTATCCAAACAGAAACCTGCTGCATTTCTTTTTATAATAACAACAATCTGCTGTTGCAATCAAATAATCTGAAACATAATTCAAGTTAACTCAAGAAGCAACCTGCCTGTTTAATCAATAACATGCTATTACAGGTCATGTATTAGTTCAAAAGACATGACCCACTACACATAAAGATGTCCAAAAAGGATTTACTGCTTATAGACAACTACACTCTCCAGAATAAAGTGACCATATACAATTCACATAATCTCTCACAAACGGAATTAGTAGTCATAGACTACTATGCCTAATAAAACCAAAAAAAGGACCACTTCACATAGAACTACACCCCAGTTGACCCCTCCCCATCAACTCTTATTCTCTTTCCGGATGAACTTGCATGTGCTTCATCATTCTTTTCTTCTGTTTGAGCCCGTTTTCCAGCTACTTTTTTTCCTTGTCCAGACTGTAATGGTGGAATGTTTACAAAAGTATAATAAGCATATAGGTGCAATATACATAACAGTGGAACAAGCTTATAAGTAAAAGAAGTATAAAATATGAATAAGCTTATACCCTTAAATCAATAAACTTCATTGCAACTGGTGATATGCTATTTTTCCATTTCTGTACATCTTCCTCCCTTTTCTCCAATTTTACCATGAGTTTTCTTCTGATATCCTCAAGCAATACTAAATGGGTTTTTCTCTTGCTTCACCTGAGAAGTAGCCACCTTCTTGGACATGCTCTAACGCACCAGTTTCGTCCTCATCTAGGACACCCTTGTCAACTACATCTCCCACAACATCATGTACTTTGTCATCATCTGGCCAATCGTTTTCATCAGCATTGTCATGCCAAAAATCCTCACTGAGTTGGCTTTCCCTTTTCTCACAGCAATCGTTTTTAGATTCTGGATTACACTGTTCATCGAGGTTTTCAGTATTCAGATCTTGAGTTGGCTAAAAAAGAGGAGCTTGGGTTAAATCAGCAGCATCTAGTGACACAACAAGAATCTCTCATTACAATCAAAACAAATAAAAATCTGTTATTGCACTTACCAGCAACAAAAGACAAAAAATTATTTGACAGTAGTTCATACGGGCCCCAAGAAAGTTTCGGAAACAACAAAGTACCACTGTAAAAAATCTATGTCGTTGGATAATGAAAATAGTAATGTGTAGACCGACAGACATAGTTATCAGTATGGTTGTCCTGGTACATACATTTGTTCTTTTATTTCATTTCAGCGCATAAAAACAAGCTGAGAAAGAATTGTCCGATTTCTAGTAAAGCTGGATTAATGCCTTGCTCAATGTCAGTGCAATGTACATCTACCTCAGTTAATGCAACTAGATACAACAGCAGTGTGTATTGCAATAGACAGAAATCTACTTGAACAACGAGTTCATAACCAGCAACGGATCTGTAACAAATAAACTACAGTGGCTGATTCTTTCATTGCAATTAGCAGACAAAACACATTCACCATAACTGGTCGTTACACTGGAACGCAAGAAGAGAGTTATTTTGATTTGGGAATAGCAAATACAGAAACACATTCACCGTAACTGGTCGTTACACTGGAGCGCAAGAAGAGAGTTATTTTGATTTGAGAATAGCAAATACAGAAACACATTCACCATAACTGGTCGATATACATAAACACATTCACTGTAATTGGTCGTTACACTGGAGCAAATACAGAAACACATTCAAACGATAATGCAGAAATTACCAGTCCAAATAAGAACATACCTCCATGTGTGCAGTGCTTGCATCCACGAGATGGCTTTAGTTCTGTCTCAGACGAGAAGCTTTGACATTGTCGAACAGTGGGTTGGAATGAGATTAAGGTGAGAATAATGTGAAATTTCGAAACTAATTCCCGGTGATGCGTGAGAACGAGGGAGAAGAATGTGAAATTTTGAAACCAATTCCCGGTGATGCGTGAGAACGAGGGGGAGTTAGCAGGAGTTAGGGTTCATCCACGATTTTAGAAATTGGGGGTGGGATGTCATGAGTTAGAAACTGATGACTATGCAGTGATTTTTTCCACGTTGGATTTTTTTAAAAAATAATATTACAGATCAGTAAATGGTAAATGTGTCTCCTTAACGGAGTTACACTCCGGGGGTTAGAAGTCAATAAACCGATAACCTCAAGGTGGTTGAAAGTAATTATGATAATCTCAAGGGGGTAAATTGTAATTAGTCGAAACCTCAAGGGGGTTATCAGTAATTTTCTCTATAAAATAAGGGATGGTTTGGGAATTTTTTGAAGCTATAGGAAAATACTACCCCACGAAACAAATAGATACCTGCTAGATGTGGGGTGGTATTTTATCCCACGCTTTTATGTCAATACCTTATGGGTCCTAAAGGATAATAAGGCTTTGATTAGAAGAAATACAAGGAAAGGAATTGAAAATTGGAATAAAGCTTAATACAAAGCATGCATATGTACAGTGCAACAGGTCAAAAGGCACGGTTCTATTCTATTTCTTCTGAAAACTCTAAGCTAAACAGAGGTTTTGAAGTCTAACGGTGCTAATCCCAAGCATTAATCAAACCTAAACTAAATAACCGAAATTTTACCTCACTACTGTTTATTCCTTTTTTATTTCTTATTGCCTTTTGGTGATCAAACAAGGAGCTTGAATCGAAGAGCCTAAAAACACTCGGACAATAATTTCAAACTAAAACCAGATTGCTGATTCGAATTATTTTCCGCTCTACACTGCTACCTCATTTCAAAGCTTAAGGAATGGATTTCTCAACATCTGAATTCTAGATTTATTCAACATCATTACTGCCATGCTCAAACAGAAAGAAGATTATTCATTTTTATACAGTTAATTAAGCTGAACCCATTACTCTGCATAATAAGAAGGATAGTCACTCATGGAAAATCCTATGACAAGTTACAAACTCAATTAATCAACAAAATCTATGGAGCAGTCGTAGCTCCCAGAATCAGAAGCAGTGAGATGCTTAGCCATGGATATCAAGCAAATAGTCGAATGCACTCGTCAGGCAGAATCAGAAGCAGGAAAATGCTTAGCCATGTATATCAAGCAAATAGTCGAATGTACTCATCAAGCAATTACTAATGCTATTTGGGTACCGAGTAAATACCAGGAGGGGGAAACTCAACGTTTTCCTGCAGAGTTAAGACCATGAAAGGGGAAACAAATCAAACAAGATGTCGCACATTAGCTCCTGATTACAGATAGTCGCACCAAAATATAAATCAAAATGAAAATTGAAATCGAAAGATAAGCGCAGAAACCAGATACTACAACTTTGTTTCGGTATGGATTCGCATTCGAATCTACAGTCAAGGAGAGGGATGGAGCAGAATGAAACCACATCTTTAAACCGCAGGGAGCATTTTGCGATTCACATGCCAGGAGTGTTCGAACACGTCTCGAACAAATAGGGTCCCGATAGATAAGCTCGAAAACAGGCAGATAGCACTCGGTACCCATAATGCATTGAAGTGTAATGTTTATGGATAGAACTCCAGGAGACAGGTTTTAACCAAGATTGAGTGAATGGGATTAACAGATAGAATATGAATCTTAGGCCAAGAATTGAAACTCAGAGCCTCAATTTCATCCTCAGAACGAACATTTTCAAACCAGATAGACAGTCGAAATCGATGACAGTAATGTAGTAAGGCAGTAGGAATGGCGAAATGTCCTAAAAAAAACTGAAATCATAGAGAGTGAGCGAGGCACATGTTCTTGTTCTATACAAACCGATTTCTAGCCCTAGAGCCTATGTTAGGTCTGGTACCCCGTACCCGTCGGTTTGATGTATAGCAGAAAGAAAAGAAAAAAAAAACAGACGCGACAAGAAATATAACGCAAGGAGAGGAGATGCATGTAACTTATAATCGCGGGAGGATGGAAATTCATAGAAATTAACAGAACGGAAAGAAAATCAGGGGGAAATCGTATAGATACCCACCAGCGCTGGATTCCAGCGAAGTTGAAAATGAAGGCCCACCGCTTTTGCGAGTTCATCGGGTTAGAAGAACGTAAGGAAACAAAAGGAAGGAGAGGAATGGAAGACGACTCGCTTACTCTGCTGACGGGCGAAGGAAACAAAATTCAATAGGGTAGGCTCCGGCGAGATTTCTGGTCAGTAAAATGAGAAGACGAAGGTCCCTCTTCTGTGGAAGACGATGGTGATAAATGTGGGTTTAGTTCATGCCCCGACAAAGGTGAACCGAATCCGAAAAATCAATCTAATCCAATTTAAACCGAACCTAAATTTAAACTGAATGATGTGATCTGAAATGTGACTTGAAAATTTGAACCGAACCAAATCAAAACTGAATCAAACCAAAATTTGATATACCCGAATTCAACCGAATCGAATTGACTCGAACCGAATTGATCAGAACCAAATTCACCCAAACCATACATGAAACTAGACAAACTTTCATTATCCTTCTGTTTATTATTGGCATGTATGAATACATAATTTCAATGAACCGGGACTAAAATAAGGAATGTTTTCATTCCATTTTTATAATTCTTGCCATCTTTTGCAGTGTCAAAGGAAATTGGTTCAACCTCTTACAAATCAACAACTCACAAAAAGCATATTATATTTATAATCGACTATGTCCCACCAAGTTTCAAGACACACTGAAATATAGCCAAAAAGTGAAGTGCAGAAGCTTAATGCTAACCTTCGAGGGGGCAACAATATTAATACTCTGCAACACGTAACTGACCCCTATTTACATACTGGTTTGTTCAAGTAGTTTAAGAAAAGTACAAATGTAATCACATAATATGTTTGTTATAGTCTTCATGTTATACTAATTTCAAAAAAACTTCCAATGTGATGAGATGAAATTTTCACAACAACCGCTCAATCTTCATCCTAGCAGCACTTTTTTCTGTGTATCTTCGTGCTTAATCACAACATCTTGCACGATGAATGTCCAAACATTGTCACATAACCTATAGGTGTGAAGATGTCCCTGCAAACATAGACAGTACTAGATATTGGAAAGAAACTAGAAAGTCTTTCAATAATAAAGGGTCGTGGGTGCAAATGATGGCATCAAAATCAGTGCTGACGTCAATGCGTAACAAAACCCAACAGTGGTTTGAAAGAAATCTATCCATTAGAATCTTAAGACATTAGTGAAGAATAACGTATAACTGACACATAAGGGCACAAGCGCGAGGTGGTGATAGATTGGCATGGGCACGTGACGCTTGCTCGAGATGACGAGCGCTGACGCAGGACGCGCACGGGGTGTGAAGGGCACGGGATGGCGGGAGGCACAAGCACAGCGTCGGGCGTGGGGGGGATAGACTGGGCGTCGAGTGCCGAATATTGACCACTGATTCACCAAATTTTAAATTTAAACTTAATCAATACATTAATAAATCTATAATTAAAAATTAATATTAAAAATATTGTCATCAATTTGTTACGTATAACCAACCAATACATAATAGCAATCTTCATTAAGAGTAACACTATATTAAGAGAATTTGGATCCAAATATGAAAATCAATATAAGTTATATATGTTATAACCCAAAGTTCGATGCAGATTTTATTTCGTTACATCTTTGACTTATATTAGCTTATTGTGAATTCAGGACATGGATGTCCTTGGAATTAAAGAGGAGGACGAGTTAGTCTTTTCCGCTTCTTCTAATTATGGTAAAGGCTAATTTATTTTAAGTACATTAATCAGTAATTATCCCACTTTCTAAATCACGATCTTATTCCCGTTCCGCTTTGCGAACTGTCAGACGCTCCTCTCCTCTCTCTCAAAGGTTACGTTCATTCAAGTGTCCAAGTTCTGTTGATTGAAGTTCTGCAATTTGAGTCCCTGCTGTGGATTGCTCTTCTGCAAATTCCGGTTCAGATTAAGGTAAGATGTCGGATTATCGTTCTCCAATTCGTCAGTTTCTGAGACTTCTCCTTTCCTAATTCTTCCTCTGCAATCTGATTAGGAACCAGTAATTGTCTGTCCCCTTGTCGAATTCTACTTCGGTTGGCGTTTTCTACGATTTCATGGTCGAATCCAGGTAAGGATTGAGAATCCGTTGTCGTGGTAGTTTCTGGATTGTGAGACTTCTTTGTTTTCTAAATGGGAATTGTCTTGCGTTTGTATGTTATTCAGAGAATTGGGATTGTGTGTTCGGTGTGCATTTCGGTATCTTCGTTGGCTGGACTCTGCTGTTCAGATTCGGAATTCATCTGCTAATTGATTGAGGTAGGTGGCTTTCGGATTCGGCTAGTGTGTTCAGCCTTGGGGAGTTTCAGATTCTGGGATTTAGTCTGCAAATTGTCTCTGCGTTGTGCTTGAAATTCTGTCTGTTTAACTGCTGTTTTGATGGCTAAACCCCCCAAGGTTGTTTTATGCAAATTGTTGTTGATTTGAATGTGTTTGAGCCTCTGGTTCGTGTGCAAAACGATTCTGTAAACTGCATTTTTCTGCATGTCCAAACGTCTGTCCGAACATTGAAGTTCGGACAGACCCTATTTGTGTTCTTTTGTTCTAAGTTTTGAACGTGTCCGAACTTCCGTCCGAACTTTGACGTTTGGACGGGGTGCAAGGACGGATCCGGCTTACAAGTCTCAAATGGTGTCCGAACTTGTAAGTCCGGACAGAAGTTCGGACACACCCTTCTGCCTTCTCTGATTTTGTTTCGACATGCGTCCGAACTTTGACGTTAGGACACATGTTCGGACCTTGCGCGTATCTGATTTTTGAAAGTGTCTGAACATCCATCCGATCTTTGATGTTCGGACACCCCTCTGTCTCTGCCTCTATTTTAAGTTCGACTTGTGTCCGAACTTTCACTACAAGAAAAACACATTTTAGCTACCGATGAATTGCTACTACACATATATTGGTATCTAAATTGGAAAATTGCTATTGATTTTAGATGTTATTAACAAAGTGGCTGCTTTTGTGCTACCATTACGACAATGGTAGCTAAACTTTTAGCCAGTAGCTAAATGTCTACCGCCTTACAAGATTGCTACCGTCAATAGTAGCTATTTTATTTTTCATTCTGGTAGTTTTAGTAAAAGTAATTTTGCTACCAATATCGGTAGCTAAATTTATGAATAGCTACTACTTGGTTAATGTTAATTCAATCATGGTAGCTATTATGCTACTATTTAAGCAACGGTAGCAAAAATATTCTAATCAATAGCTAACTAGCTACTATCTTAAAAGTTGCTACGATCATGTAGATAAGCGAAATTATGAAATTGCTACTAACACTTTATTACGGTTGCTATTGTGCTACTATTTTGGCTATGATAGCAAATATTATTAATAAGTAGCTAAATTGCTACTATCTTAAGTTTTGAAATTGCTACCGACTAATAATGCTGATGAAATTTCAGTTAATATTGTGTTAGAATATAAGAAATGATAGCTAATATTCTTAAGCATTAATAAAATTATTATTGTCTTATAACTTACACGTGTGATTACTACATAATTCAGAATAATAATCTATATTGTTGCTGTTAATGGATATATTATCTTCTTATATAAATATTTTATTTTTTATAGTTTTTTTTTCAATATAGTACCTTTAGTATATTTTACTTCTACCGTTTAGCTATCGAAATTTGAAAAAGAACTTTAAATAAACAAAAATTTTCTAATTCGTGAAAATTAATTAAAACTACATACAACTACAAATATTTATTTATCATACAAGATATATGTAACATAATATATTTTTTATACTTATAATATTTTTAATTTTCAAAGTATCACATTAATTAATAAATTATAAAATATAGTGCATGTAATAATAATTTAAACTAGTTCATGTGTTGGTTAAAATTTACAAAATTAATATAAATTGGCTATCAAAATAATTTAAATTAGTAAATAATATATATGTATATAAATTTTTAAATTTTACGCAATATTTATACATTTTACTATATAATTCTTTTAATTTACAAAAATCACATAAATTAATAAAATATAAAAAATATTATAAATAATAACAATTTAAATTATTTGACGTGTTGGATAGAATTTGCAAAATAAAAACAAACTATATATATAAAATTTATAAATGTTTAAATTTGTAGTTAATGATATATATGTGTTTTTTTTTAATTTTATATAATTTTAAGCCAACATATACTTTTATTTTTATTATTTTGACCGTACAAAATTAATGCTGTAATGTCATGTAAATTAAAATATCAATGTGGCTTAGTCAGACCAAAATCTATTTTATTAATTTTTACCTATCCAATGTTCGATCATATCTCAGCAAAAATTTCATTTATAATTAGAGTATCAAACAATACATGTAGTATGTGTATATGTTGTGAATAACTGTCATGGCCCAATGGTTAAGGTAATATCTATCTAGCCCACACGTCACAGGATCGATTCCTGATGTGTGCATAACTAGTCGGAATTAATTATGCCCCATACATCGGGGGCCAACACACTAAAGTTCACACATTGATTTAATATTGGTGGCAAATTTTTTAAATGTAACCACTAAAGTTGGTATCTAAAAAGAATTTATGCTACTGAATTTATTGGTAGCAACTAAGTAAAGCTACCACACATGATCGGTAGTAAAATTGCTACCAGAAGAAAAGGTGATGACAAAATTTCTACGAGAGGAAAAAGCAGTGGCGAAGTGGCAGCAAAAATGCTACCAACTAGAAAACGGTAGCGAAAATCAATTTCGCCACCAAGGGTTTACCCACCGTCAAACTCCGGTAGCAAATGAACAAAAGCGGTAGCCCGTTCTATTTGACTACCAATTTCAATATTGTCGCTACCAATTTTGTCAGTAGCAAACAAGCCTTTTTCTTGTAGTGTTTTATGTTCAGACTGGACATTCGTCTGATTTTGGTTTTTGAGTCTCAACTTGCGTCCAAACTTCAACGTTCGGACACAAGTTCGGACATGACACTGTTTACGCCCTATCTTGCTCGTTTGAGCTCCGTTTTGACTTCCGTTTGCGGGGTTGGATCCCCCTTCTGATTTCCAAGCTATCTATATGCTTTATGGTGCCTGTGATGCACACATGCTTAACTGTATTTAAGCTTCTATTTTGGGATCTAGTTATCTCTGTATCTGAACCGTGGATGGCTGGTTTAGCTTTCTCATAGCGCGCTACGTAGGACGTCCTTCTATATTCACGGGTGTGTTCCCCGTTCTGTTCACAGGTGTTCCACCTGTTCTGCTCACGAGTGATGTTTCCTCGTTCTGTTCACAAATTATATCTGTTCTGTCTATATGTTGTGGTTAACTAGGGATCCCCTTCTGTTTCTGACTCTGTCTGCTTTGAACTCTGTTTAGTCCTATGGTGATGGGACTTCTGTTTCGGCTTTCTGACTTGGAATGTGACTTCCTCTGTTCACCTCTGATTTGATAACATTTATTAAATGTTTTAAGCATGCTGGTTGATGATGTTAGTTATCTACTGGGCATAGTTGGATGCTCACCCCCTACTCTTACTAACATTGCAGATTGATCAGCGAGGATCACCTGTTTAGCTTCTGGAGTTCTGTTTATGTTTACTCATGTCTTGAGACATTTTGATTTAGCATTTGTAGCCCATGGGCCCTGCTAGCATTGATGCTATATTTGACCTCTAGTTTACGGTTACTTTGTATTTTGGTTTTGAGAGTACTAAGGGCATCCACAATGGTGTGGAATCCACTCCAAATTAGTAAAACAAAAAGATAAAATATGACATGGATGAGAGAAGTTGTGTGAGAGTTTCTTAACTAAGAACTCCAAAAAGTGGGTGTCTTAGCAAAAGAAGTGAGAGATTGTGAGGAGAATAATAAAATATTATTATTTTGAGAGTGGAATCCACTCTTGTTATTGTGGATGCCCTAAGCTATTCTACATTTAGTTTTATGCAATCAAATTCTCCATGCTTTTACATAATTGTTCTTTTTCACTGTTTGCGAAAACTTACAGCTAAGAGCAGGTTTATTCTTTTGATTGCCATTTCGCTTGATTTTCTTTTGTACTTGTTCGATCCTGAGGTTCGATGCTACGGCCTTAGAGATAGTTTTATTCTTTATTTGCTTGAGGACAAACAAAAGATAAGTGTGGGGAAGTTTGATAAGCGTGAAATACATCTACTTTTAGGGCTTTAATTCTGTAACACCCCTACTGGTAAACAAACCATTATCTCCTAACCCGTCTCCATTACCAATACACAAGCAGCGGAAATTCCAATACAACCTGGGGTGAAACAATGCCATTAGTCACCCAAGTGACTAACAAGGCCAATCCAAACTCAATCACAACAATCAAAATACAATATCGGTCTGATGAGTCTTATACCGAGTACTCAACAAAATACAAATACCTTCCATTTCTTATTCGATCCCAATACAATACAAATACAACCTCAATCGAATCTATACCGAGTTGCTACAACCATTAAGTTACCAATACAATTCCGACTTACAATTTAATCCTTTCAAATATACAAGTTCCTAATCAACTACCCATGCCATACAACAACCCTGTCCTACTCTCGAACGGTGACCAGCTTCCATGTACCTGGAAAATAAAAACAGTGCCCCTAGGGGCTCAGCAAAATTGCTGCATATGAAATTCGCATACCCCGAGTGCTGGCGAGGGTATGCCGACTATTTGGTCGAGAGCATGCGATTCATTTTAATTCAAACAGCATGCAAGGCATCAATACATTATATATGTATTTTAACACAATCAAGGTTCAACAAAGAACACAAACACTAACACATATATCAAGAGGTTAGTTTACTATGTTCTTTACTTAGGCTTGAGGTTTTCTACCTCTCTACACCTTACTCATTTACTCATTGTCTTACCCACTCTCTTGGGTACTCTTACTCACCATCTCAAACAAGTTCTACAATACTCAACTTCATTCTCCACTCAAGCTCAATTCTCAAGTCTCTCAAGTCACAACTTAATTCTCAATACTCACATACTCAAATCAATACTCAAATACTCAAGTTCTCAAATCAATTCTCAATACTCAAAGGCATCTTTTAAGTCTTTGCCATGACCTCCGGGCAGGGTCATACACAAGACCCACCACCGGGCTTACAAATACAAAAGGAGCTATGCATTTAGCTCCTCAAATTCTCAAATGTCCGGTGCTCTACCGGATTACTCAAATTCCCAAAACTCCTCTTTCAGAGTCATTTCACAATCTCATAGATTAGCCTAGAAGTATCTCTCTTGATATCCTCCATTAGCTTAGGGAATTCTCAATGTTCAGTATTCTAAGATTTAAGGATTTTACCCAACTTATCGAATACTCTCATGTTCGGGACATTGTTCATTTCAGTCGGTTCCTCTCATTAGGGTTCGACTATATTTCTAAGGGGTTTGGTGATCCCATACCATGCTTTACTTTACTCAAGGTTCATATTTTGAACAATTATCAATCCTCTAGATAGAGGTTACTTATATACTTCCACTATTATTTATTGTGTGGATCAAATCAATTCGGTTCTCTAACCGTTATTGGGAGTTTACTACTCCCGTATACTTTCTCACATTCTTGTAACACACCATCCAGCAACAAACACATAACAACAATCTGCAGCGGAAAATATACTTCATCACATTACTTAACTCGTTGGTGTTACACGCCGTTAACCACCCACGTGGCTAACAAGGCTATTACATAAACATTGTACCGGTCTGATGGACTAGATTCCCGAGCGACTACACATTACTTATCCCTTTTCATTAACAACAACAACAACATACACCTTCCAACTGTACCGAGTATTCACAAACTAATGCCGATAACAATTTTGGTCTTACTACACCTACTGTAGATATACAACTTAAATGATTACCCATGTACAACGACTACCCCGTCCTACTCTCGAACGGCTACCAGCTCTTTGTACTTGAAATTGGAAAAGAAGAGAAAGGGTGGCCCCCAAGGGGCTCAGCACCTTTGCTGGTATGGTAATCCCGCAGCCCACATGCTACCGGGCCACGCACAACTAATTGTCGTCTTAGCATGCAGTTGATTACATTTAAATCATGCATGTAACTTAAAACACACAACACGAAATCATCCCGCCTCAATGGGCTCAACAAACAGATAACATATCCATACTTGATAGGTCACTTATGGTATTCATTACCCCTAGAGTGTTTCTCCTCTAATGGAGCTACTTCCTTAATAGACGACACTTACCCGTTATTCGGGTTATCCTTAAACGCCTCTTATTACAAACTGGGATTCATATCCATGATCCACATACTCCACATTTTACAACATATGACATTCGTCACATAATAACACATAACAACACTTTTCACGTTTCAATGTGCTCATAACAATATCGCAATAGAAATTGCATTACATTAACAACACATAACACAACGGGAGCGGTTCTCTTAGGAACCGACCCAAACATTGTTAATTCACTGGTGAGCCTAGAGAATGAAGTCACCCTCATGGTGAGCTCGTTATACAACACTCATTACCATCCTAATAGTCGGACGAGTAACTTAAGTTAAGATGGTTCGGGTTTGGTGACCCGAACACACCACACAAACACATGTTCCCCCTAAACCGATCATAAGTCAGAATAGCTAAGCTTTGGAATAAGCTAATGGGAGATCATAACCCATGAGGGAAACAACCATAACAGAGAGAAGGGTAAGGATAAGAAGGATACCCACTCCCAAACAACGCGTGACCGGCCTAACCGGATTCCTCACCACTGTTAGTACATACTTACTTTTAGATATTAGTTAGAACCCCACTATGGAGTCTATCACATCTACACACCATACAGTATTACAACTGGGTTAAACATACAAGGGAGATCCCTACATTCACACACACATATCACACAATTAACACACGCATAGCCGTGGTTAGAACGTCCCATGGTTCGGGTCGTTTACTCCGAATACCGAACTCTCATGTGATCCTAGACTCAGTTAACTAAGGTTAACACTTCCGAGGTTAAATGGTATCGGAGTTGAACACGCCACATAAATGAATTACTGTAAACTCATTACATGTTTTATCTTACAATGTGGCAAACATACAGAAAAACACATTGGCATACAAGCCGGTGTAATCCGGTAGGACACAGGTTACAAGAAAACCATACCTTTCACTGGAGTCCACTTTATCACGTCCACTTATGTTCCTCGAGCAATTCTCGAACAACTGATAACATTACATGTGCTTTTATTAACATCGGGGTAACATGATTGTTTAAAGTCTAATGCTTATAACTTTCCCCGTTAACTTGGTTACATAACTTCACATTTTAACTTGTTTTACTTTTACATTTTAATACAACTTTTCCCCCACTAAATTGTCATTATAACTCACTTAACATGTCCTTAGTAATCTTATAACATCATTACTTAATAATCCCCATCATTCTATAACCTTAAACAATTTTTTTTTTACATACTTTGGGCCGTCCGACCCACAACTGGGTCGGACCGTTCCAGAGACTTCTTCCGTCTTTTAAATACACCTGTCCGACCCATGTCCGACCCAACCATCTGGGTCGGACCATTCCAGAGACTTAGAGCACACACGTCCGACCCATGTCCGACCCAAGCCCTCTGGGTCGGACCGTTCCAGAACCTATTACTGACGTCTAACAAAGGCTGTCCGACCCAAACTTGGGTCGGACCCCTGGGTCGGACGCCACCAAAATATGCCCAAATATTGTCAAATCCTCTCCAAACTTCTCCTAAGGCCTCCAATTGTATCCTAACATCATTTGGTACACTTATATCCTCATACAACATCCATGAAACTCATTATCTATCACCTTAAACACTTACTCATTTCATACCGAAATTCCTAACACTTATGTTATTTCCTCTTTAGTTTTCCAAGTGGTGTTTCATACCTATGATAACCACTATGCCAACAATGTTTCCTCACCACTACTACATCATCTCCCAAGCATCTTTTCTTTCTAAACAACTCCTTGAACATCTTTACAAGTTTATAGCTTCCCATGCAACAAATCACTTCATCCCTTTTTTTTTCACCAACAATGCACAAGTCTTAAATACAATCTCACCATGAGTCTTGAAATGTCCCAAAGCATTCTTTGCATTCTAAATCCTCTAGAACATTGCCTAAGCCCTTTTTACATCTTTAAACACCTTAATGCATGTTTCTTCCACTAGTTGAACACTTAACCATTCTAAGCATTTCCTAACTTACCAACTCATTTAAAATCCTTAGAACTTCTTGTTTATTACCTAAATTTTGATATGAACTCTCCTAGAACATTACTAAACCAAGACACATTGTTTTCACCATCAAACAACCATGAACACTAAAATCCATCAAACACATTCTTATACACAAACTTCACACATTTAGCACTACATCACAATATAGTGCATAATTTAAATTGCATGGCACTTAGGCCCTTAAATAACATGGCTCTTAGGCCCTTAAGATGCATAAATCATAAACACTGAATTTCCCACATTATATTTGCCTTTGACCTGCAAATACACTCAACAACACATATGCCTTTTACTAAGCCTTTGAGAACATTTACTAAGTCATTCACCATTGGCTCCTTAGGTATTTTATTAAGCAAATCAAGCTCATTTTCCTAAGGCATTTAAACTACATTGAGATAGCATGTTTACCTCTTTCCCTCACAAACTCCTTTCTTGTTTCCTTGTTTAAAAATCGGCTAAGCTTAGTTGCTTGTCAATTTCTAAACATTATACAAACAATGAAATGAGTATTCAAGCTCCAAGCTTAATCTCATTATAAACCCTAGGTTTTGCATTGTTCAAAAAACATTAAGATAGTTGTTTTACCTTGGCATTTGAAGAGAGTTTGAATATCTATCAAGAGAGGACTCCACCAAGCCCTTGGAAGATTCAAATGAAGCTAAAACAAGCAATATAATGAGCACCTTCAATGGGCATTTTCGGTCAACAACAAAACATGGAGGAAATGAAGTTTTTATTTGAGATTCCTTACCTAGAAGCAAATGAGATCAATAATATGTAGAAATACAAGCTCAAGCTCCTTCAATGGTGGAACTCCATGGCACCGAAATGGGGATCTTGGAATTTTAAGAAGATAGGAATGAAGAGTTTGATGAGACAAAGAGAATGGTGGTGTTTGTTTTTGATTTGGTTAAGTGAGCTAGGATTTACAAGAGGTCAAAGGTGGAGTTTGGTGTGGTACTATTGCAAACCGTAGAAGAGAGCAAGAAGAGAGGTAGAAGAAGAGTTGGATACGTGGGAAATGAAGGAGAAATGAGAGAATGAGGATAAGTCTTGCTTTTAGAAGATATTTGTTCTTAATAAAGTAAATAGTAACTAAGTTAGTCATTCTTTATTTCCTTAGCAAGTTAACAAGAGTAGTGAGTCACCACACTAAAAAAAACCGGCCCCCAATAGTATTTAGGGGTATTTTAGTCTTTATTAGTCAATTGTCTCACTTATAATAACATATGTTACAATCTAGCTTATGAAAATCACTATTCATAAAAACAAGGCACATAGAAGTGAAAATTTTGATTTCCCATTGATATAGACTTACAATTGTGATATTATATAGTACACATATTTATTTAAGAGTAATGATGGACATTTAGCCACTCAAAACTCATTTACAAGACAATTTTTCAAAAATGTGCTTTAAGACTCCTTAAAGCACATTTTGTGTTTTAACTTGTTTTCAAGCTTGGTTTTCTTTGGTAATTGATTTAATATGTTCATTAACATATTTATAAGGTTTAGTTATGACCATTAGGTCTTATACAAATTTATCCCAAGCTTAGAGCACATTTTTGTCTTATTGACTTTAGGGTATTTTCTTGTGTTTTTGTTTGGTCTAACTGTCTACCAAAGTTTCCTAAAGACTTAATTAGCCTTATTAAATCATAATTGAATATTATTAAGTCTTGGTAGTCTCTTTGGGTCCTAACCCAGTTCACTCCAAGCTTAGAGCATGTTTACCCAACTTATCGAATACTCTCATGTTCGGGACATTGTTCATTTCAGTCGGTTCCTCTCATTAGGGTTCGACTATATTTCTAAGGGGTTTGGTGATCCCATACCATGCTTTACTTTACTCAAGGTTCATATTTTGAATAATTATCAATCCTCTAGATAGAGGTTACTTATATACTTCCACTATTATTTATTGTGTGGATCAAATCAATTCGGTTCTCTAACCGTTATTGGGAGTTTACTACTCCCGTATACTTTCTCACATTCTAGTGAGTTCATAGGTTTATGTTACCGTTTCTTGGTTCGATAGTTTTAGTGTGTTTCCACGTTTTCACTAACTCGCAACATGACTCTTTCTACGAGTCATGAATCAAACAAGACTAAACTATGAGTCGAACTATATCACACACTCCACACTCAAGCAATGCATCCACAATCCACACATTTCATGAATTATACAAACTTTAATTTCAAAATACAATTCAACAACAACAATACAATACAAGAACTACAAGGTGCAAACAATCCGATTCGTGCTTTTATCTTGTTAAGGTGATGACAGAATCAAACAAGCACACAAATAAGAGTAACCAAGTTAGGATACAGAGCATGAGAAAATCATACCTTTCACCGGGGTTAACTTCACCGGGTGTTCCCACGTTCCTTGGTTCACACTTGTTCCTTGAGTCTTATTCTAGAACCTCTGATTACATGTCAAACGGTTCTATTAATGTTAAGGCGTTACGGTACGTACATAATTGCTACTCCCGTACTTACCCCATTATCCCGTTATCTCGGTTTACTTAAGTGTTCTTAAACTCACAACTTTCTCCATCACTTCTCAAACTTGTTTACACTTCTCAGGACCTTTAAAGGTCACCATACAACTCCTAAACATCATCTAAAACCAATACCATTCAAACCCCCATCTTTTAAACCCTTAAAAACACTTTCGGGAGGATTCTAGGGGTGGTCCGGGACTTGGTCCGGACCCAAAGCCCCGGACCAATACAAAAACTCACTCTTGACCTAATTTTACTAGTTGTCCGGGACTTGGTCCTGGACCTAGGTCCCGGACCAATGTCAATTTTCACTCTCGGCCAAATTTTTGATGCGGTCCGGGACTTGGTTCCTATCCTAAGTCCCTGACCCTGCTAAAAACTACTATTAAGGTATATTTTCAGCCCAAATCCACCCTTAATCCCCACTCAAACTTTCCCTAATCTTTCCACAAGTTTTCTACATAATTAATCACCTTAAAACATGCTCTAAACCACTTCAAATCCTTGGTTAAATCCTTACTCCAATTCTTGCTCAATCTTCTACAAAATTTCATTCCCACTTTCATATTTTGCACACTTGTGCATTTCTAGCTTCTCCTTGCTAGTTTCTACCTCTTACCAACCTTACCAAATCAACTAATGACCATCCCAAATCATTCCTAGACAAATGAGCTTCTAAAACCCGCATTCACTCCTTGTTTCACAAGTTATAAACACTAACTCTTTTTCTAAGAATTCTGAGTTTCTCACGTGCTATTTGCTACAGATTTTTATCTCTCTTAAGCCCATCCTCTATTCACCATTCCAAGGTTACTAAACATCTTTACTCAACCCAACTAAGCACTTAAGTTTCCCCCACTTACCAAGCCACCTAAAACACTAATTTTCTACTAAAATTTTGCCATAACCTCCCCATAAATCTTACATCCTCAACTTCATCAACTCTCACCAATTTTCATTCCTAATCTAGCCACACCCATAAGGGGTCCTACCAACACAAAAACTCAATTCAAAATTCACCAAACAACAATATAAACACAATTCCCAAATCACTTGGCTCCAAGGCCCTTAATTCAAACCAACATTTCACAAACTCATACTAACCACAATCAAGCACATTATTGCTCCAGATTTTATCTCATCTTTTATTTCCCCCAAACCAAACTCTAAAAGCAATTAATATAGTCATTAAGGTAGTTTCTTACCTTAAATCCTTATGAGTTCCCATTTCAAGTCTTCTCCTCTCCTCTTCCTCAATTTCGGTCAAATGGGCAATGAAGTTGCCAAACTCCATTCCCAACATTCAAGAGACACAAAAATGAATATAATTAAACTTCTAACCCTTAGAAAAATTCTAATTCAATTAAAGGGGTTAGAACACAAAAGCTAGGTTTTTACCTTTGGAGCTTTAGGAGGGTTTTTAACCCTTGAATCAAGAATATGGTTCCACCACCATTGGAGGGTTGAAATGAAGCTCAAAAACAAGGAGAAAACAAGGTATCAAAGAGGGCAAAAATCGGTCAACACAATGGGTGGAGAAAAATGAGGGTTTTCTTGGAGATTTTTACCTTAGGAGAGAGAAGAGACTCCACGCTTCAATTTGGTGTCCTTTTCTCTTCAAATGGGCTAAACCCATGGAGATGAAGTTCATCCTTTTGGAATTTTAAAAAGATAGGATGATAGATCTAGTTGAGGGGATGAAGAATATGTGTTTATTTTTGTGATTTGAGCTCTAATGGAGCTTGGGCAAAGCAAAGAAGAGAGGAAGCCATTGTTGGCTGGTTGGAGAACTCAAATCAGCAGCATAGAGGAGGAAGGAACCGGCTGGGAGAAAGAGAGGGAGGAAAGAGAAGAGGAAAAAGAAAATGAGGGGGGAGAGAGGGTAAAGTGCCTTTTTTCTACTTTTTCTTTCCTTCTTTCTTTTTCTTTCTTTCTTTCTATCTTATTGTATGTGAGGGGAGGCTGTTTTACTAGCTAAAAACCGGCCCCCTTAATATGTACCAGCTGGAGCATTTTTCGTCTTTTACCGAAACGCTCGTTAATTTATCCTGTTAGCACTATTCACTGACCGGGCCCGTTTTCCGGAATTTTCTCGTTTCTTTAATTTTAATGGTTATTAAGCTCCCATTAATGTTTATTTATAGTCATTTAATGAACTATAATTTTTACGGGTTCATTTGACCACTCAAAGTCACGTTTTCGGGTTTTCTCGAAAAACGTGCGCTAAAGATTTATTAGCGTTTTTAATTCGTTTTATGGATTCGTTTCCTTCGGGAATTGTTCCCGTATATTAATTATGCCTTATTAAGCCTTGGAAATCACTCTAAGACCCTTTTCGGGGCCGTATTCCGCCTACGGTCACTTAACGCTCAATTTAGTGTTTTTCGCTTTTTAAGAGTTTTCTCTTTTCTTTTGGATTTATTTTCTTTTCCAAAATTCTTTAGGCACTATTAGGCCCTCAAATATCGTATAAGAGTAGTTTAATCACCCTAATTAAGTTTGGGGTATTTCAAATTCTTCCTATTTTTATACTCCCTCCGTCCTGAATTGACCGTCCTGTTTACTATTTGGACATGTCGTTTGACTTCAATTTTTAACATATAAAATAAATTAATTTTGAAAATTTAAGTTTTGCATATGATTCCTTACATGATAAACTATATGTTACAAAATTTAGTTTTATAAAATTATTTTATCTTATATGTTTAATATTGAAGTGGAAAAACGTGCCATAAAGCAAACAGGACGGTCAATTCAGGACGGAGGGAGTAACTATTCATGCCATGTTTCTCATATACTTTTCTTTAGATTTATGCTTTGATGTGAACTGATACATTTTATGTGTCTAATGCAGTGAAAAGTCTAGAAAATGTATAAAATTTCTCATGAGGATTCCAATGCAACAAACTAGGAGCAAAACAGAGCTAAAATAAAGAATCTAGGTCATGTTCAAGTATATTCGGACATGTGTTCATCTATACCACACATGATTGACTCATTATTATATAACTATTTACTTATTATTATATAATGGTTGAATAATTATTATTGAATAATTATTAATCATTATATAATAATGAGTCGATAATTATTTAACAATGATTATATAATCATTACCTATAATCATCATTAAATATCAACCAATCATTAGTCATGATTATAATGATGGCTGGTGCAGAAATGACATGGTCATTGGTGTGATGCGGCGCTGAAGAATGAATTCAATACCCATGTACACTGCACTTAATTATTTGATGATAATCAACATCATGATACATGTATCATGTCATAAAGGAATATAGATTCTATTATGGGTGGGTATTTGTCCCTAATGTTTTGGACAAACTTTTAACCCTCAGATTAGAAAAATAAAATATGAAGGGTCAAGAAGATTATATTAGATTTAAAATATTTTATTTATCAGTTATAAATTCATTTGATATGAAATTAGTGGGTAGTTACGATCCTTCTCCCATAATTTAATTATAAAAAGTAGGAAAAAATTCATCACATTCTCTTTGCTCACCGTAATTTTCCAACGTATTGGCTGCCCCTCTTTCATTCTCTTCTTGTGTCTCCGCCTCTGAAGAGAAAAATCATTCAACTGCATCACACACCAGATTGAAACGGCTCCGCATCACGCACAAGATTGAAATAGTTCCGTCTCCGCAGAGAAAAATCATTCAACTGCATCGCGCACTAGATTGAAACAGCTTGCCTCCGCAGAGAAAAATCATTCGAACTGCATCACGCACCAGATTGAACTGGGGCTGAAAACAATTTATTCCAGAACAAGTAATATACTCGTACTTATTTTTAGTCCCTGTGTTTTTGAAATTCATAAGCCAGGCTGGGGTATAAGCTTTACTTTTAGAGTGGTGATGATGTTCCCTTTCGTTCAAGCTACGGTCTTATTCTTCTCACGTGTACCCGAATAAATCTTTACAAACTGTTGTATAAATGCCTACGTACCATCATACAAATACCAGTGTATGGTTGTATAAATATCGGTGTACGGTTGTATGAGTACCGGTGTATGGTTGTATGAAATACCAGTGTACGGCCGTATGAAATACCAGTGTATTGTTGTATGAAATACCAGTGTACGGTTGTATGAAATACTAGTGTACGGTTGTATGAATACGAGTGTACGGTTGTATGAAATACCAGTGTACGGTTGTATGAATATGAATGTACGGTTGTATCAATACTAGTGTACGGTTATATCAATACTATTGTACGGTTGTATCAATACCAGTGTACGGTTGTATCAATACCAGTGTACGGTTGTAACAATACCAGTGTACGGTTGTATCAATACCAGTGTATGGTTGTATAAATACCAGTGTATGGTAGTATAAATACTAGTGTACGGTTAATACCAGTGTACTATTGTATAAATACCAGTGTACCGTTGTATAAATACTAGTGTACCGTTGTATAAATACCAGTGTACCGTTGGATAAATACCAGTGTACCGTTGGATAAATACTAGTGTACCATTGTATAAATACCAGTGTACCATTGTATAAATACCAGTGTACCATTGTATAAATACCAGTGTACCATTGTAGCTAAATTTAAATACTTTAACCGATTACAAAAAAACACCATTGCAATTGATAATAATTAGCAACATAAGTTGACGACATACCAAATGTGTATGTATAAAGTACCAGTTTAACATCAACATAATACATGTTAAATATGTACCTAAAAAATAGAAAGAATATTGTAGTATTATATGGATCAAATCATTATTGGTCGGTACTTTACCTAAATGTAGGATAAAAAAATGTAGATAGATCACAACAAACCTCTTAATTACTTAAATAAACTATTTAATAATCAGAAATAATATTCATGCATAGATTATAGTGTTTCATTCACTATTATTAGGTATGTTGGGTAAAATTTAAAAGATCGTGAAAAGATAAATATCGAAGAAATCAAATTAGATTTTCTGTAAATTTCCACCAAAAAAGCTTTCCATATTCTTCTAAATAATATATTTTAGTTAAACCAAAAATAGTAAATGAATAAATAGTGTAAAAAAAACTTCTTTCAAATAGATATATATTTTAAGGAAACAAAGGTACAAATTAAAAAAAAAATCAACAACTATCACTAAATACGTGAGTTTTTTGAAATATTCATTAAATTATGTAATTTAAGAATATTAGTAATACAAAATAAAAAGATGAGTAAAAGGAGTATAGGTTTTTCCACTAATTAGTGTCCATAGATATAAATTTTAAAAATTGAATGATAAATTACAAAATAATAGTAACCGTATGCTTTAAATATTAAGTGGAAAGTTGAGTAATAATAGACACAACTACCCTTATATATTATACTAAAATTTAAAATATCATCTACCAATTAGATTTGATCCAGGACATTCAGGGACTCATATTGAGTCCAGAACGGAATCTGTTCCCGGTGCTGCACTCCACTCACGAGCCTGTACGTATCATTGATCGCTGCACTCTATCTATATACAAGATAGAAAATAAATGAAGATGGTAGAACACTACGGCTGCTCATATAAAAACGCAAGTTAGGGTTGCACTGAGGAGAAAGAAAATATTCACGTACAGAGGCTCACGCCTCAAATTCTCTTCAATTTACAGCATCCAACATCACCACCATCAACGGTTCATCCAACATACACCACACATCACCAGACCACCACCATCTATCACACACCCATAATTCCACCATTGTCACACCATATTTCTGACAGAGGATCGACATGACAGTGGAGATGAGACGGGGATCCAGAGTCAACCTGATTAATCAGAGTTTTCTCTATCCTCTATCTTAATCCATTTAATGTTTTTCTCTGTTATTATTCTCATTTTTAGTTTTATGTTATCGTAGTTAGTTTGACTCCCCAGATTGGGGTAGCAAACCGGATCTTTATATTTATTTTGTAACCTTTTATCTGATTCAATAATGCAATAGTTTAATTCCTATTCTTCACGTGCTTTAATCTTCTGATCAACTATTAAAGTAATATTTGTAGTTTTCTTATCAAAATGCGGCGCTGAGATTAGTTAACAAGACATAGAAAGTTAAACCGGATTAACGACTAGAAGCATGGTTTGCCTATAGGTTAATCTGTCTCCAATAGGAATTGGTAATAAACCGATTGGTTAGAATTGACTTGGGCATGGTTTGTGGCTTGTTATTTCTGCCAATTAGGATTCGTTGTATAGGGACCGGTCAACGGATTAATTAAAATTCCTAAGTTTATTGTAGAATTATGGAAGAGTTTATTAATAGATTAATAAAGTGAAGGTTTGCAGAACAATCCGGGGTGCTTCTTTAGATTTAAGAGCATCAATCTTTATTTATTTAGTTAATTTTTATTGTTTTACTATTTTATTATATTATTTTATATTTGTTTATTGAGTCAATCTATTCATTAAATTAAATAAACCCGAAAAAGTGATGTTTCCTGTTTTCTTAGTTTAGTTTCTCGGTTAGTTAATAATTTGTCAATTAATTGAGTGAGGTCCCAGAGATCGACAACCACCACTCAACTCACTATTCCGTAAAAGATAGGTACACTGCCAAGGTAGAGATAGTTACATATTTCTGTTACAATGGTCATGAACATTATAAGCGTGATTTCCCATTGTTAAAAGAGGATAAGAAGAAATCCAAAATTGTTAATGCTAGTTGTGTTAAAGATTATGGATGAAATAGTAATTTCCTAAGTTCCCAATGATCTTCTGTCCAATTCACTAGTCAGGTCCTTAATCTACCACCAAGTTCTTCAAGTTCCGCCGAATTACCTTGCTACCAAGTGAACTGAGCTCAAGAGAGAGAGAGAGAGAGAGATTTGCAATGGCAATGTAACAGTGAGAATTCTCAAGTTCAGATCGTGTACCCTTTATTGAGGGGGTGAACCCCTATTTATAGTGTTTCTCACAGGCTTTCTGGCCTATCACATTGTGCCAGCCTGGCACATAAATATCTTGATAGGCCTACAAAATATCTCATAAGTATATTATCCTACTTTCCCTACTTTCGACCGCTACCTACACTCGCTCTGTTCTCCTATCGACCGGTCACAGACGACCTGTCGTTATTCGTGCTATATTTGGCATATTTGGTGACCGGTCACAGGCGACCGGTCGCTTCTTACACCATATATCGCACTCCTGGCAACCGGTCATAAGCGACCGGTCGTAGCGACGCTTTTTGGTGACCGGTCACAGGCGACCGGTCACTTTCTATGCTATGTTCTAGGGTCCCTAGCAACCGGTCACTGCTGTGGCATGATTGGGGTCTTCTGTGTCCAGTCAGGAACGCCCGGTCGTTGCCTTGACCTTCCTCTTCCTTTCCCCTTTGCTCCACTAGGCTATTGCTCTTTCTTTGAGGCTTCTGGACATATTTTCCCCTCTTCATCAGTCCCACAAGTTCTACTTTTGGCATCCTAACGAAGAAAGTAGAACTTAGAACCTGCCTCTTCCGGTCTGGCTTGGAGAATGAAAAAATTTTGCTTTTGCGTTGGGCTTTGTCTTCTTGTTCCCTACCTCCCAATCCCACAAGTTCCACCTTTTTCTATCAGAAAAATGGTGGGACTTCTTACGGTCCGTGTGATGCGCGTGCCACACTCGTGCCACACTCGCGCCTGTGCTTGTACGAAGTAGCCGTTGCAGAATTTTTATCGCCTCACGCATGCCAGCTGTCGCTGTGGAATGTGTAGAGTCCCTGTACTTTTCCTGCAAAAAGTGCTTTTTTGTTTGTTTTTATATTTTAAATATTTCTGAAATTGTTTTACCACTTTTAAAAGGTTTCGGGAGGACAACGCCTTCTCTCTCCTCCTGCCTTTTGCGCTTCGCAGATTTTCGTGCCTTCCTTTACGCTTCACAGATTTTCGTGCCTTCCTTGCTCTTCTTTTCTCTTTCGTCTTCCCTGATTGTTCTGCTTCTACGCTTTCTCTGCTCTAATGGCGTCATCCAACTCTAAGATGGCTTGCTCTTCTGCTCTTGACGCCATCGAGGGTTCGAAATTGAGGGGTAAGTTCTGCCCAACCCATTTAAAACCTAAATCTCCTTTCTCCAAAAATCGGGAGCCGTTACCTGGCATCTCTGATGTTAAGGCTCTCGATTCTCTTCTTACGATAGTGGAAGTCCCGTTGGGACCCAAATTTTCCTTCCTTCTGACGATTCACACCCCCTTGACAATTTCGGCCGTGGCTACGCCGTGTATGCCGATTTGTTTCTGCGGGGAATGACGATTCCTCCTCATCCGTTCGTGTTGGGCTTTCTGATTCGCCGGTGCTGCACGCTTGCCCAGCTTCATCCGAAGGCCGTGTGCCAACTCCACGCCTACATCGCTCTTTGTGCTAAGGCCAAGTTTGCGCTTTCTGCTACGAAGTTCATCCAGTTCTTTACCAGTAGAGTCAACACTGGTAGCTTGACTATAACTAGTTGGACTGGGTACTCACTCTTAGAGTACAAGAAGCTCGCTCAGCGGTGGAATGCTCGGTGGTTTGTTATCGTTCCTCCTCCTGGGCGATATCTCGGGGTTGCCTACTGCCCTTCAATTATCAAAGGCTCCCTCCACTGCCTTGCGTCGCCCAAATCGGAGCTCCCGATGTCGCGGGTTCTGAAGAAGGAGAACGATCGTCATCCGAGTGTAGAGGAGTTCTTCACTAACGCGCGTCTGGCCGCGCTTGCACACTCCGAAAGTAAGAGTTTCGTCCTCTATTTCTCAATCATTTTTGGCTCCGCATCGGCTTCTCATGTCACTCACGCTCCTTTTCTTGTCGCAGATTTTCCTCAACTCGGGGCGAAGGTGGGCCCCTTCTACAGTTGGCAGCTGGTTTCCTTCAAGACGGGGGACGGAAAGGTGGATTACTATGCCACCCTGGATGTTGTAGAGAAAGCGGCCCTGCGCGAAGAGGAGGTAGTACCTTTCGGCAAGAAGAGGCCTGTGAAAGAGGTTGAACACTCAGCGAAGAAACAGAAGCAGGAAAAATTCAGAGAGGAGGGGTCTCCGAGGACACCGGAGACCGGGTCACCTGATATTGCTAACCAGGTAGGTACTTGGTATACCAGTCCGGGTTCCGGCCATCGGGTGTTTCTCCCTCTCATGTATGGGTCAGATCTCAATCTTAGTCCGTGAGGAGAGAGAGATCTTGCGTGTGCGGTCTCGACCTTTGTATCTTTGCTGTTCTGGCCCTGTCGTTTTCGTTTCCTCGTCCCTTTTGGTCATTACTTTTGGTCGGTTGTTTTCTCTTGATGCCTTTCTTCGTTTTGAGGCTATTTTCTTATGTGTGTGTTTTGTTGACTTGGAGCTCCCAAGGCCGGGAATCCCGGGGCCGAGGGGAGGATGGATGTAGGCCAGCCTGCCGCGGGCGTGGCGCCCGGCCAACCAACCTTCACTCAGCATCGCCGGAAGGCCCTTGCTTTGAAAACTACCGGGAGAATGAAGCATTCCGCCAAAAGGGTGAGGGCCTCCGATATTATACACATTGAGGGTTCGGACGCTACGGATACTGCTGCTGAACAGGATCCTCCGAAGGAGACTGTCCCTTCTAGGTCGGGGGCTTCACTACCTGGGGAAAGCGGTTGCGGGGTGGGCGCCACGCCGGGCGCTTCCAAAAGAGTTGAAGCTGCTGACGGTGTGAAGTACCGGGCTGTGCCTGATAACCCGGAGCTACGTACAAAGACGAAGGAGGATACTAATGCCGCCTCGTCATCCTCACCTCCTCCGCCCGCCAGCGGTTCCTTCTGTGGGCCGTCTGAAAAGGATGGGTGGTTCTATCTCCACGGCCAGCCTCTTCCTTTACTGCCCGTGACAGAGTCGTCTTCCTACTTCGAGCTGTGGAAGGAGGCGGTCCGTAGATCCGGCGTTCCTGACGGCCTCTTCGAGCCTATGAAGACCGTGACCGTTGCCAAGGAGAGGCTAAGGATTGGGGAAGGTGGAGCTGACGCCATCATGCGCCACTCTTTCCCGCTGGATGATTCACTTGATCTCATGTGGCATGGGATCTACTGGGTGAGCGACTTTGATAAGTGCGAAATACATCTATTTTTAGGGCTTTAATTCTTCATATTTTCATAATAATTCATGTCTTATTTCTCACTTATCATATATTTTTCTTAAGATTTAAGTTTTGATGTGTACTGATATATTTTATGTGTCAAATGTAGGGAAAATGCATTGGAAGAATACTTTTATCTCATGATTAATTCATGATTAATCATCTTTCTCGTTTATCAACCACCAACTCAGATCACATCATTGGATAATCTTCGGATCAACATCATTATTACTCCATCATATGCTTTCATTATTCACATTCAAGCTTCTGGAGCACACCACGTGAGTGCATGAAAAGTAAATTGAATTGATTAACGTCAATTCATTATACTCACGGAACAGATTTGATAAAATAATATTTTATCGAAAGCAAAACAGCCCACCGTATTATATTCAGAGAAGAAGATAAAAGAAGATTTTATCAATATTGTTGTATAAAAGTGAAGTTAGGGTCGGGGACTTCATGGACGCACGCCCCAGTCGAGGGCCTCGCGCCTCTCACACCGCCACCAACATACATCATCACCACCTCACTTCATCACCATCCATTACCATCATCATCATACCATCACCACCGTACTCCACGTACCACCAGGCACAAGCACACCACCATTCACCGTCACACCAGCACCACCGTCGTCATGCTCCACCATCACCATATCACTACCACTTCCACATATTATTTTGTTATGTTTGTTATTTTTATAATTATGTTTGAGTAGTTAGTTTGGCTCCCCGGGTTGGGATAGCAAACCGAATTTTTATGTTTATTTTGTAATCTTTTCTCTGATTATAATTGCAGTAGTTTAATTCCTGTTCTTCATGCGCTTTAATTCTCTAGCTAATTATTAAAGCAATTCGTGTAGTTTTCTAATCAAAATGCGGCGCTGAGATTAGTTAACAAGACATAGGAAGTTAAACCGGATTAACGACTCGAAGCATGGTTTGCCTATAGGTTAATCTGTCTCCAATGGGAATTGTGTTTAATGCTATTAACTTGATAACTTGGGCATGGTTTGCGGCTTGTTATTTCAGTTAGTTAGGGTTCACTGTACAATGACCGGTCAACAAATTATTTATAATTCCTGAGTTTATTGCAGAATTAGGGAAGAGTTTATTGATAGATTAATAAAGTGAAGGTTTGCAGAACAATCTGGGGTGCTTCTTTAGATTCAATCTTTATTTTTTTAGTTTATTTTTACCGTTTTATTATTTCATTATTTTATGTTAGTTTGTTTAGTCATTCTTTTTTTTAAATTAAGTAAAACCTGAAAAAGTGACGTTTCCTGTTTTCTTAGTTTAGTGTTCTCGGTTAGTAAATAAATTTTCAATTAATTGAACGAGGTCCCTGAGATCGACAACCCCACTCAATTCACTATTCCGCAAAACGATAGGTACACTGCCTAGGTAGAGATAGTAACATATTTCTGCTCAATAGACTTGTCTTAGTTTAATCCTGGTGTTGTCTTCCTCTTAATCTTCTTATGTCAGTCGTTTCGTTCTGCGCAGACGGTGGCTTTCGCTCAAAGCGTAGACGTGCACACGCGGGCTCTCCGATCGAAGCTTCATCTCGAGGAATGTCGGGCGCGTAACACCCAAGAGAAGCGAGGATAGAGCGGTCTTCTCACAACACTTTTGTCAACACCGTTTAGGACGAGATCTCCCAGAGGGTGCGTGAGCAGACTGCGACCATAAAGAAGGAACTGGATGATGCTCACCGAATGTGCACGAGGCGGAGTGATGAGTACAAGGTGCAATTGAAGAAGCTGCGAGAGGAAAACTTCTCCCTCAAGGGTCGGATCCAACCGCTGGAGGTGGAGGTTGCTTCCCTAAAAAAGGTACGAAGTGAGTTTGGTGACGCCAGGTTGCGTGCTTTTTCTGACTTGGAGTCCTTGGTGGGGCAGGCCCAGGCTGCTCATGACCAAGAAATGAAGAGTCTGTGCGCCGGTAAGGCTGCCTTAGTGCAGGAGAAAGCGTCGCTTGTTGAGGACAAGGCCAAGCTTGTGCAAGAGCTCGGGGCCACTTCCGAGGTGAAAGCTCTTCTTGAAAAGGAGCGGTCATCTTCTGAGGCGAGGGCGGCGGAGGTGGCTCGAGAGGGCGCCGGTCTAGCTGCTGAGAAGGAGGGGCTATCTGAGGAGCTTCGCAAGCTATCCAGCGAGCTCGCGGCCTCTGTGGAGCAGCGGCTTTCATCCGAAGAGAAGGTGAAAACGCTAGAAGAGGAATTGGCCCGACTGCGACTTGAAAACTCTGAGCTGGCCATGAGAGGTAATTTGTACTTTCCGAATTGTCCTTGGTGGCTCCTTCACTCTGCCTCTAATAAAAGTTTATATATATATAGGCTCGAGGCCCGGGAACTCCGTGGAGGGGCTGGAGAAGTTAAACCAGCGGATCGATGACCTTGAAGAGGAGCTGATTACCGTGAACGCCAATCGTGACCGGTACCGGGCTTTCGCTCAGACCCTCGAGCAGCAGGTTGCTCGTCTTGAGGCTTATTCTCGGAAAGTACGAGAAGACTTGCAGAAGCAGAGTACGAAGCTCGCCTACCTGAAGGAATCCTTCACTTCTCAATGCGGGAGAATGGTTAAGTCATGCCGTCAAATCGTCTCGAGGTTCTTTACGAGCAAGGGCGAGGTTATGGATGACGACCTTTACCGGGAATTGGATTTCAAGGAAGTTACATAGAAGACTTCCTTTCACGAGGTGCTCGAGAGGTTTGGGTGCCTTCCCGAGGAGACGTGCTTTGTTCCTGGCCAGGCATCCTTTCTTTCTCCCGGGAGCAATGCGCCTCAGGGTGATGTGGGCCTTCGGTCCTCCGCTGGGAAGTCTGGGTCCTCGGAGAGTGTTTTCTAGCCTGGCGAGCAGCAGGCTTCACAGGAGGCCGGTGCTATGAATTTGGATCCTGCAAAGGAGGCTTAGATAGGCCTTAGTTTCTTTTTCTTTTCTTTTTTATTTTTGATCACGGATGTACATACTCTTTAGTGATTAATGAAGTTCTTCGTTATTGACAGTTATTTCATTGGTTAGTATTACTTATATTTTGAGAACGCGATTGGTCGGACTTAGCGGCCAGTCGTTTCTATTTTGAGAATGCGACCGGTCGTACTCGGTGACCGGTTGTTTTTATTTTAAGGATGCGACCGGTCGTACTCAGCGATTGGTCTTTCCTATTTTAAGGATGCGACCGGTCGTTCTTAGCGACCGGTCGTTCCTATTTATCCTTTCCCTATCCTTGCTTTTGATAGCCAAGCGATGGTACTTGCGGTCGTTCCCCTTTCTTTTCTTTTTCTCCTAAAAGAGTGAAAGAGTTTCGAGGAGGTTCTGACCAAGGTACGGTGTGGCGTCCCACACCTAATGATTCACCCATTACAGGTGACCAGAGCTCCTCATGTTTCTGGAGGTGGGTTTTTCGTTTTTGTTCTTTTTCGAGTGCGACAACTCGTGACAAGGTTTTCAGGGCATTGCATCCTGTAGGGCGTGGCCCAGGTGTTTCTTTTTTAGGCTTTCATAGCCGCCGGGACGTAGCCCGGGTCTTTCTTTCGAGGCCAGGACGTAGCTCGTGTCTTTCTTTCAATGCATGGATCCTTTTTTTTTGAAAAAATAACTCCATTTTATTGATGTTTGCAAAGCATTACATCGATTTTTACACATAGATTTTCTTGAGGCATTCTGCATGCCAGGAATGGGGCAACTCGTATCCCTCGATATTCTTTAGGTGATATGAGGCTCGTCCGACCCTTTGATGGACAATATAAGGGCCCTCCAATTGAGGATCGAGCTTCTTGGGCTGCTTAACCTCTCTCAGAACCAGCTCGCCGGGAACGAAGCTCCGCTCCCTGACCCTGCGGTTAAAGTATTTTTCCACCTTCCTTTTGTCTTCTACCATCCGCGCTGCTGCAGCGGCTCTTCTTTCTTCTAGCAGGTCTAGACTGTCCTTTATTCCTTCACTGTTTTGCCGCTCGTCATAGGATTCCCAGCGGATTAACGGAATCATGATCTCGGCTGGAACGATTGCGTCCAAGCCATACGTTAATCTGAAGGGTGTTTCTTCGGTTGGTCCTTTTTCCGTCGTCCGGTAGGACCATAGGGTTTGGTGTAGCAGCTCTGCCAAACTTCCCTTTTTGCCTCCCAACCTTCTTTTCAGAGCTTTTATGATTTGCCCATTTACGTTTTCGACCTGTCCGTTAGCGTGGGGATGCGCCACTGACGCGAACCTTATTTCTATCTTCCACTGCTCACAAAATTCCCGGAAACTGTCACAATTGAACTGTGTCCCGTTGTTGGTTATTATTGTTCTTGGCAATATGAACCTACACACAATATGCTTCCACACAAACTCTTGCGATCTCTTGGTCTTGATGGATACTGTTGGCATTGCCTCAACCCACTTTGTGAAGTAATCAATGGCTACGTATGCAAACTTGAACCTCCCGGGTGATGCTTCTGGGAATGGGCCAACAATGTCCAGCCCCCACATTGCGAAGGGTACTAGAAATAGTATGGCCTTTTGCACGGCCGGGGGGTTATGTATCCTACTGTCGAGTTCTTGGCATCTGGTGCATTTCCGGATGTACTCCTTGCAGTGGTCTTGCATCTTTGGCCAGTAGTAACCGAGCCTCATGATTTGGTGGGCCGTGGCTCTCTCCCCTTGGTGGTTTCCGCAAACCCCCTCATGCACCTCCCTTATATGCTTGCTTCCCTCCTCATTAGTGATGCATCTAAGGGCGGGTCTTGCAAACGATCTTTTGTAGAGGTACCCTCCTTCGACAAAGAATGATGCCACTCGTCTCTTCATGGTCCTAGCTTCTTTATCTTCCGGGGGCAACTTCCCTTCAAGGATGTACTCCATGATCGGGGTCATCCATGATTCCTCTGGTGCGAGGGGTTCGGCTGCCAAGACTCGAGCTTCGTCGATGCTTGGATTGGTATTAGTTTCTAACCACACCTTACTCGGTATTCTTTCGGCCATGCTTGCTAACTTTGCTAGCGCGTCCGCCTCGGTGTTCTTTGTTCGGGGGAGGTGCTTCAGCTCGCACCTTGAGAAGCTTGCCTTTAGCTCTTGAACTTTGAGCAAGTACTTCCAGAGTTTCTCTTCTTTCACCTCATATATGTTGTCGTTTTGTCGGGTGACCAGCATGGAGTCTGAGTATATCTCTAGGTCCGTTGCGCCTAGGGCAATGACGACCTCTAGGCCCTGAATGAGAGCATCGTACTCGGCCTCATTGTTTGTTACTTCGAACTCCAACCGGAAGGCATAGTTGAGGTCTCGCCCGTCGGGGATTTGGACTACAATCCCCGCCCCTGCTCCTGTCTCACACCGGGCCCCGTCCACCTGAATGATGAAGGGAGTGAGCGGCTTTCCTTCTTCTTGGTCGAAGATGGTCTTTGTTATAAAGTCCGCTAGGGCCTGTGCTTTGATCGCCGTTCGCGGTAGGAAGTGAATTTCGTACTAGGTGAGCTCGACTGTCCAGCTTACCATGTGTCCTGACGCGTTCGGGTTATTTGTTATTTGTTTGGTTCTTACAAAGACTCGATGCGACTGGAAGTATGGACGCAGTTTCTGGGATGCCACCACCAGAGCGAAGAGGTTTTTTTTATGTTGGTGTAGCATCTTTCTACTGGGGTTAGGATTTTCCCGGTATAGTAGACGGGAATCTCTTTCTTTTCTTCTTCCATGATCAGGACTACTGCTACCGCTCATTCTGATGCGGACAGGTAGAGGTACAGGTCCAGGGCGGGTGCTGGGACCCCTAGTTTGGGTAGCTCTCGGAGCATTTCTTTGATTTTCTCGAAGGCTTCTTTGCATTCTTGCCCCACTGGAACTTATTGTTCTTCCTTAGTATGTTGAAGAACGGGATTGTCTTTTCTTGCAGCTTCGAACAGAATCTGCTTAGGGCCGTGAGTCTCCCATTGAGGGCTTGGATGTCTTTGGTGCTTCTCGGAGGATTGAGGTTGAGAACAGCTTGGCTCTTTTCTGGATCTACTTCTATTCCCTGCTGTCCGACGATGAAACCAAGGAATTTCCCCTTGGTTACCCTGAACACGCATTTTTCTGGGTTTAGCTTGATCTGATACTAGTCAAGCGTGGTGAAAGTTTCTTCCAAGTCTTCCATGTGCTATTCTTTAGACGGGCTTCTTACGACTATGTCATCCTCATAGGCTTCCACGTTTTTCGAGAGTTGTTCCCGGAACACTTTATCAATCATCCTCTGGAAGGTTGCACCAGCATTCTTTAACCCGAATGACATTACTTTATAGCAGAAGGTTCCCGCTGAAGTGACGAAGGAAGTCTTTCAGAGTCCTCTTCATTCACCTTTATCTGGTTATATCCAGAGAAGGCATCCAGGAAACTTAAGACGGAACTCTGGGCCGTGGAGACGAGCAGCCGATCTATAGATGGCAACGGATAATAATCTTTGGGCATGCCTTGTTTAGATCGGTGAAATCTACGCACATTCTCCACTTTCTGTTAGACTTCTTTACCATAAACATTTTCCAAGCATTTGGGATATGATACCTCTCGATGAAACCTGCCTGTAGCACTCTCTGGATTTCTTCTCGGGCGGCCTGGTCCCTTTCTGCTCCAATTATCCTCTTCCTTTGGCGGATCGCCGGGTGTGCTAGATCCAAGTGGAGGTTATGCTGGATAACGCTTGGGTCTATTCCGGGCATTTCCTCTGTGCTCCAAGCAAACATGGCCCTTCTTTTTTCCAAGAATCTTGTTAGATGGGTTTGTTCTCCGCTATCAAAGGCATTTCCAATTTTAAAGAATTTGTTGGGGTTAGTTCGTAGAGGTACCTCTTTTGGGAGATCAGCGGGAGCCTCATACCGCTCTGCTGTCTCGTCGGGGAGGGGGAGTTTTCCTTTGAACTCCTTCTCGGATCCCACGGTCTTGACCGTCTCTTCTCCTGGAAGGTCTTCCATGATTCACACCTCACATACCCGTGCTACTTTCTGGCTTCCTCTTACTGTAACGAGTTTCCCGGATCTGGTTAGGTACTTCATCTTCAGGTGGTGGGTGCTACATATGGCTCTGAAAGCATTTATCCCTGGCCGCCCAAGGTACATGTTGTACCTGGAGAGTCCAGGAAGAATGAAGGCCGTCAGCTTTTCCGTGCGCCTCTCATCCCCCTGTCTTAGAGTAATGGTGAAGTTAATGCTCTCTGTAGACTTAGCCGAGATTCCTCCCACAAAACCCCCCAGCGGCGGCGTACTTTCCGGGGTCTATCTGGACCTTCGAAAAACTCTTGTGCTTGGGGCTTGTTGTCCCTGGGTGGCTGGAGCCTTGGAATAAGGCTTGTACCGGGCACTCCCCTGGGATGAGCTCCCAGTCGTGACCGCTCCGCCTGCATGTCCTCCCTTTTTCTCGCTTGTGACAGGGGCTTTAAAGTTGTTAAGCAGTTCCTTAGCCTTATTCTCCGTAACTTCTGACTTAAGGAAGTCTTGGATCATCTCGGCTAGCTCCCCGTGCGATTTAGACGCCTTGGTGGCTATTTTTCCAGCGAGACGAGGGTATGCCAAGCCATTACCAAAGGCTTTAATCAGTATCTTTTCATCGATGTCGTCAATTTCTGCCACTTGCTTGTGGAAGTGCTCACTGTACTCCTTCACAGTCTCCCCCTTACTTTGCTTTACATCCATGAGCTCTATTGTCTCTCTTTTTACCTTTTTACTGGCCGTGAAGTATTGTTGAAATTCCTCGGTCAGCTGCTTGAAGCTAGAGATGGACTGAGGCGGCCTAGTCGAGATCCAGCTCAGTGCCCTTTTGGAGAGTGTCCCGGGGAATAGGTTACGCAGGGCGAGAGAACTAATCCCCTGGGTGTTCATGGTGAACATGAACTTCTTAATATGCTGAGCGGGGTCTCCAGTGCCGTCGTACTTTTCCACCGCCGGGACGACGAAGTGGGGAGGGAGTTTAGCTCTTTGGATCTTCTCAGAGAATGGATATAGGCTCATGTCGATGGAGTCATCTTCTTCTTCCTCCTCGATGGTAATTAGGGCCTCTCCTCGGGTACCCCTTTTTCCTTCGTTGCTTCCCTCCGCATCTCGATTTTTCATAAGGTCGATTGCTTCCGACATTTCCTCCCACTTTCGCTGGAATTCCTCGTCTCTCTGCATCAATTCCAGCTGTAGGAGCTCGTTTCCTTCCATGATCTTCTTGTCGATGGACCTGGTGAGGTTCGTCAGCATGTCCTTCAATCCTTCTTAGAAATGGGGTCATGGGTCGTTGTCTCGGGTCCAGCGCTCCCGTCGTTGGTTTGCAAATTCTTCCTGGTTCTGGGTGCCATTTTCGTACCTAACCAGCAAAAAACACAATTCTGATCTCAGATGTATCGATTTCGCATGTTCCCCCAAATTATTACTCTCAACGGTGGATTCGTGGTTGCTGGATCTGAGTTGTTCGTTACCCACAAACGGCGCCAAAATGAAATAGTATTTCCTTAAGTCCCCAATGACAATGATCCTCTGTCTTATCCACTAATCGGGTCCCTAATCTATCACCAAGTTCTTCGAGTTCTACCGAATTACCTTGCTACCGAGTAAACTGAATTCAAAGAGAGGGAGAGGTTCGCAAAGGCAATGGAACAGGGAAAATTCTAAAGTTCAGATCACGTGTCCCTTTATTGAGGGGGTGCCCCTATTTATAGTGGTTCTCATGGGCTCACGTCGTGCCAGCCTGGCACATAAATATCTTGATAGGCCTACAAAATATCTCAAAAATATCTTGTCCTAACTGCCCTACTTTCGGCCGCTATATGTGCCCGCTCTGTCCTCCTATCGATCGGTCATAGATGACCGGTCATTATCTGTACTACGTATGGCATATTTAGTGACTGGTCACAGACGACCAGTCACTGCTTACATTGCATCTTGCATCTATAGCGGCCGGTCATAGGCGACCGGTCGTAGCGACGCTTTTGGTGACCAGTCACAGGCGACCGGTCACCCTCTGTGTTACGTTCTAGAGTCTCTGGTGACCGGTCACTGCTCGTGCTTTGTTTGGGGTCTTTTACGTCCAGTTAAGAACGCCAGATCACTGCTTTCTGCCTCCTCTTCGTTACCCGACCAGTCAAGCTGGCCCGATCGCCTTCGAGCTCTTCCTTTCCCCTTTGTTCAACTGGGCTCTTGTTTCCTTTGGGGCTTCTGGACATATTTTCCCCTATTCACTCTATATGTGTTCTGAATGGATAGTTCTCTCCATACGCCATGCTCGAAGCTGTTGCATACAAGCCATTACAACTTGTCTAAAGGGAAGGAAAATACATTATTCATTATTGAAGATTTTCCGATTCCTCTAACCCCAAAGGTTGAAACAAATGACAACAAATATCACATATCATTTGCCTTTCATAAGAAAGTTACCTAACCGAGATATATGAGCAGACAACCAGCTCCATATATCCTTACCGTAGAAAGAAGACCGATGATTGACAGGGAGGATTCTACCCCAAATCTTTTTGCGATCGGGCAGTCACGAAGTACATGGATTATTGTTTCATTGTTTCCACAATAGTGACAGGATTTGTCCATAGTTAAACCCATCCCAACTCGTCTAGAGTTAGTCATAAGTTTGTTGTGACAGAGCTTCCATAGAAATAATTTAATCCTTTCCTGTACAAGCAGTAGCCAAACATGGTTAAAAATATTTATACCACTAGCAATCTCATGGCTGCTGCTTCTACCACTTATATTGTGTCCATACAGATAGTTATAAGCGGACTTCACACTATAATTCCTACTGGTATCAAGTTTCCAATGTACAAAATCATCTTCAGCTTCAGGGAAAACAGTAAAACCACTTATTGAAATTAAAACGCTAGTAGGTAATAATCCTCAAACTGATCCTATAGCCCGTCTGTCTCGCTAGACCAGTACTCAGCAATAGACTGATTTAGCAAGTGTTCAAGAACAGAACTAATAGATCTGTCCATGAGGTTCAGATCATTAACCCAACAATCAAGCCAGAATTTAATACAACTACCATTGCTTACTGACCAACTAAGACCACCCTGCACAACACTTGCACATTTCTGCACATTTTTCCAGTTTATAGAGCATCTATGAGTGTTATGATTAGGATATTTTCAAAGTTAGACTCTCTTACAGAAACTGCAATACTTACTAGACAAGTTCCATAAAATTTTACCAAAATAAGAATAATTCATGAGCCTAGCCTTCCTCATACCTAAACCTCCATCATCTTTCTGTTTACAGATAACATCCCAGCCAACATCATGTAATTTCCTGCTCTCTCCCTTGTGACCCCATATAAAATCGCGGCATAACTTATCAATCTTATCACAGATTTTATTGGGTAAGATTTGGCACTGCATAGTATAAATGGGAATAGATGCAATACAACTTTTAACCAAACATAGTTTGTCTGCCATCGAGAGGGTGCTACATTTCCATCCTGCCAATCTATCTCTGATTTTAGATAACAAAACATCATGGTTAAAGTTACTAGGACTGTCATGTTTTAGGAAAACCTCTAAATACTCGCCAAATTTCCTGGTAATGGGCATGCCTGATTCCATACTAATAATCCTAGCTATTTCTAGACTCAAGTTTCTTGACAACAAAATTGAGGATTTTTTGTTAAGACAAGATCCTTTAGTTTTGATGATAGCAAACCTTGTATTGCCTATCTAATACGTTTGTCAAGATTCATGATTCAGATAGACAGGTGAATAAGTGGCCTAGCACGTAAGATTGCAAGCGCACTTAAGTCATGAGTGGCTTAGCACGCAAGGTTGCAAGGGCGCTCAGTCCATGACATGTGCCCTACCAGTCGGGCACCTGTCTGCGAGAGCTTCGTAGGACTTCTAGCACAGACATCCAGTCAGACACCGCACGAAGATATCTCTTATGCTTAAAGATGAAAATCAAAGACAGAAGACTGCAAATGATCGACACATTCAGTTAAGACACATACATCCACATGAGCAACTTGTTCAAGACAAGCTCGTGACAAAAGAAGAAGTTCATTAATACACAAGATAACAAAGCTATAAAAGAACATCATTACATAGCCATAATGAATTCAAAAGAGGGCATTTATGAGCATTTAATGAACTAGACAGAATCAGGCAAGTGGGGCACACAAGTGGTGATCAACTTATCAAGAGGGTTGCCGCCAACTTGACCAACCATGAGGCGACACGTTGCTCAAGCCTCCAGATCAAGTTGAAGACTCTCTGCAAGTCTAGTGTGTTTGTTATGTGAATAATCAAAGTAGATATCGACTCCTAGAAGTCTAGGGATTAATATATGGTAGTTACATCCTAACAACCGTGTATATATACTTGCATTTATTCCATATGTAAGCAAGCCCTGTACGAGAGAAAAGATAGAGATAATCTGGGCAAGTGTGGATCAGACTTAGGAGCGTGTGTAAGTGCTAGAGAGTTGGTGAGCTAGAGAGGATTGGGTAAGAGTATCAATACATTGGGTATTTGATAGGACGACAGGTCGGGGAATGGTCGGTGAACCGTAGGCCGATAGTCAGGAGAGGGTTGACGACTTTAGGGGTAAAGTCGAAAATGTCCCGGGAGTCCGTGTGTGAGGCAAGGGAGGTTGAGTGAATTTCGTGTGTAAATTCTCAATCGAAATGAGTTTTCTAGTTTAAAGTTATCTCTCGTCCCTTCCCAAACTATCAACGTTTATTATTAGAGGCCATGATACGTGCACGACATGTCGGGGACGCATCAGGAGCGCTTGCTGATTTCATTTTTCTAAACTAATAGCTCGACCGGAAGCAACACATAAATCAGACACACAATCACACATAATCCTAGCTTGTCTAGGGGAAGCAACCCCAAAAAGGACAAGATCATCCACAAAAAAAACAATGAGAGATAGAATTATCTTTCCTCCCCAAATAAATAGGCTTTCATTCTTTAATATTACACTATTGTTTATGAGCTGAGATAAACGTTTTGATACAAAGAACAAAATTGGAGGGGGAAAGGGGGTCCCCTGCCTAACCCCTCTCCCAGTAGAAAAGGACTCAGAGAGGGTCCTATGTGAGGAAATCTGAAATGAAACAGAGGTTAAACAACTCATAATTAAGACCCGGAGATTATCAGGAATCCCTAAACAGATCAAAGTGTCATTTATAATAGACCAAGATAATCTATCATATGCCTTAGAAAGGTCAATTTTCATAGCCAAACACCCATCTCTTGCTTTGGTATTCTACATAAAGTGGATAACATCCTGGACTAAGATAATATTCTCAGTAATATTCCTGCCTGGAAAAAAACTACTTTGACTCTCCAAGACCCACTTAGACATAAATGGTTTTAATCTATTGGTTATCACCTTAGCAAGTATTTTATACTACGCTTGATAAAGGGAAATAGGCCGGAACTGGTTAATAGATACAGGATAGTCAACCTTAGGAATAAGGGTTATGAAAATTTGATTAATTTTGGCATCCAACTTTTGAGTCCTAAAACAATCTTGTATAAAACTAAACACGCTGGGCTTAACCAAGCCCCATAACTTTTGATATAATCCAACAGGGAAACCATCTTTTCCCGGGGCTTTATAAACCCTCATACTTTTCACAGCTTTCCTAACTTCTTCGAGATCAACATCTCTAGAAAGATTCACAAAACTGTCGCAGTCAAGGGGACAAAAATCGTGGCCTAAATTAATGGTAGTTATGCTTCTGTCTGCGCTCAATAAATTTTGAAAAAGGAAACCAGAATCTGCTTGAGCTGTAGCTCATCAGAAATCCACTCACCATTCAGATTCATAAGCTTAGAGATGCGATTGCACTTCCTTTATCACCAAATCTCACCAATTGATCTCTAATTTCTGTTTCCACAAGACTTATTCCCTATGTAGCCACATATCTGGTTCCTTTGATAATTTAACCTCTAGATCAACAAGGCGGTTACCCCTAACGGAGTCAATGGCTCTCTGAATGCCTTTAATCCTAGCGATAAGTCTTTTCTTAGTCATCATTATGTGGCCAAACACATATCTATTCCAGTTACTCAAGTGTGAACCAAGAGAACTAATGGAATCACTAAGATTAGTATCGTTGTTCCAATTTGATATCACGGTGCAAGAGAAATCAGGGTGCAAAACCCAAGCTACAAGATATCTAAAATATTTAGGGTGATAACCAGAACGAGAAAGAGGCTGGAGTACTAAGGATAATGGACTATGATCAAAAGAAAATCTTGGGAGAAGATCAATAGTGGCTTCGGGAAAGAGACTATTCCATTCAACAAACCCAACAATCCTATCTAAACGAGCGTAAACTCTCCCGTTGGACCAATTAAATTGATTTCCCACTGAGTTTATATCAATGAGACCCCTCCCATGAAACCAGGCAGCAAATTTTTTGTCAATACCAAAGTTATAAGTGTTGAACAGAAATATGTGTTACGATACTTCTACCTAGGCGGTGTACCTATCGTTTTGCGGAATAGTGAATTAAGTAGGGTTGTCGATCTCAGGGACCTCGTTCAATTAATTGACAATTTATTAACTAACTGAGAAACTTAACTAAGAAAACAGGAAATGTCACTTTTTCAGGTTTTTGCTTAATTAATCTAATCGTAACTAAATTAACAAAAAGAAATAAAACAATTAACAAACAATCACTGGAAAATTAAAGGTGATTAATGTGGTAAATAAAAGACGTTCCCCGGGTTGTTCTGCTAACCTATTTCTTCAAATCCTATTAAATAATAATTTCACTAACATTGCAATAAACTCAGGAACTATAAATAATTCATCGACCGGGTCATGTACAATGAATTCTAATTGACTGGAAGAACTAGCAGCAGGCTAATGCTCTAATTCGGAAACAAATCAATCGCTTTAAGAACAGTTCCTATTGGAGACAGATTAACCTATAGGCAGGGTCATGCTTCTAGTCGTTAATCCGGTTTAACTTCCTATGTCTTGTTAACTAATCTCAGCACCGCATTTTGATTAGAAAACTACAAATGTTGCTTTAATAATTGATCAGAGAATTAAAGCGCATGAAGAGCAGGAATTAAACTATTGCATTAACTAAAAGTAGTGAAATACTTGCATGATAAAATTCTATGAAATAGGTTCGCTTCCCCAACCCGGGAAACTAAATAAAACTACTCGCTCATGGTTTCAGAAAAGAAAACAAACATTGAAACGAAAATAATACGTAACGAATAAAAGTGTAATGCGCAATAATAACGTAAACAAACAAACTCAGTTTACTAATGCCCTCGATTAGTCCTGGTGTTGCTCGGTTTTTGTTCTCTTCCCTTGTGCTGGACTATAGCTGCTCTTCTCGCCCTTTCTACGATCTAATATGCGGCCGTGAACTAGAGGTGGTATTATGTGGACGATGGGCTGGCGGTCGAACCGAATCAATTCGGTGGCATATGATGATATATGGATGGACGAGAATGAAGGTGGTCGATGGATGAGGCGGGCCGATTGAAATTGATGTGGCAATGTGGCTTCGGTGGTGGTGGTAATTGATGAATGAAACAGGCTGATTCGGTCAATGGATGAATGTTGTTGGTGTTCGGTGGGATCGATCGAAAGAGGGGCGTGAATCACCACCGTGCAGATGTGTGGGAATTTTCTTCGATGTCGAAAGTTTACGGCGCTCCCAAAAAGAACCATCGAACCGTCCCCCTCTGCTAGGGTTGCAGCGGTCATATTTAAAAGATATCTCCTCCCCTCTTTTTTATCTTTAATCGGCCATCCCTTTATCGTTCAGTGTTGTTCAGTGTTGGTCTCCATTCAACATAATAGCTGCCGCCTCTAATTTTGTATTCAACTAAATCAGCGTGCACCTGCTAAGGAAATCATCACGTAACATCATTGTAATATTGAACCAACATTGAATAATATTTTAATTATGCAGCAATGTGCCATGAGTGATTAAAATATGCAACCAGTAATCATATTAAGTACTGCATCAAAAGAAACATGACCCGACATTAAAATGATAAGGCTATGACGATGACAAATTTCAGCAATTAGTAATGAACTAATGATGATGTTTGGTTGTCACTGATTTTGATGCAGCCATCATGAATTAATTATAAATCAATCTAGAATTGTGTACGTGAGTGCTCTTTGCCTTGAGCATGTGTGTGTACGATTATTATGATAAATGCATGACTAATTTCAATGTATTTTCTCACATTTGACACAAAATGCATCAATTCACATATAAATATAAATCTAAGGAAAAACATATGATAAGTGAGAAATATGACATAACTTGTTATGGAAATATGAAGAATTAAAGTCCTAAAAATAGATATATTTCGCATTTATCAAACTTCCTCACACTTAGCTTTTGCTTGTCCTCAAGCAAATATTGAATATGACTACTTTTAGGGGCCGTAGCACCGAAACTCAGGATCAAAACAACTGCTAATGGAAAACGATCAAAATGACAATCAATAGAATAGTTCTGCTATCTGCTGTAGGTTTTCGCAAGTAGTGAAAAAGAATAGAGTTAAAAGCATGGAGAAGTTAGATTATAAAAACTAAACATAGAATAGTTTGGGATCTTCCACCATTTCTTTCTCTAACATTTGGATGACAAGGGGTGTGAAGTAACGCTTTATTCCGCGATACCTTTCAACACCACATACTCATGATCAGAATAAGCAAAATTGAAATACACTTTTAACTTTTCAAAGTTCCTTTTTCTCAACATTCTATTTTACCATTTGCATATTCAATTCATCCCCTCAGACTTTTCTCTTCACCCATGTAGCGGCTTTGGGCCTTCTATCCCAGATCACAAGACCTTAGGTAGATGGGTGATGAAGCACCCCAAGGACTTAATAACCGAATGAAGAGGCCTGTTTTGGTTCAGAAATTTTAATTCAGATCAGCGGAGTACCTTGCCTTATCCTTTTCATACCAAACTTTCTCATCATTCCCAAAATCCCAGACTAGACTAATTCAGTTTTTATAATCAGCTAATCCACCAAATTTCAGTGAAAATAGATTTAGTTTGGATAAAACTATACATACAAACAGGCAAAAGCAGAAAGATTCTTGAGGTGGTCATCAGGCTCGTTTTCAACATCACGACAAAAATTTTTCACCTGAATATTCAATATTTATTGGCACTTAAAAGAAGCAATTCTTTCAAAATAAGAGGACAACCAAAAAACAAATGTGGCATTAAGTACAATTGTCAATATTTAGAAAGTACCCCTACTTCCTCACACTTAAGAGGAGCAATGTCCTCATTGTTCATGAATTAAAACCAGGAAAAGGACTTTCTAAATATTGCAAACTCATCAAGGAATATCTCATGGATTTGATTCATGCAAAGCGTAAGCTGGACTGAAACAAAAGTGAAAGGACACGAAAACTCCCCTGATATTTTCAGATTGAGGAAGTGCACCTTCCTCACACTTAAGTCCTTCACCGGGGTAGAAATCTTCAGATTGAGGAAGGGTACCTTCCTCACACTTAAGTCCTTCACCGGGGTATAAATCTTCCTCACACTTGTTGTGAAGCAAGTGTCCAGCCTTGGAGTCTCTATGATCACCACACCTACAAGCATCTCAGAAAAACAACAAGAATTGATGCTAAAAGCATCTCGTTAAACGCACAGGCATTCGAACCTCGGAGTGAGTAAACTGGATAACAAGGAACCCAATAAAAATAAAAGTACTACAAATCAAAAGAAAACTGGAAACTAAAAACTACCACTGGGTTGCCTCCCAGTCAGCCACCTTTCTTTATAGTCTTTGGCTAGACTTTCCCTCGACTACATCATTCCAGTGCAACATGTTGAATCCGGAGGATTACGCTTACCAGGATCCATTAGACATCTTCTTTTTGGTTGAAGGATCCGCTTAACCCGTCAAACTTTTTCAACTTTCTTCTTTTGTCGTATTCGTTTGGGGGTGTACACTCCATCATGAGAGTCATAAGGACAAACAAAATAAATATGATCCTTACTTTTGTTCGGCGCCTCATTTATGCAGGTAGCAGAAGAACGTTTCTTCTTGACTGGCACCTCAGTTTTCTTAGATGTCTTGGTGATCTTTGAAAAAGTTTTAGCCACCTCAGGCTCGCTCTGTAATCCTATCTCCTGCACTGAAGAGTCAATAACAGCTATACCAGAACAAAATTGAACTCCTGCAAGATTTCTCTTATTAGGAGTCATATCAAAAGATACCTGCTCATCATGGTAACGCAATATTATTTTCCCTTCTTCTGCATCTATTAAAATACGAGCATGCGCATAAAAGGTCTACCTAAGATAAGGCACTTCTGATCCTCCTCCATATCCACAACGTGAAATCAGCAGGAAAAGAAAATTTACCTACTGTCACTATTAGGTCCTCTACCTTACCCTTTGGATAAACTATGGAGCGGTCAGCCAATTGCAATCGAATGGAAGTAGGAGAGCATTGACCAACTCCTAGTTTATTAAAAACTGATAAAGGCATTAAGTTGATGCTAGCACCTAAATCGCCAAACCTTTACCACAATCTACCTTTTCAATAGAGCAAGGTATGATGGGGAGTCCAGGATCACCAAGCTTAGGAGGGAGCTTCTTTAAAAGAACTGCTGAGACCGTCTCTGTTAACTCCACTGTCTCCTGCTCCTGTAAATTACGCTTATCAAATCTGGGATTCTTCAAAATTTAGCATAATTGGGCATCCTAGTACAAATATATTCAAAAGAACATTTAGCAGTTAACGGTTCCATAAAGCTCAGGAATTTCTCAAATTGCTTATCATAATCACTCATTAAAACTGGAACAGGATATGGTAATGATTTTATTAATGCAATTCGAGAATCAGAAAAAGAAAATAAAGTAGGTTGAGTTTCAGGAGACTCCTCCTCCTTGGATTTTTCTACTTTGTTGTTGGAGACCTCAACTTCTATAATTTCATGCCTCAGAGTTTCTTTTGCAGCTTCAGGAGCACTAGGTTCTAGTCGCTTCTCACTGTCCAATGTTACTGATTTACAATGTTCTACCGGATTTGGTTTCGGTTGATTTGGAAGCGACCCTGCTTGCATTTGTGCTAACTGCTGTGACATTTGACTCAACTGCCTCTCTACACTCTGATTTATGTATGCTTGATCAGCAAATTTGGCCTCCAAGTCTGCAATTCTAGAATTAGTAGCCTGGCCCTGTTTCAGCAACTCTGCAAACATGCTCTCGATCCTGCTGTTTCCTTCCTGGGGATCCTGAACTTGTTCCTGCTGTCTATTAAAATGAGATTGTCTATTATTCTGATGATAAGAATTATTGCTCATAGACTGATCATTACCTCGCCACTGAGACTGCTGATTATTTCTCCAACTATTTTGACCATAAGCATTAGGAAAAGAGTTACCTGGTCGGTTGTTTATAGAATTTACCTCCTCCGAATTTCTAGCAAAACCAGGTCCCTCGCAGTTGAAGGTCTCATGGGCTCCACCACAGATATCACAGCACGGATTCAAATACTGGGAAGATGTAGTTGCTGCCTTCACTGTTTGTTGTGGTTGATTCAAGGTAAGCTTCTCAATAGCTTTTGCTAATGCTGACAACTGAGCTGAAACATGATCCTGCGGGGGAAAACTGTGAATTCCAGCTTTCTCTCCCCTTATTCTTGCACCACTGTCTGGTGCTCTCGGTCATCGAATCCAGGAGCTCAATTGCTTCTGCACCTGTCTTACTCATAAAATTTCCTCCAGAAGCAGAATTCAGCAAAAGCTTATTAGAATCACTTAAACCATTAAAGAATGACAAAACAAGGTCCCTATCACTCATACCGTGGTGTGGACATGCAATTTGGAGTTCTTTGAATCTATCCCATGAATCATAAAGTGACTCACCTGGTTCCTGACAAAAGTTATTAATCTCACCGATCTTTTCTCTGGTCTTGGACGGTGGATAATATTTGGCTAAGAACTTGCTTGCTAGATCAGCCCAGGTATGAATGCTACGAGGTTGCAGACTTCTCAACCACCTGGAGGCTCCATCTCTCAAAGAATAGGGAAACAACTGAAGACGGATGCGCTCGTTCAAATTTCCTGTTTTATTAAATGAACCACAAAATTCTAAGAATGAAGAAATATGATTGGGAGCATCATCCGAGTCTAGCCCACTGAATTGCCCCTGGTGGTAAAGTGTGGTAATGTAACTCGTTTTAAATTGCCAGGAATCTAATTCAGCTGCTGTAACTTGTGGGAGAACAATAGCAGAAGGTCTTCCCTCAACTGACGGTTGCTGATATTCACTCAAAGTCTGCCTGTCCGTCATTCTGAAATACTATCGAAAAACAAAATAAAAAGGGAATTGCTAAAACTAATAACAAATAAATAAAACAAAAATAATATAAAAACAGAAATAAATAATGGATAAAAAAAACGAAAATAAAATAAAATAACAAAGAAAAAAACGAAAAAGAAAAAAAAACAGAAAATAAATCAGAGAAAATGAAATCGTGATCACAACTAAAATTAAAAAAAAAAGAAAGAAAGAAAGAAAATTAAAGTAACAGAAAATAAAGAAAATCAAAAACAAAAAGATAAATCGTACATATGAAATTCACGTACTGCAAAGCTATGTAAAGCAAATAAAATCAAATCAAATTTGAACGGAATAAAATTAATACGAAGAAAAAGAAAAACAAATAAAAAGAAAAACTAATAAAAACTAACCTAGAATAACAACTAACTAACGAAGCCTACTACTATTCACTAACCAAATCGTAAACAAAATATAGCCTAGTAAAAATAAATGAAAAAAAGATTAATAAACAATACAAAAACAAAAAAAAACTAAGAAACAACAACTAAACTAAATCTCAATTAAATAAATAAAATTGTCAATTAACCGTGCCAGAGGTCCCCGGCAACGGCGCCAAAAACTTGTTACAGAAATATGTTACGATACTTCTACCTAGGTGTACCTATCGTTTTGCGGAATAGTGAATTAAGTAGGGTTGTCGATCTCAGGGACCTCGTTCAATTAATTGACAATTTATTAACTAACTGAGAAACTTAACTAAGAAAACAGGAAATGTCACTTTTTCAGGTTTTTGCTTAATTAATCTAATCGTAACTAAATTAACAAAAAGAAAAAAAACAATTAACAAACAATCACTGGAAAATTAAAGGTGATTAATGTGGTAAATAAAAGACGTTCCCCGGGTTGTTCTGCTAACCTATTTCTTCAAATCCTATTAAATAATAATTTCACTAACATTGCAATAAACTCAGGAACTATAAATAATTCATCGACCGGGTCATGTACAATGAATTCTAATTGACTGGAAGAACTAGCAGCAGGCTAAGCTCTAATTCGGAAACAAATCAATCGCTTTAAGAACAGTTCCTATTGGAGACAGATTAACCTATAGGCAGGGTCATGCTTCTAGTCGTTAATCCGGTTTAACTTCCTATGTCTTGTTAACTAATCTCAGCACCGCATTTTGATTAGAAAACTACAAATGTGCTTTAATAATTGATCAGAGAATTAAAGCGCATGAAGAAGAGCAGGAATTAAACTATTGCATTAACTAAAAGTAGTGAAATACTTGCATGATAAAATTCTATGAAATAGGTTCGCTTCCCCAACCCGGGAAACTAAATAAAACTACTCGCTCATGGTTTCAGAAAAGAAAACAAACATTGAAACGAAAATAATACGTAACGAATAAAAGTGTAATGCGCAATAATAACGTAAACAAACAAACTCAGTTTACTAATGCCCTCGATTAGTCCTGGTGTTGCTCGGTTTTGTTCTCTTCCCTTGTGCTGGACTATAGCTGCTCTTCTCGCCCTTTCTACGATCTAATATGCGGCCGTGAACTAGAGGTGGTATTATGTGGACGATGGGCTGGCGGTCGAACCGAATCAATTCGGTGGCATATGATGATATATGGATGGACGAGAATGAAGGTGGTCGATGGATGAGGCGGGCCGATTGAAATTGATGTGGCAATGTGGCTTCGGTGGTGGTGGTAATTGATGAATGAAACAGGCTGATTCGGTCAATGGATGAATGTTGTTGGTGTTCGGTGGGATCGATCGAAAGAGGGGCGTGAATCACCACCGTGCAGATGTGTGGGAATTTTCTTCGATGTCGAAAGTTTACGGCGCTCCCAAAAAGAACCATCGAACCGTCCCCCCTCTGCTAGGGTTGCAGCGGTCATATTTAAAAAGATATCTCCTCCCCTCTTTTTTTATCTTTAATCGGCCATCCCTTTATCGTTCAGTGTTGTTCAGTGTTGGTCTCCATTCAACATAATAGCTGCCGCCTCTAATTTTGTATTCAACTAAATCAGCGTGCACCTGCTAAGGAAATCATCACGTAACATCATTGTAATATTGAACCAACATTGAATAATATTTTAATTATGCAGCAATGTGCCATGAGTGATTAAAATATGCAACCAGTAATCATATTAAGTACTGCATCAAAAGAAACATGACCCGACATTAAAATGATAAGGCTATGACGATGACAAATTTCAGCAATTAGTAATGAACTAATGATGATGTTTGGTTGTCACTGATTTTGATGCAGCCATCATGAATTAATTATAAATCAATCTAGAATTGTGTACGTGAGTGCTCTTTGCCTTGAGCATGTGTGTGTACGATTATTATGATAAATGCATGACTAATTTCAATGTATTTTCTCACATTTGACACAAAATGCATCAATTCACATATAAATATAAATCTAAGGAAAAACATATGATAAGTGAGAAATATGACATAACTTGTTATGGAAATATGAAGAATTAAAGTCCTAAAAATAGATATATTTCGCATTTATCAATAAGTAAAAGAACTACTTCTATCAGATGGAAATAGCGTGCTATTAAAATCACCATCTATAATCCAAGCTACATTATTTATGGGTTGAATTTTGTTTAAAGCCTCCCAAAGCTGGTTACGGATGATACCCACAGGACGGCCATAAACGCAGCGAACAAAAAAGAAACAGACCCATCTCTAACCTCATAGTGGATGAACTGAATATCACTACCTAGAATCCTAACTTGAATGTGGTTTTTCCATAGAAGCCCGATCCCCCCACTAAATCCAACCGCATCAACACAAAAACTACCGTCAAAACCAAGCCTAGCACTCATAAAATCAGAAACTCTACCGCTAATGTACGGCTCCATAATGACAACAGTATCAGGATGATGAACACAAATTAACTCTTTCATTGCCATATGAAAATTAGGCTTCAAGGCACCTCCAACATTCCACAAGATGTATTATTTAACATATATAATTAGCGGGGAATAATTATGTACCTCCCTTCCCCCCTAAAGGGGGTTCTGTAATCTGGAGAGAATCATCCTTCAATCTTGAATTCGAGACTAAGTGTTGGGTTTGACTTACCAATTGAGAGGGGTGCGATCCCAAATTCTTCTGGGTGGAGCGCGCTGAGCTAGGGTTTGATCTGAGGGGGTCTTCTCCGCGATGTTCTCCACTGGATTTTACCATTCGAGTCTCCAGAGAATCGCGATAAACATCAACTGGCTTTACAGCTTCTTTGATTAGAAGTCGATCACCGTGACAAGAATCCTCTGCTTCTTCTAAAATCTTGAATCTTGAGGCATTTGTTTAACGAATATTCGCATTTGCTTCAACCAGTTTGAGCTTTTGGGGTTTTTAAACCATGTTCTTTCGTTTGGGAACCATCCAGTCACCGTAATCGGTTGTAATATGGTTTAACTGGTCAATATCCCGCTCTTTGATCAATTTAACCACAGACTCTTAGCAGGCTTCGCCCTCACTTTCCTGAAAAGGGCACGACTCATCTTTGTGACCGTAGCAGCCGCATTTGAAACACACCATGTGAAGACCTTTATACTCAATCTTCATGACCCGACGCCTGAACTTATATTTCGTAATGAGTGATTTCATGAGATCCACTTCAATTGCAACCCTAGCAAGACGTGATTTTCCAAACAATGATGGAGAGAGATCGACCTTTTTAACTTTATCCACTTTCGATCCGACCAACAACTAGAACTCCTCATTATAATACTCATTGGGAAGATCCAGGAATCTGACTAGAACATCAAGCAAAGACAGCGCCTCAGTACTCAGATTAAAATTCGGCCGCCACCTCCGAATTGATAGATAATGGTCCATTATGGGCCATGGCCCCTCGGTTAGAACAAAATTAAGGTCTTCCTGGTCACTGAAAGTGAATTTGAAGAAACCATTTGTAAGGTCATCCATGAGGAACTCACCGTGGAGTTTTCATCTCGCCTTAAGTCTATCTTTAAGAATGTGTGGAAGGAGATTCTTTCCAAAAAGCTTCACGATCAACACATTTTGCTAGGGAAGTCTGAATTTGAGCTTCTGCTCCTTTGTTAGGCAAATAGAGGGGGCATTTAGGATGCTCCTCGTCCATGAAATCGTCTTCATCGTCAGAAATATCTTCGAACAAGCTATCCGTGTCGTGGCTTTATCTAATCGAGAAAACACCCAATGCTGCCTCTTTGAAGTTCATATCCATGGTACCGTCCGTAGCATGAAATTGTCCTTCAACACCCTCGCTAAAACTGTCAGAACTGCGCAATTTCTTGGCTAGTTGATGCGATCCTTCTACCATCTCAGAATTCATGCTGTTCTTCCCTAGAAACCCTTAGCAAATTATCGGTTGGCGCATAATAAAGCAAAAAGTACTAGAGAAAGAAGACACGAGATGTGTCTCTTTCGAGCCTCAGTCAAACCCTAACTCTAAAACTTTCAATCAGAGAAGCAAGAAGAAACAGATTTGGCGACTCTCATTCTTCAGTTTCAGATTTTTTTTCTTTTTTTGATGATACAATATAATAATTATACTTTAGATATATACAAACTGTACAACTATATAAATAACTACATAGGGTTGTAGCTAAGAGTCTCCCTATATAAATGGATGGTGAAACAACTCATTAAGGATACAAACTAACTAAACGGTTAAAGCTTCCTAAATTGTCTGTTTATATAAATACATCTTAGGGCATCCACAATAGGGGTTCTTGGCACGGTTACATAGGTGAAGAAATTAAAAAATGTTTTACAATGGTGTGGATTTCATCCGTTTTCTCTCTTCAAGGTTCTTAACTAAGAACCCCACTTTTTATGACATAATAAACTCCACCTATGTGTATCTCTCTATTTTATATTTTCTCTCACATCTAAATAGTGATAGTTTATTGATTGTTCGAGAGAAGAAAAAGAAACTTTGTTATTGTAATAGAGTTTTTTAAGTAATTAAATATAATTTTTAGATGACATGACACCTAAGAATGTACTAAGAAACTCAAAAACATTATGGATGACGTTAGGTGCTTATCCTATTTTATTATTTGATTATGGATCGTGTTTTACCTTAGGTTGATTTGATTTCCATCGGTTTCTTAAGCTCTCATCTCATCCATATTAGTATGTCGTTTTCTCTCTTTTTTTTAATAATTAGAGGCACATGGCCTAGAGACCCGCATAGGCGGGGTACAATCGAAACGATTATCTATAACAGGAAAAAAACCCATACCTTAAAGTTTCTACCCTTCCCTATTAAGAGGATAAACCCAAAACCTTATCTTACACTCTTTCTTTACGTTTGCTCCTACTAGCAACCTTACGAACTCGAGCGAATTTACTAAAACCAACCAGGCCCTTCTGCGGCCCGAAGCCCTTTCGGGAATTGACTCTTGAGTTGGTTTGCGAGCAATTTTCCAACTCAGTCCCTTCTACGTACATAGGAGTAGTATATGTTTTAGTTCATATATCTATCTATCTATCTTCACTAAATCTTTATGTCCCAATCATCCTAGCGCATGGACCACCCATTCACCTTCTTTCATTATATGTTATTGATGACGCCCCCAATGGTGAAGTCAATCTTCCCTTTCAACGATGAGTAAACCAACCGGAAGCTAAGCGAATCAAAGAAAAGAATGTAATTTCATAGAATTTGAAATTTGTAGTGTTTTCCTTCATACTGTACTTTTTAAGTAAATCCTGCTACCATGATCTTGTGCTATATATATCTCAAATCCAGCTAGTAGCAATACGCTTCCATGTCTTTGTTCTCTGATTGATTAATGAACAAAGAATAATAATAATAATTTCTGCAATTCTGACCTTCCACAACCCCTAGCCCTAGTTGTTTTATATATGGAAGGATGGTCCCGTACTTCGATTTCTATTTATTTATGGAATTTAGTCTTAGGGGAACTTGAGCTTGGTGCTATCGATTGACCCTGAACTTAGCTGATTGAGAAGTCCCGGTTAAATTGGTTAGGATTAGTATGTCTATATTAGGTTGCTAATTAATTAAGTGTTTCCGTTGTTTAGCTATGAGTTCAAAGTTCGACAATCGGTAGTAAAGGGACGACGGGTGCAAAGATCCATCCCGAGCTACATCTATTTTACTTTAGTTTTATTGCTTTCCTTTATCTTCCCTTAATCACACCAAAAACTAGAAACCCCCAATTTAAGTTTATGCACTTTTGTATATTTCTATGCACATTGACTAACCTTATAATTAACTAGATAGTTTCAAAGTCTTTGTGGGTACGACCTTGTTGTATTACAATGATTGGGTTCATTGCCCATAGTTAGCAGGATAGCATAATCACTATTTTGCACAACACGGTTGTAAAAAGACTTTTTGTAATAATGAATGATGCAGAACGGCCAGTTGCATTTCTTCATAGTTCGTAGTCGCCTTTGACTAGTTGAGGACGATTCACCTTGGATATTATGTGGCCTACTCCTGTCATACCTCTCATGTCATTACTCTTTCACCATCATCCCTAACAGTATGTCTGATTAAATAGATGTTGTTATTCTCAGCAAGGCGTATCACATGGGTAGCAGCCTCTTCTCTGTCCGCAAATATTTTGCTCGTACGTACTGAACAGATGACTGTGTTTACGCTCACTACTTCGTCATTGAATCCACCATCATTCTCACCTTTAACGCTAACAAATAATTATGCGTGGTCAACTAGAGCTCGCAGTACTGACAACGCAAATATTAAAAGTGCATACTTAAGCAAAACAACCTAGGCATATAAAAAAAATCTTCGAAGTATAATGGTGTGAAGCAGAGAAAGAGAGGAACGTGTAAGTGTAAATAGATCCAAAATCAGGGCTGGAACCAAGAAGTTATATCGTTTTTAAAATCGACCTCCCTAGATGACCGACGCCAGCAGGGAAGGGCAAAAACTGCCGCCGGCAACAAATGGAAGATGTCGACGCCACCAACAAAGCGTCGCCGTCGTGCCCATATAAATTGGTGGCCGTCGACGCCGACTACAAAAGGTGGCTGTCGGCTCCAGTCATGTCTGGGTGGTATCGACGGCTGGTTCTCGGGATTCCATTTTTGCTTTATCCGACTGTTTGTTCCAAATATTGTTCTACATTTGTACCTAATAAAACTTATGGAAAATTCTCAATATACCCTTAAAATATTTCATAATTCACAATATACCCCTTTTTTGAAATCTTGTCACAAGATACCCCTAAAATCTTTCATAATTCATAAAATGTCTATTTTCCGTAACATCTGTCAACTCCATCGTTAACCGCACTTGGAAAATGACATTTTTTCCCCTATCTTTTCTTTTAAAATTCACGATATACCCCTAAAAACTTTCACAATTCACAATATACCCCTTTTTAAAAATACATTCACCAGATACCCCTAAAAGGTTTTAAAATTCATAAAATACACATACTCCGTTTAATGACCTTGAATAATGACTATACCTAGGATTGTCCATACAGTTCGGTTTCTTTTAACAATTTTTCATAACCGTTTTTTGAAATTTTGGTTTTCGGTTAACTGAATATTATTATGGTTCGGTTTTTCAGTTATAGTAGAGAATATTTTGGTTAACTGAATAACTGAAATATTTTTTAAAAAACAAATTTAAATTTATAAATATTAATGAAAATTGTAAATTTTCTTTTAAAAATTTCGGCTAACCCAATTTATTACGGTTAACCACAACTAATTCGATTTTCGGTTCGGTTTTTGGTTATTAAGTAGAAAAAAATTCAGTCAGTTAATTCGGTTATTGAACTGAATTTTGGTCAATTTGGTTATAACCGAAAACCGATTTTTTTTTTCAAAATTCAGATTTTGGTTAACCGAATTAACCAAATAGACATCCCTAATTGTACCCCTTACATTGCATGTCATTTTTTTAAGTTCACAACATGCCATTTTATTATTTAGGGAATTTTAAGAAATTATACAAAAAATATTAAAATACTAAGCAATATCAATATTTTAAAAAATTAAAATAATTTAAAATATAGAAAAGTGAAGTAAGATTAATAGTTCTTAAACATTAAATATACACAAAACTTCAAACAAATTATTATTTTTCTTCTCATTGTTTTTAACCTTTCTTGATTATTTATATGTCTTTCTTCTTCAATTAAATATTGGAGTTATGGTTAGATAACAATTAAATATCATATTAAGCATACATATGTCAACTTATAAACAAACTAAATCCAATATAATATGAGATAATTGTATATAGTTTTAGTTACCTCATCTTGTGTTGGATTAGTTTTGTTTATAAATCAACATATGTATGCTTATAATATAATATTTAATCCTTATTTAACGGTAACTAAAATATTTTAATGCAAAAGAAGATGGATAAGCAGTCAAGGAAGGTAAAAAATTGAGAAGACAAAAATTAATTTATTTAATTTTTGTGTATGTTTCATATTTAAGAATTATTAATTTTTTAAAATATATTTTGTAATTATTTATATCTTTGTAGTATTTTAAATAGTTCTTTTGTAAAATTTCATAAAATAAACTAAATAAAAAAACATGTTGTGAACTTGAAACATGACCTGTAATGTCAGGGGTACAATAGTCATTATTCAAGGTCATTTCACGGATTAAGGCTATTTTGTGAACTTCAAAACTTTTTAGGGTTGTCTTGTGAATGTATTTTTAAAAGGAGGTATATTGTGAATTGGAAAAGCTTTTAGGGGTATATCATGAATTTTAAAAGAAAAAGCGGGGTGAAAATGTCATTTTCCATGTGGGATTAACAACGAAGTTGCCAGAAGTAACGGAAAAGGGCATTTTGTGTATTTTGAAAGATGTTAGGGGTACCTTGTGACAAGGTTTCAAAAAATGTGTATATTGTGAATTACGAAAGATTTTAAGAGTATATTGTGAATTTTCCTTAATACTTAAGTTGAGAAAAAAAAGCATCAAAAGTACCTCAGAATGGGCCCCTCATAAATTATCATCGACATTACCATCATCTTCTTTCTGAAAATTTATTCAAACCTTTTAAAATCATTTCCTCTCTTCTTCTCTCATACTATATGATTTCTGAATTTGATTATAATTTTATAACGTGTTCACTATCCTTATATAACGAAATTTTGGGTGCTCATCGTAATATGTCACAATTTTTAGGCAAATATTATTATTTTGAAAACATTTTGAAGCAACAACAAAACGGTTATTTTCCGATAAAGTGAATTAGTAATCCGACTGCGTGTAGTGACACTCAAAAACTATAACATTAGTCTTGATTGTTGAGAGCGCAGGTATTATTTGCTTTAGGTAGAGCTATGCTTTCGAGTGTAATAGTGGTGGGATTCATAGAAGGGAGAATAAATATATCCAATAATTGGTGACACTTGTATGTATACTACTTTTCCTCTCTAATGTTGTGCCCATTTTTTTCGCTCGAAAAGAACATACCCTAGATTAAACACAATCATCAAGCTTCACTTCCTCTCATGTTAAAGGCAAATTGACAGTATGCGGGCTCTCGACATTCAAACTTTGAGGAGGAATTTCAGTGACGCCCTCTTGGAGAGAAATCACCTAAGGCTAACATATAAGTTTCTTTCTTTCTACGATGAGCGTTATTAACACAAAACCCTAATTAACTACTTAAAAGAAACCCTAAGTAACATAACCTACTATGAACTTGATTAACAACCCAAACCCTAATTAACCTAACCTAAATATGACTAGCAAAAAGAAGTCCCACCATCACATTTTAACGTATTACAAAATGTCCGGGATGTTGATTATCAGTTTTTTTCTAAAAAAGTCACACCATCACATTTTAATATATTAGAAAAGGGAGGTGTAAAAATAACTTCCATGATAGCGATGGAATAGAGAGAGAAAGTTCTCACCTCTCTTTTAGTTTTTCTCTGTGGATCTACCATGGGTAGGGGACGTAAGCCGAAAGTTACAGTGCCATTGCTAGGAGCTCAAACGAATTCGTCGACTCCAGAGGAGATGGATTTGAGGAAATTTCTGGGAAGAATAATGGGGTGTTCATGCCGATGGGGGCGATTCCTCAGCCAAAGAAGTCCTAGAGTGAAGTTGTTGCTAATAATAGGGAGAGGGAGAACTGTCTAGATCTGGAGTCATTTCAGAAGGATGAGTCTTCGATCCTGGAATTTACAAAGAATGAGGTCCAAATGGAGTGCGAATACTGGCAAAATTCGTTGGTGGGTGTGGCTTTAGGGGTTCGGCTTTCCTATCTGGCTATGGAAAGGTTTGTTCAAGCTAGATGGAGTAAATTGGCAATCCCGAAGATTTTGCAGAATGATGCGGGAGTGTTTATATGTCGGCTTGAGAATAGAGAGGATATGATGCGGATTGTTGAGGGTGGTCCTTGGTTTGTGCAAGGGAATCATCCGATGGTGCTGAGAATTTGGAAGCCGGGGTGTAAGCTTGATTTGGCTAACTTATCGTCTATCCCAGTTTGGGTAAAGTTACCGAATCTTGATTTACAATTCTGGTCTCCGAGGATGTTGGGTAGAATCGCTAGTAAAATTGGAAACCCTATCATGGCGGACAAACTTATAGCGAATAAGGAAAAGATCGGTTTTGCCAGGATCCTTGGGGAGATGGATGCGAAAATTAAACCGAAGGATGAGATTGTGCTTGTGGATGGAGATGGGGTGAGTTATGTTCAACGAATTATATATGAATGGAGACCATAGTATTGTGAAGAGTGTAAAAGCTTTGGACACTCTTCAAATCGATGCCAGAAGAATAAAGGGAATGAGGTACGAATTGACTTGGAAAGAGGTAATCAGACGGAAGATATTAGTAAGAAGGGGGAAGATACTCACCTTATTAAGGAGCAATCTGCTTCTGCGGGCCAGGTGGTCTATGTTCAAGGGCAGGTTAAGCCAAGTATCACCAAGGATAATGATCAGGAAGAGTGGAAAGTGGTGGGGGCTAGGAAGAATCTGCGACAGAGTCTGTCCAAACAGGATTGTAGTAGTTCTTCTGCGGGGTTGGATATCAGAAGAGAAGTTCCTAATGGGTAGATTTCAACTTGCTTTTTGGAATATTAGAGGTTTGAATTCTGCGAATAAGAGAGCTGACATTGATAGGTTTGCGGCTGAGAATAAGGTGAGCATCTTTGCTGTGTTAGAAACTCGGGTGAGAGTAAATAAATTTGATAGTATTGTGGCCTGGTGTAATAAGAAGTGGAAGTTTCTATCTAATGTAGACAAAGATATTAATTGTCGTATCTTGCTGTTGTGGGATGACAGCTTGTGGAGTATTCAAGATGTATATTTCTCAAATCATATTATACATTGTAAAGTGAAGTGCAAGAAGGAGGGATTGTTTTTCTGGCTTACTGCAGTGTATGCAGCTAATGCTATTTTAGACAGGAATAATTTGTGGGAAGATATCAGAAGGTTTGGTTGTTCAATGAGAGAGCCTTGGGTGTTGATGGGGGATTTTAATAGTTTGCTAAAATTTGGGGGAAAATTGATTTTCAATACATTTGTGGATGAAGTGGATGATGAATTTGTTTCTTGTGTTGAGGTTGTTGATGTGCATGATCTGAAGTTTTCAGGAGTTTTCTATACCTGGACTAACAAGCATGTCAAGGACCCGAGATCTAGGATTTGTTGCAAATTGGATAGGGTATTGGTGAATAACAGTTGGATCTGTAAATATGTGGATTCCCATGTTATGTTTTGTCCCCCGGATATTTCAGATCATTCTCCAGGGCTGGTGATGCTTGATAAAAGGTGTGATAAGTTGCCTAGTTTGTTCAGATTTCACAATATATGGGTTTTTGATGGAAGTTATTTTGACATAATCAGAGAGTGTTGGAGTGCAAAGATCAGTGGTTGTCCAATGTTTAAGATTATACAGAAGTTGATGATGATTAAAAGTAGGTTCAAAAGTCTGAATAAAACTAAATATTTCCATCTTAGGAAGAAGGTGGAAATCAGTCAAGTTAAGCTTCATGAGATTCAGAAGTTGTTGGAGGTTAACCCTTTTGATACCAGTCTGATTGACAGAGAGATTAAGCAGATTAGTGAGTATAATCTGAGCATGGATACGTTATATAGTCAGTTGGCCCAGCAAGCCAAAATCGACTGGTTACAGATGGGGGATGAGGCTAGTGCTTATTTCTTTAGAGTCTTGAATGCGAGGAAGCAGTCCTCTAAGATTCGGGTTTTGGAAGATGATCATGGTCAGAGATTTATGGAGGATGAGGATATTCAGAAGCATACAGTGGAGTTCTATAAGTGTCTGTTAGGACAAAAAATGAATAACAAATCTCAGTGTAACCAGAGTACTTTCTTGAGAGGGGAAAGAGTTTCTCGGGAGTTGAATGAGAAGTTGCTGCTGCGTATTTCTGATGAAGAAGTCTGGGAAGCTTTGTCATCGATTAAAAACACTAAAAGTCCAGGGCCTGATGGATTTAACTCCTTGTTTTTTTAATCTGTTTGGCATATTGTGGGGGGTGATGTGATTTATGCGGTCAGAAGTTTTTTTGAAAAGGAGAGAATTCTGAAGCAGGTTAACTCCACACTTATTTCTCTGATTCCTAAGGTAGAAAACCCTCTGAAAGTCACAGATTTGAGACCGATTGCTTGCTGTAATGTGATCTATAAGGTGATTTCAAAGATTATTACTAGAAGGTTGAAGGAGGTTTTACCTTGGATTACCAGTGACTGTCAAGGTGCGTTTGTAGCTGGTAGGAGTCTGGCTCATAATGTCCTTTTATGTCAGGAAATAATCCAAGGGTACAACAAAAGAAATATTTCCCCGAGATGTGCTTTTAAAGTAGATATCCATAAAGCATATGATAGTGTCAGCTGGGAATTTGTGGAGGAAGTTCTGGTGGGTTTTGGGTTTGAAAATAAATTCATAAGGTGGGTAATGTGTTGTGTCTCAACACCGTACTACTCCATCTTGATCAATGGACGAAGTTGTGGGTTTTGAAACACCCCGAACTTAAATACAGCGATTAAAATAATTCTAATAGGTATTTAAGGGCCTAATGGTGCCTAAGTAATATTGGTGAGGAAAAATAAATCCAAAAGAAATAAGAAAACGCTTAAAAAACGAAAAACGCAAAATAAGCGTTAAATAACCATAGGAGGTATGAGACCTTGGTTAGTGTATTATATGGATTCTAAAGGCTTAATAAGGCCTAAATAATATATGGGAACAACTCTCGAAGAAAACGGATCCAAATAATGCATTAAAACGTTAATAGAGCTTTAGCGCACGTTTTTCGAGAAAACCCGAAAACATGACTTTAAGTGGTCAAACGAACCCATAAAAATTATAAAACATTAAATAAAAATAATTAAGCATTAATGGAAGCTTAATAACCAATAAAAATAAAGAAACGAGAAAATTCTGGAAAACGGGCCCGGTTAGTGAATAGTGCTAAACCGGGTAAATAAATGAGCGTTTTCTGTAAAAGACGAAAAACGCTCCAACTAGTAATACATGTGGAGGCCGGTTTTTAATGGGCTAATTAACCCCTCTCTCTCACACACACACACTAACAAATAAACAAATCAAAAAGTAAAAGTGATAAAGTAAAAAGGTATTTACCTTTTCTCTCACTTCCGACTCTCTCATTTCTCTACTCTCTCTCCCCCATTTCTTCTTCCCAGCCAATCTCTCCCTCCTCTCTCTGCTGGTTGGCGATTTTGGAAGCTCCCCACAACAACAATGGCTTCTCCATCTTCTTCTCCATGCTCTACCTCCATGTGAGCTTCAAATGCAAAAATAAATATATATATATTCTTGCTCCCCTCATTCTCCTCTACACTTCTCTCTTTTAAAAATCCAAAAATGAGGAAGTTCACCTCCATGGGTTTTCCCCATTCTAAGAGAAAATGGCATCAATGGGTGGCTTGGGGTCCCCTCTCTCCATTAAGGTAAAAATCTACATGAAAAACTCATGTTTTCTCCGTCTTTCTTCATAACCGATTTCTACCCCTTTGTAATGCCTTGTTTTCTCTCTCTCTTTTGAGCATAATTCCAACCTTGCAATGGTGGTGGAATCACCTTCTTGAACCAAGGGCTAAAATCCCTCCTAAACCATTCCAAAGGTAAACCCTAGAAATTGTGTTTTAAACATTTCAATGAACTAGCATTAATCTAAGGGTTAGTATGTTAATTACATTTATTTTGTGTTCATTGGGTGATGGGAATGGAGTTTGGCAACTCCATTCCCCATGAGACCGATTTGTGCAAGAAAGAGAGAAGAAGGAGAAATGGAAAAGAAAGAAGGAATTAAGAGCTTAAGGTAAAAGCTCCTTCTTGATGCTAAATTTTAATGCATTAGAGTAATGGGAATGGGTGAACTAATTAAGGAACCCAAAATAATGTATTAGTAATGTAATTGTGGAAGTTTGAGTATTTGTGAATTAGTATGTAGATTGTAGGCCTTGGAGCCAAATAATTGTGTATGAGTATTAATATTGTGGATTGAGGAAGTATTGGTGAATTTATATTGTATTGATTGCTGGTAGGACCCTTGTATGGGTGTGGCTAGATTAGGAATGAATTTGGTGAGAATGTATATGTGTAGCTAAGTAAGAAAAGTAGGTGAACTATGGCAAAATTTTAGTATAAAATGTGTAATTAAGGATGACTTGGTGAATGGGAGAACCAAGGTGTGTATTGGGGTTAGTAGATATATTTAGTAACCATGGAATGGTAGTTGTGGTATGAGGATATAAGAATGTAAAATCTGTAGCAAGAGGTATTGGATTTCATTGGAGAAACTATGAGGAATTAGAGTACAAGAATTAGTAAAATGAATGTTGGACTTGGGTATAGATATTTTAATTGCTTGGAAATGTATTTGGGATGCTAGGAGTGGCATTGGAAGAGGAAGTGTTGGATGGTGGAAGTTGGTTTAAAAATCTGTAGCATAAGTGAACAAAAAAAACTGTTGCATGTGTTGAAAGAGAAGTGAGGAAATTGTGTAAGTTGATTGATGAATTTAGTAATGGAAGTGGTGGATGAATTAAGGTATTTTAGGAAGCCTAAATGGTACTAAAACATGTGGGATTACATGTAGGAAGATTGGGAAATAAATGGGTAAGGAAAGAAGTGAAAAACAAAACCTGTAGGCAAGTTCTGGACTGGACCGACCCAGAGGTTGGGTCGGTCGGAACAGTCCTGGGTCGGTCGGGACAGTCCTGGGTCGGTCGGAACAGTCCTGGGTCGGTCGGTCGGAGCATAGACGATGGAACGTAAACTTTCTGGAATGGACCGACCCAGAGGTGTATGGGTCGGTCGGAACAGTCCTGGGTCGGTCGGGACAATTTTAGAGGACGAAAAACTTACTGGGATGGACTGACCCAAGGGGTTGGGTCGATCGGCCCTAACTTATTAAATAATAATAATAATAATAATATAGTAATAATATGTATGTATATATATATATATAAATATGTACATATGTACGGGACTTTAGTAATACACCATTAGTGTAACCCTAATGGTAAGAAAGTAAGTAAATGAGTAAGAAAACAAGTTGGAGAAGTAACTAAAAAAGTTGTAAATATATGAACATAAAGATAAACTGAAACAACGGGACACCGGGGTAAGTACGGGAGTAGTAACTATGTGAGTATTGTAGTACTTAGTATTAATTGAACCATTTGGCATGTAGTCATTGGTTCGAGACTAGGACTCGAGGAACAAGTAAGGACTAAGGAGCAAGGAGACACCCGGTAGAGTAAATTGCAGTAAAAGGTATTATTTCTTCATGCTCTGTATCCTAACCTGGTTACCCCGATTTGTGTGCTTATTTGATCACCTAAATAAGATAAATGCATGAATCGGACTATATTGCACCTACTTGTGCTTGTTTATATTGTTCTTGGTATGTTTGCCTTGAACAATCGGTTTGTATAATTCATGAAATATATGAAGGATGATGATGTGTATTGTATCTTGTAGTGTACTTGTGTATCGTATTGTATTTTGTATGGATGTGTGTATGAGTAATGTACTTGTGTATGTGGCTTGAATGAATGACTTCTACTAATTCCTAACCACCTAACTTCTAACGTAAGCATTGAGTAAATTGGAATGAGTAGAAGTCCGATATGGTTTCGGCCACGCGTGAGGATGAGGAGACACAAGAGGTTGGATCCAATTCCTGGTTCTTTAACTGGTCCACGGCCCAAACCCCTTAAATGGGTAGCATCCTGGATTGGTGAACCAAGTAAATCCCGGTGGTGGGACAGAGTAGTCCCCGGGCCGGAGGTCCCGACTACTTGACTTGAGTAAGTAGTAAAGTAAAGTAAGTATTGTATGAGTAATGGTCTTGGCTGGTGTAAGTCATTGACCCCGAGTAAAAGATTAATCTCCACCCGATTAACCCGGGTGGACAAATGAAGCTAACATGTATTGCGTATTGAGTATGTAATGTGTATGTATTGCGTAAGTGTATCTCGGAAGAAGGTAAGTATGTATTGGATGCTTATATTGTATTCCTTGTATGCATTGTACTGTGCGAATGTATGTATTCCTTGCGTAAAGTATTGTAGTGTTGTGTATAAGAGCATGTATGCATGAATGTATGAATAAAATGAATCGCATGTATTCGACCAAGTGGTCGGCGTACCCTCACTAGTACGCGGGGTATGCGGAAGTCATATTCAGCGTAAGCTGAGCCCCTAGGGGCAACGTTTTTAGTGTGCAGGTACCCGAAGCGGATTTGGACAAGGTAAGAGGCCGGTGGCAACACTTGGATAGTTAGGAACTGAATGTAGAGGTGTACTAAGGAGTTTACTTAGCACTTAGAGAGTAAGTAGTTTGTGAGGAATGGGTAGATGTAGACTTAGTGAGTATGTATGAATTTGGAAGAGGTATTATATTTGTATAAGGATCCTAGTAAACTCGGTTATGTACATTGTATTGTATGGTATTGTAATAGAGCAATGTGTTGAATGGAGCATTGTAGTATTTGATTGGTAAATGGAGCAAGTAGTGTATTTGTGTAGCACTCGGATATTCCGGTCCATCAGACTGATGTTGTATGTAGTAGTAGTAGCCTTGTTAGTCACGTGGGTGGCTAACGGCATTGTATCACCCACCGTTGCGTATGTAAGTATCCGCTGCGTGAGTCTGGACGTGTAAGGAGATTGGACGGTAATGGCAGTATTAGCGGTAGGGGTGTTACAGGTTTTTTAAGGGAGAGAGGGGGTTAAGACAGGGAGATCCTCTCTCCCCCCCCCTTATTTTTTGTTCTTTGTATGGAATTCTTGAGTAGGATGTTATCGGAGGCTCAAGAGGATCCAAATTTTAATTTTCACCCAAAGTGTGAAAAAGTGGGGATTAATCACCTCTGTTTTGCCGATGATTTGTTAATATTCTGCAGAGGTGATGTGGGATCTATTAGGATAATTAAAGGCATCCTTGATAAGTTTTCCAGCTCGTCGGGTCTGTTTGTAAGCCATCAGAAATGCAGAGTTTTCTTTGGAGGAGTTACTGAAGCTGAGAAAAGGAAAATTTTGGATGTTCTAAGGTTTGAAGAGGGATCTTTGCCAATCAAGTACCTTGGAGTACCTTTGTCTACGCACAGGTTAGACAAAATTGATTTTTTGCCTCTAATTAACAAAATCACTGCTAGAATTTCTCACTGGGCTGCTAGAAACTTGAGTTATGCTGGTAGGTTAAAGTAGGTGGAAAGTACTCTGATTAGTATACAACGTTTTTGGGCGAATGTGTTTCTGTTTCCAAAGTATGTTGTGCAAATGATTATCCAGAAGTGCAGGAATTTTCTTTGAAGTGGTGGTAATAGTGGTAAGAAAGCGCCAGTTGCTTGGGTGAATATTTGTAGACCTAAAGCTAATGGTGGTCTGGGGATTAAAGAGGTGTTATCATGGAATAAAGCAGCAATGATGAGTAATTTTGTTAAGTTGAATGATGATGGTCCGCACCAGTTTGTACTTAATAGATGGTGTAGAACTTACCTTCAGAAGCATTATACGATTTGGTCGGTTAAACTCAAGGGTAATCATGCATATTGGTGGAGATGTTGCTTGCGAATTAGAGATGAGTTGGAGGAGCAGAATCTGTTAAATGGTATCAAAGAGAGGATGGAGGTGCAATCAAGGTTATCAACAAGGATTATTTACGATCTGATTCATCCTATGCCCCTGGGGTCTGGATGGGATCAAATTATCTGGACAAACTTCTGCACTCCTCATGCCTCTTTCATTTGGTGGCTTGCTTGTCAGAATAGACTTGCTAGTAAGGATAGGCTTAAGGCTTGGAAGATTAATACTAATGGTAAATGTGAATTCTGTGGGGATGAAGAATCAAGGGATCATCTGTTTTTTTCTTGCGAGTTTAGCAGGGAGGTTTTTAAGGAAGTCCTGCATTCATGGTTATGCTGCAAACTGTCGACTACCTTTTTAGAGTGTATGTTCTGTTTGTGTAATTCCAAGTGTAAAGCCTCTCTGGTTTACAAGATGCGTTGTTCTGCTGTTGGTGAAATACCCCAAACCTTAATATATTAATGAACTATCTAATTAGGATATACTAAGGCTCGAACGTGCCTTAGAAACATTAGAAGAAGTGTTAAACAACAATTTACACCAAAATATGCTTTAGGAACAATTAGAGTAAAAGGTGTTTTAAAGAGTACAAATAAATTAGGGAACTACCAATAAGTCCCCAAGAGATTTCAAATGTGAAATACCTCTAAGAGTAGTAATACACATTAAGCGGAATTAGCGGTTAAAACGAAAACACACCTTAGAGCACAAAAATGTGCTTTAAAGAAAAATGTGCTTTAAGCATGTATACATGGAACAAAAAGGCTAATGAGCCAAAATACCATAAATAAATAAGGGAACAACAATTAAATGGTCATAGGAGTCATTACGTATACACACAAATTAAGTATACAAAGTCCACAGTAAACAGGTACTAAACTGACGAAAGTCAAGGAGAAACCACTAAACGACTTGGTTTAAATTGGAATTAGCAACATGCTATTTCATGAACAAAGTTTATAAAGGTTGTAAATATATTAAGGACACATTTAAACTAGCCAAAACAAATTGCATAATCAATGTGAACCCGGAAGCACATAAAATGGTGTTTTAAGGCATTTTTGGCTATGTAACATACCTAACACATGGTATAAGTCCTTATGAATGAGTTTAATGCATCAAATATTACATAAATACAAGGGAGGAACACAAAAAACAGGTCAAATGAGACCTAGGCTGGCCGACATGGCGGTGAGTCATTAAGCTCCAAAAATGCTTTAAATTCACTATTCCACCCACCATGACTTCCTTGGTTGCCTTATCATCCTTGTCCCCTAAGTAAATCATTAATCAGACACTTACCTGTCATTATGAGAGCTCCCAAATTCGTAGCTCCTCCTCTCTTTGAAGAAACATCACAAAAACTTCAATGTTCTTGGATTAGAACCTTAAAGAACACCTTGTCTTGCACAGATCATAACTTTCTCATCTTAAGTCCAAATAATGAGCTTGATAGCTCGTTGGAATCCTCTTTCGAAGATCTTTACAACCATAGCTAATGAGCCCCCAGATTCTCAGGAAAAACCATGAAGAAGTGCCTTTGATTCTCGAGGTAAAACATCGCCTTCTTGGAAACTCTTCCTTCTTTGATTTTCATCAAGGCCGAGTGCCTAGGGTTACTAACCCTTCTTATTCTTCATCTTATTATATGATTTTGGAGCCAATTTCTCTAGCAAATTGCTGTAAAAATTTCTAAGGAAAACAAGCTTAATATTAAGCTAAAGGTTAATATACAAGGTAAATCCTACAACTACCTATTTCAAGGTTCTAATTGTTGATCTATATATGATCTAATCTATTGTTTACCTTGTTTATTATTGCCGAATTTATTAGGTGTTAGATTTAATTTTTGACACCTTAAATGTTATTATCTTATAAATCTAAAGTTAGATTTATAACCCTTAAGATATAAGCTTCAATATAAGCTATCATAATATGCATGAAAAACTCATATACTATAATTTATATGGTGGCCGAAAATTAGGAGGTTATATATGAGTTAGAAAAATTATCTAACTAAGTTAAATTGAATGAATTAGTATAATTAAGAGTAATATGTAAAATTTGAGAAGTTTTGGTTACATAATATCAAGGCCGAAAATATATATGAGTTAATATGTATTTTTGAGAGTTCATGTGATGAGAAAATAATTGTAGAATTAAGTTTACAATTTATAAAGAGTTTATAAGTGTTATAAGGAATTTATAAGGTTTTTGGTATATTTAAGGATAATGAAAGATGGTATTGATATACTATAACATTAGATAATTAAATCTGGTGATTTGGTGATGTTTAAAATTATTTTTGATGTTCAAAAATCTGTAGGAAAATTAGTTACGAAAATTAGAAATTAATTAGAGTTAAATTGGTTAAAAAATGAGTTAGGATAAAAGAAAAGACCACAAGGGTAAAATGGTAATTTCCCTGGTCAAACGTGGTCAAACTTGGTCAACGACAGTTTGTAAAATGTTTCGAGGAACTAGAATAAAATTTGTAGCAAAAGATTAGATATTAAAAGGATAAAGGAATAAAAAGTTAAGATAAATTAACTTTAGGGGTAATATTGTAAATTTTGGAAAGTTAGGGGGTTTGACCATAAAAGGCTGGTCAAACTTAGGAATGTTTTGGTAATTGACCAAAAGTATAGAAGAAATTAATTAAGAAAGACTTTGGAAGAAATTAGAAATATAAATAACAAGTTTAGAACTTATTATGAGTAAAATAGAAATTAAAGGAAAACTATGGGTAAGTAATGTAAATAACACATTTTTATGTGTTTAGAAGGTTAAGGAAATTAAATAAAGAATTTAGAAACAAGTTGTAAAAGAAACCGAGTTAAGACGGGGTTAAACGAGACCCGTATATAAATTAAGGTATACGAGGGGTATACCCATAATTTAATAAGTATAGGAGAAATCAATACTTAAAGTATTTTTAATGAAAATACAAGTTATATTGGAAAAAGAAATAAATACGTATGATACTCCGTATCATACGGACGTATACGAAAATTTTTGGTGTACATGAATAGTACTCGTATACGTGAATAGTATACGTATACATGAATAGTAAATACATATATATGAATAGTAACTACGTATATATGAATAGTCAAATATGAGACGTATACGTGAATAGTAAAATACGTATACATGAATAGTAAAATACGTATACGTGAATAGTGAAAAATACTAAAACCTAATACAAGGTCCGTATAAGTCTAAAGTGCTAACTGTGCAACTAAATAACTGCTAACGACATTAGTATGTTAATGAATTAGAATTGAGCTCGAAAACACTCCTAAATGAACGAACCCGTTTAACGGTATACTATTATACTTGGGTTAACCTAGGAAAAGGTTTAAGTTGAAAAGAGAACCAAATTAGTTCTAAGACACGGGATACTAATACTAGTTCTGGTTACAGATCTAGATAGTCGGAGGCGTTCGGTGGATTAGGCGAATGTGGTGTTAAGAGCTAGCCAATCTCCGGTGTACGGTATGGGATTCTTGTAGCTTGTTTGCTAACGGGGTCTACCTCGGTTTGTGTGCTATGTGTTATTGTGATACGACCAAACAGGATTAAGCATGAAACCGATTTACTGTATTGTTATTGTGTGTCCATTACACACTAACACGACTTGATTCAGAGCTTGTTCATTAACTATGTTTAGTAACAATTGTATAAGGTTACAAATACTCCAAGTTGTTAGTAGGTTAATACCGAGAGAGGTTTAACTAACCAATTGTCAATGAGACTTCAACTAACTGGAACTTGGGGGAAGAGGAATCCGGGACTGACTCCGGTCATGCATGTTTAGGTTAGGAGGTGCATCTGTATCAGATCTGTCTTCCGCAAATGGCTCGTCTACGACTTGTCGCCTAGGGTCGACAAACAGACCCGACCAGCTCGAGTGAATAGTTCGAGGTGGGAGGCAAATTCAGGAGGCGCGGGAGGGTCAAGCCTACATCCCTCATAACTTAAGAATTAATGTTTATTAACCCAATGGAGCTAATAACTCATTGGCTAGGGTTACTTTGACCCGACAAGAATAAACAATTCAGTTAGAGAACAACCAGTTCTTTTAAGAGAACGGTTGACACTTATAAGGTATGGTCAAACACGAGAACTAAACAATTCCCAGGCCTCGGGAGTTAGGAATCTAACTTACTTATTAATGGGCGCCCATTACGACGTTCGATTTATTGGAACTGTGAATGTTTCACATGGGTGTGTTGTTTGTTATCGTACTTCTTATTATTATTTGTATGAATAATCAACTGCATGTTTACGACAAAGTAGTCGTGTGTAGCCCTGTTAGCTTGTGGGCTGCACGTTTTCTGTACCAGCCATGTGCTGAGCCCCTTGGGGCCTGTGATTTAAACTTTGCAGGTAGGTGCCAAACGAGGACTCAACCTGAGAGTAGGAGCGGGTAGAGTACTTTGGGTTGCTTTTACATTTGTTACACGAGTTGTGCATGTACACTCGTTTAGTAAATTGATGAGATGTTAGTATGATGTATTAGGATATGAGATACTCGGTATAAGTTGTGGTTTATGATTTGTATTGTATAGATGCTCAAGTAATTATCCGGTTAGTCAGACCGTGACTTGTAAGAGAATAGGCCTAGTTAGTCACGTGGGTGACTAACGGCGGTAACACCAATTTAGTAGAACTTTTCCGCTGCGTTGTTAATGAATGAGATGGACTTGGGCGACGATCATTGTATTTGGAGTTGGGGTGTTACAGTTGGTGTTTCTATTTACCATATTTGGAGAATGAGGAATGAATGTGTTTTTTCTGAGATTAGGCCTAACAAGAATAGATGTGTTGCTAATATTCTAGGGGAGTTGAAGGTGAGATGGAACAGGTTTAAATTCCCAGCGATTAGGAGGAATATCAGAATTTGTAGAAGTTTTGGCTTGGAGGAATATTTGGAGAGATAGTTTGGTGTATAGGTGCTGCTTGTTTTTAGTAGTTAAATGTGGATTCTTAGGTTGTAATTTCTTTCTGTTTCTCAATATATAGTTTATCTTTTCTTTCAAAAAAAAATATATTAGAAAAGGTACAGTGTAGTAAAAAAAAGTGTACCACAGCCGGTGAGTTCAGTATTACACTGACCACTAGCATCTATCGGATATCATTTTATAAAGAAAAAGTTGTAGGGGTACATCTTAACATGTTTAAAGTACTAATGTGAGTTAAAATGATTTTATGCTGCAACGATTTGTTGATTGATACTGCAAGTAGTAAAACTTTGTATAATTCTATAATGTTATTTAAAATAATTTTACACTGCGATGGTCATTAGATTGGTATTGCAAATAGTAACCCTTTGTATAATTCTATCCGATAGTACGGGATTCGGAGAGTTAATGCCTATTTGTTGTGTGTAACCCAAGTGGAGAGCCCATAAAAAAACACGTATTTGCGGGCCACTTTTGTAACTTGGGCCTGGTTTGAAGAGTTCGACAACCCATAAAAATCGTTTGTCAAAGTGGGGTGCTTCTTCAAGCCTGGGTTCCTAGCGAAGAGCAGGTTCACGCACTCTACATCAACCCTAGAAATGACGGGATATGAGTAATGACCGTATCCTCGAGAAAAAAAAAGGTTAAGGGTTAGGCTTGAAATTATCTTGTTTTGGGGCGTACTTAAGAAAACTATTGATCCTATTCTTAAGTTAATGAAGAGATTCTCAAGTGGAGAATCCAATCCGATTTCAGCGAGCAGTTAGTCACTACTTTAGAGGAGAAGAATTGTGGTCTGATTTCCCTATGCCAAACAAGAGGTTCTTGTGTTCGAACAGCCAAACAAATGATTTGTTGTTTTTGTGACAACTGAAGGAATGTTTTTAGGATTCAGCATTATATACTCTTTTACCGTTATAAAGATTAGTTATTTTTAAAATTTTATTTTATATATTTAACGTTTCTAATGTATAAGATAATTGATAGTGTGGATTAGTATTCTATATGTTACTTTCATAAATTGTTTTTGTGCCATTCACGACTACTCAAACGTGTAGCCATGCAGAAGGCTAAGTAAACTCCGCTTTGATGTAGTGGCCTCAGGAAAGAATGCGGACAATCCTCTACTATACAAAGTCAATTTCTTAATACAGGCTGATGTAACTATACACATACTAGATTGAATTATGAAGTACGAATAAATGTTCATATAGATTTGTTAAAACTGTAGTACTTTTAATATATATAAAAAAATATATAACTATAAATATAATCAAAATAACTACATAACTATATCGGCTTGTAGCTAACATTGATTCCTACATGTGAATCAACTGGAAACCAACTAATTAAATGGCTAAAGCTTCCTAAAAAATTGTCTCTATATATTAAACACATCTTAGGTATATGGATCGTGTTTTACGTCAGGTTGATTTGATTTCCATTGGTTTCTTAAGCTCTCATCTCATCCACATTAGTGTGTCGTTTTCTCTTCTTACATAGTAAGTATGTGTTTTAGTTCATATCTATCTTCACTAAATCTTTATGTCCCAATCATCCTAGCGCATGGACCACCCACTCACCTTCTTTCATTATCAGCTCGTTTGGGGAACAGCTTCCAGCAGCAGACAACTTCTCAATTTCTAAAATCAGCAGGGTTCTACCAAACACCCAAAACCAGTAGCTGACAGCTTCTGCAAAATCATCAGCTGACAGCTTCTCAATTTTCAGCAGCAGGACCTAACAATTGTCTCTGCTTTTTAAAACCATCAGCAGACGTTCCACCAAACACCAAAACTAGCAGTTGACAGCTTCTACAAAACAATCAGCAGACAACTTCCCAATTTCCAACAGCAGGACCCAACAGCAGCCTCCAACAGCTGTCCCCAAACGAACCTTATTCATGACGCCCCCAATGGTGAAGTCAATCTGCCCTTTCAACGATGAGTAAACCAACCGGAAGCTAAGCGAATCAGAGAAAAGAATGTAATTTCATAGAATTTGAATTTGTAGCTAGTGTTTTCCTTCATACTGTACTTTTTAAGTAAATCCTGCTACCTCGATCTTGTGCTATATATATCTCAAATCCAGCTAGTAGCCCATAGAAATACGTTTCCATGTCTTTGTTTGATTAATGAACAAAGAATGGGTTCGCTTGGGGACAGCTGCTGTTGGGTCCTGCTGTTGGAAATAAAGAAGTTGTCTGCTGATGGTTTTACAGAAGCTGTCAACTGTTGGTTTTGGTGTTTGGTGGAACACCTGCTGATGGTTTTAAAAAGCAGAGACAGTTGTTAGGTCTTGCTGCTGAAAATTGAAAAACTGTCAGCTGATGATTTTGCAGAAGCTGTCAGTTGCTGGTTTTGGGTGTTTGATGGAAGCCTGCTGATTTTAGAAATTGAGAAACTGTCTACTGCTAGAAACTGTTACCCAAACCAACTCAATAATAATAATTTCTGCAATTCTGACCTTCCACAACCCCTAGCCCTACTTGTTTTATATATGTAAGGATGGTCCCGTACTTCGATTTCTATTTATTTATGGAATTTAGCCTCCCTTCCCCAATCCGAATGGTCCATTTTCTCAACTCAACAACAGTTTCTTGTATATATATTATACACACAAGTCCAGATTCGCTCTTCAATCTTGAATTAATTGCATACATATGCAAAGATACACTCAATCCGTAAGCTTTTATTTCTTAAAGCAATTATAGATGCAGAGGGGAACGTGGTAGCTAGCTCTGCAACTAAATGGAATGAATTATTATACAATCATCTCATTCACCCTATTTTTTATTCATGTTGATTGTACTCTCGACTTAATTGCCTCTTTCCTCTTTCTTATAATGTCATACCACTTAATCTTGGTTTGGAAATGATTTAGACTAATATATTACTACAATCTAATGTAACTACATAGTTACATATATATATATATATTTTTGTCAATCAAAATTGTATACTATTTGGTATCTAAAAACTGTACGTACTAATAATCTATGAATTCGTTTTTTTTTTAAATCGTATTAAGTATACATACTCTTTTTTTAACTGTACATTGTATTTTTAGTTTATAAAAACTGTATAACATAAATGTAATCGAAGATAACCTACACATGATTCTAGATATTATAACCTTCAACTTCAATTCTAGTCGTGATCGCAGTTCATATTTTAGATTAAGGTAAAACATTAATTTGATCTTGGGAAAATTCACGAGATACCCCTGTTTTCTTTCGTAATTCACAATATACCCCTGTGATTTTCATAATTCAACTTTAAACATGCTTAAATGTTGTCCAAAATTGATGAAACTTTACATGGACGATGCTAAAGTGTTATATTTTGGTCCAACATCAAACTTGAAGCTTTTTAAGCTCACATGTGACCTGTGGGACCCAGTGAATATGTGACTGTTCATTGGGTCCCACAGGTCACATGTGAGCTTAAAAAACTTCAAATTTGATATTGGACCAAAATATAACACTTTAGCATCGTCCATGTAAAGTTTCATCAATTTTGGACAACATTTAAGCATGTTTAAACTTAAATTACTAAAATCACAGGGGTATATTGTGAATTACGAAAGAAAACAGGGTATCTCGTGAATTTTCCCTTTGATCTTTAATGAGTTATAGTAATACTCTAATACGCCACCTTATGTCAGAGATTCTCTTCTACATTTTAAATACTATTCATAATGTAGATAGATTAAACGCTCAAATAACCACTTAAAGTGTAACTATTACAGACCATAGAGTCAGAGATGTCAATATAATTTAATACTCTTACTACATTTTTCAGGAAAAGGAGTATATTTATATTTATTTAGCAGCAATTATACGTGTAGTGCCGAACATGGAAATAATGCAATTAAGTGGAATCTTATATCAATTAATACACGCTATTATCCGTGACTTCGTCGCCCATTTTTCATAAGTTAGTTGCACTTTCAAATTTGCTCGCCATTATACATACATGATATACTATAATATTGTGGATATAATTGAATAAAACAATGTGTCCTTATAGATATGTAGAGTGAATAATTGTAGGAAAATGCTACTCCCTCCGTTCATTAATATCTGTCATTTTAGGATGTGATTCTTGTTCAAAAATATCTGTCATTCTAGCTTTTTGACACACTTCTTTCCACTTTTACCCCTACTATTTAATACTACTAAAAGTAATTATTATCTAAATAGAAAAGTAAAAAGTAGGGGCACATACGTCATTGTCCTACTTTTCTTAATAAGTGTGCAAGTTTCTAAAATGACAGTTATTGTTGAACGGAGAGAGTATAATATTGTAGCACGTAAACTTATTCCAGCAAAAAGTCAATTCGTAATTAGTACTATATGTATTGCTTCAAAAGGATATCTTTTTTTTTTTTTGAGTTTAAAAAAGGAAATAAAACGATGTAGTTTCATTTTGATAGTAAGGAAATCTTTCGTTTTATTGGGTTGCGAGTTTGTTAAGCAGTAGAAGTAATCACGACTTTAAAAAGTCGGTGAACCGGATCCCTGTGAGTAATATTCCTGATGCTATAGACAATATAGCAGAGGGTTCAGTTAATTGTCTGACTTTGGTTATTGCTTTAACTATACTTCAACATAAATGCAATGTAATAGTCGTACTACTACTACAACTTAAGTGAATGTGAATAATGAACTTGACGTTGACGTAAATCATCTTTAAAGTATTGTTTGTCCGAATCATGTCTGTACTGGCCCTACTGGGGTAGGTGAGTCGTCCAGCTAGGTCATTGATCATTTTCACATTTGTCGGGTTTGTTTAAGAGCCAACTGTTTTTTTTATACTATTGAGTTTTCTATAAGTTCAAAACATTTGACATACTACTTTTACATAATTTTTTTAGTAAATTACTCAAACCTCCTTTAGGATTTGAGATATTACAGTTAATCCTCTTATGATTATCATAATTATTAGTAACCACCTCAAGGTTAAGGTATCTTTGACTACGAGCCCCCAAACTATAACTCTGTTATTATAAAGTTAACTACGTGTTGATCTATCAACTTAATCACTTTAATAATACCAGGTTGGACAACAAAACTGCTTAATCAACATCGTCTCTCATCCCACTTTAGATGCATTTTTTAGGCCAGGTTGACATTTTTACAAAAATAACAATACAGATTAAGTAGTGGTTTTTGTCCAGTCTGACATTATTAATGTGATTAAGCTGATAGGTCAACACGTAGTTAACTTTCTACTAACAAAGATATAGTTTATGGGTCACAGTCAAAGATACCTTAACCTCGAGATGGTTACCAGTAATTATGATAAACACAATGGGGTTAACTGTAATATCCTAAATCCTCAAAGGCCAGTTCAGTAATTTACTCTAATTTTTTTAAAATATATATCTTATATTATAATTTGTACAGAGTAATTATATTATTATTCAAATTCATGTAGGAATGGCTTCGTCCGGATAATTTTTTGTTCAAAAATCTATTCGGACCCTCATTCCTTTTGCTTTTCTTCATGGTGAAATAGATTGAACCGTTCAACTAGACATGTTATGATAATTTGTTTTGAACTTGTAGATAAGCTGATGATCATTTTTTTAAAATATAATAAATATATATTATATTGAATTTTGGAAAACTCATCAGATACCAATAAAATACTTGTTAAATCATAAATTAGGGGTTTGTTTTTGAATTTTTGTGACTATAGAAAAAATTAATTCGCGAGATGTCACAATTGGATTTATAGAAGATTGAAATATATATATCTTAATTATTCACAATATACCACATTACTATATTAAAATTGTAAATTCCCGCACATATTGATAAATATATAAATATAATAAAATCTAAACTAGTTGATATAGTGATTAAATCTTTTTAAGTTATATATACATATATTTTGTGAACATTCAAATCATAAACATTTATAAGATATAATATATTATTGGGAATTTAAAATGTTATTATAAATATATAAAATAGTACTATGATATAAAATTTGGAATTTTCATTATTTTTTCAGTAACTTGGTCAAATGAAAAACTTGAAAACAAAGAGAATGAAAACTAAAAATTCCCGATAATAGTACCATATATCTAATGATGTTTGTCTAAATAACATATTATATTTTTTTATAATTTTGTAATTCTTAAGTTAGTAAGAACATGCATATTTAGAAATATACATATGTATATTTTTACATCTATTCTTACAGGTTTGAGTCATTCTATCAACTAATTTTGATTTTTTTATTATTTTTGTAGAATGTTTTATTATCTTATTTATTTGTGTGGTATTTTGTGAATTAAAATATTTAATGTGGTATACTTTGAAGTAAATTAATATTGTTATTATAGGGGTATTTTGTTTTTGTACGTGTCTAATTGTGACGTCCAACAAATTAAATTTATGGCATGGTAAACTATTTATTTGAAACTGTGGTAATTTCTAAATTACCAAACTTTTAGATAATATTCCATGAAAATTTTCTTACATTTTTATATAATTTATATTTAAAATTATTTATTAAATTATATTAATTATATGAAAATTTTAAAAATTGGACATACAAGCACAAGCTAGACACCTATAAACATTCTAAAAGGTCGAATTAACCTAGCCGGGCCTTGCGCAGGTCATAAAAAACGAACTGAAAACAAGTTCAATATATCGTAAAATTGTCACTAACCCATGTGCTCACCTAAATGATCAAACCCTAGCTCTATATATGTAACCAAGACTCATGGGAAAATTGGTACAAAAATTATATTCTCTCTTATGTAATATGATGAATAAAATTCGATATTTGAAAATGTTAGAGCATAAGTTTTGGAGAGATGTAATTTATCAGGTTGAAATTTGATAGACTGAGACAACTGATCGAGCATGTATTCTAAAACTTTAGATTAATCTCTGTCGTAACAAGGTAATAACAACAAAGCAACAAGTCATTTTTAGATACAGCTCAATCAAATCTTACAAATCAGGCAACGAATAAAGGATGAAACCTAATATTAACAAACCATTAAAGGCTGGATGAAGCCTATTATCTTACAATTCATTATCACATGAGATTATCTACAAAAGCATTGACCTTGTTTGTGTTGGTATATTTCCGAATATATTGCACTAGGAGACGTCTTCAGATGAAGTAGCAAATTAGGATAACTGGATAAGGATAGTACGTAGGAAAGCTATTACTACCTTTTCATTTTTGTGTAATTGCTGATTTGCTCACTTCAATGCATCTGAGATTTTGTGTCCGTCAAGGCAGCTTGGGTTGTAACTTGGAACAAAGTGAGTTACTCTTTTTCCTTGTTGGGATTTTTTTTTCTATGGGTTTTACCCAGCAAGGTTTTAATAAGGCTTTCTAGTAATAGGTTGTAAGTTCTTAAACTTTTGAGTTAATAAAGCCTCCGGGGACTTAATCATAAAAAAGGGGAAAATTCATGAAATGTCACTATATTTTTTGCTAATTCATGAAATGCCACTAAAAAAAAAAAGTCACAAAATGCCACTATATTTCCAGGAAAGCCATGAAATGTCATTATATCCATTGATCAGAATGAAAAATAACAAAAATACATCTACTAGTTAATAAAGTATTTTTAAAGTTTACAATATGCCCCTAAATATTAAAAATTCACCAAAATTCATGAAATTCAAAATACTATAAAAATATAAATAAATATATAAATATAAAATTGCAAACAATTAACAAAATATTAAAAATCTTAAAAATTGAAAATAGTAAATGTTTTTAGATGTTTTTAAATTATTCAATACCATATAATAGAATATAGAGTTTCGAAAACATAATTCATATCAATCTTTCTACTAATTTGTATCAATTAAGTACCATAATTTATATCATTCATTTTTAATTATATTTTTCTACCAATTTGAATTATTTATTCAAAGTAGATTAAATTATATTTTAAACTAATATTGTGAAAAATATTTTAAATTTATGATATATGCAATACAAAATATAACTGTTAAAAAAATTATAAATATCTTCAACTACAAAATAATTTATTTTCTATAAATAATATCAATTAATAGAAAAAATAATTTCAAAATGACATAGTTCAGTTTCTAAAAAAATAGTGGTATTTTGTGACTTTCTTTTTAGTGGCATTTCATGAATTAGCCAAAAATATAATAATATTTCATGAAATTTCTAAAAAAAACATATTTGATGACATAGTTCCACAATATATTTAGGTTTTATGGGTCATATATTTACCTCCAATAATATAATATCACATATGAAGCAAACACAAATAAAACAGTAACAAATACTTATATCAAAACGACAAGGCCTACTAATTGTTGTGACTACCCTCATCACTGCGATCTGGTGGTTGTCATCAAAATATTGAACTAAGAAAATCACGCGTAAGGTAGACATCGAAAAAGATCTATTCAAGACTGCTGAAACTGCTGTATTTATTTACTGCTTTAAACGATGACAATAATATTTATGTATCAGGCAGGTGTAACATATCTCGTAGTGCCTCTTATCATAGAACATGGAAAACATTTTATAATTGTTGGTTGTGATGTGCCTATAAGTAAAAAGTATGAAAAAAGGCATGAGGTTAATTATATAGCTCATGAAAGTGACATACAAATAAAACTATTCCGTTATTCTCGCTTATGACCTGATATGTGTTAGTAGTTTTTATCCTTTCATTTTTGGAATTGGATTCAAATTCAATATTTGAGGTTACCCATCAATCCATTTTTTCAAATCTAATGGTTGTCATTAGACTGGAAACCTTACGATGTCTTTCCCGTGGGAATGTCAAATCAAATGTGGGTACTATATGTACAAACTATTCCATATTTGAAATTCATGCATCTCTCGGGAACCAAAGTCTGACTTGCTAAATAGATATCATTGAATAATACTAGTAAGAAGAATAAAAACATGCATAATTATATTTCCATATATCAAAATGATCATCTCGAATTTTCTTCCACTCGGGTTCTGCCAGGAAATAGACTAACGTGGCGGCGCAGCCGTGATTGAGCGGCCATGATGTCTTCATTCAGTTTAAAGTCAGTTTAGATAACTGAGAACACAAGCTCAAACGTCACATGTGGAAGGTTTCGTCTTTGTCTTCGTAATTGCATCATTGCACAACTAATAAAGTTCTCTCTAGTGTTAAAATACAATTTGTGATGTATATTTAGATTATCTCATTTGTATATTGTGAATTACGATTGTGAGTTAATGATTGTGGACAAGTAAGATAGTATAGAGATTTATGTGGTTCGTTATTGAATGATGTATTTCACAAGGTTGACAAAGGTTATGCTATGATTAAGAGAATACAAGTGAGTAGAAAGTATTAATGTGTATGAATATCCTGATAAATAAGGTATTTATTACTATTTATAGAGAAAGAGACTAACTCGTTATACTGGCTTACTGCTAGTCTTCTGGTTGGGTTGATGACATGGGCTATCCTACGTGGAATAGCCCTGACGTCATCCAGGTAACCTTGTCAAAGACAACATTTTCTTTCTTTGTGTTGCTTCTTCACTAACTATGAAGAATGAGACATCAATCTTGGGGTATTAATGAAATATCAGGGATGTGTGATTATAGTAATGACCGGTAACCCAATATAACTGATGGAACTGGATATCAATGTTGTGTGTATCAGGTATGAGTGCTCTATGTAAAAGTCCTCAAGACTAGCCGGGAAGTTGACCAGGGTTTTCTAATAAAGAACCTTGACTAACTGTAGACAAGGGTAATTAGACGGGTCTCTGTGGGGGATCCGGCCTTATTTGGAGCGGCTAACGTTGAACTCTGGTTTTTGTTTTGGGATCGAAAATCTTAAACCGACTTGCTAGACTCGATGATTATAGATGGTCACCTTGTTCCCCAGTTATTGATTCTATTTTTTCGATATAAGAAAGTGTGATTAATTCTTGAATTGGCTTTAATTATCACTAATTTGTACGATTAAAGGAAGTAACGCGTCAACAACAAAACAATTAACGTGCAAAATATCAAATACTCCATTTGTCCCGAATTGATTGTCCTGGTTGTTTTATGACATATTTTTCTACTTCAATATTAAACATATAAGATAAAATAATTTTATAAAACTAAATTTTCTAATATATAGTTTATTATGTATAAGGAATCATTGCAAAATTTTAATTTTTAAAATTATTTTATCTTATATATTAAATATTGAAATCAAATAATATGTCCAAATAATAAACTGAACGGACGGATTAGTATCAAATCGTGTGTCTCGTGACAGGTGGCTGAAGAAGAACGGTTTTTTTTTTTTTTGAAAATAAAAGAAGAACGGTGTTAATGGAGGAGAAAAAGAAACAAAAACAATAAGCGCAAGTTGAGTTGTCGGCCGGCACGGCAGTGTTGCTTTCTTTTGACAGATGGCAATCACTTTAATTCTTCTATTCAAGTGGAAGTATTGCAAACACTGTTGCGCCGAAGAACTCGAGGGATCCAAACTCCGTCTCGGCGTCAAAAGATAAGCTAGAAAATAAAGAGTGACATGAAGATAACTTCAATAAACATTATAAGATAAGTCAACCTATTCAAAGTAGCTATAAAATTAATACATCAAGGTTTGGTTTGTTTTTGCATTTTTGTGTCATATGTCAATAGTCACGTCTTTTATTGACCATTAATCAGGGCAGAGGTAGGGGTTATTACAGTGGTAAAGATGGACCCAAATTCTTAGCTACATATGATTGTAGTTATCTTGGCTACATCCAAGATTATTTTAGTCAAATTAGAATAAAAAATATCTTTACAGTAAGATAATTTTGTAATTAATGAAATATAGTGGACAAAACTGCAAATAGAATAAACAAACAAGTGAGCGTAACACTACATCGCCCATTTCTTTTTTTCTTTTTATTTATATTTATCCCACAACAATAATTTAAATAGTTTTACCTTTATTATATAAGTCCAAAATGGAAAAAAAATTATATCATTGTTCACATAAATTCAAGCTCTTCAAAATAAGACCAGTCATGGATATGTTTTGATAACTTTTTTTAAAAAAAAATTTACACGTATATCATGATATTTTAATGTGATGATGTATGTACATATTTTAATGTGAGAATGTACATGTTTTAATGTGACAATGTACATGTTCAAATGTGAGAATGTACATGTTCTTTAATGAACATATGTACATGTTTGTATGGTCATATGTACATGTTTTCTCTCTTATATGTACATATTTTAATCTGAAACTGTACATATTTAATGATTCGTACAGGTTTATGTGACCATCTGTATGTTTTTAATGCAAGGATGTACATGTTTTTACGTGAGAATGCACATATTTTAATGAACATTTGTACAGGTTTGTATGACCATCCGTACAAGTTTTCTTTTACGTTATATACACTATAACCCTTATTGAAAATTGAAATACCCCTAACTTTAAATAATTAAATAATGGGAAATATATATTATTTAGGGGATTATGAAACCTTAAGAAAGCACATAAACACTTAGGCGTTAAAAACGCACTAAACTCCTTAAGGTCAAAAACGGGCGTTAAGCCGGACCTTAAGCTAACCAAAGTTATATAAGCTATAAACTCATACCGAGTCAATCAAGGATCATTATATGACCTTTACCACACAGGACCTCACCTAAAACTGAGTAAAAATGCAAAAGGCCCGGGAGTTCCCTTGAGGCCCGAAAGTCCCGGAAACACCCGGAAATACTTTATAAGATGAAATAAAGCATTACACTTCATTCCAAATGCATCATAACACTTTATTAAACATATAAGATGAAGTCTAACGCTAAATTCTCAATTAAACGCAAAGTGCTCGGAGGTACCCGTTGGGGGCCCTATAAACCCCCGGGAATGCCCCGGAGGGATGCCGAGGTGGCACGAACTCCTATATAATTCATTCTTAGAGTTCCTATAATCATTATTCATCATTCTAAAGAGAATGCTCGAGCTACTTTTTCAAAAATAAACAAAGTGCTCAGGGGAAATTCTTAACGCTCCTGTTTTACCCCGGGAGTGTCCCGGTAGCCCGGGAATTGTGTCATGAGTCAATATAACCCCATATAACTCAATGTAACACCTTAGTATATCATTATTGACCATAAACAATGTTTATAAACACTTGGAACTCGTTGCGACAACTTATTTACCAAAATATCCTTAAAGCACAAAAACACACTTTTGGGTGCCTTAAAAATGCGTTATACGCTATTACCTTGAAGTTTTTAAGGGGCCACGAGGTGATAATCTTAAATGGGGAGGAATTGACCATCTAAATCAATCAAAACCAGTGCTAAAATAATAGCACAAGTGGGCCCGAAATTGAGATCAAAATGTACTATAAAATCAGCATTTTACCTTAGAACTTTCATCTTTTACCTTGATATAAATATACCAAATAAATGTTGTGACTTATAACATGTTACAATATGATCCTAATGTAATATAATGTGACAAAGACCACGTTAAAAATCAGTCCCACATGGGCACCAAAGTGGCCGATTTTTAGTAGTCAAAAAGCAAGAAATGAACTTGTAAAATGTCTTGTAACATGGTGACTCATCTTTCCATATACCATATGACATTATGTAAAAAGAATCTTAGTCCAAGGAGGCCTCTCTTATTGTCGAAACCTGCAGGAAACAACAAGGGGATTAATTTAGGTAAAGCCATGAAATTAAATACATAAAGCAAATCCTAAATCTACTTTAGTCACATGTGTGTACTAGATTAATACATGACAATTAAGCAGCTCATTCTATAGCCTAAAGCTGCCAAAATCATGCAAGATAAAGGGGGTTTGATTGTTGTATATTAGTCAAATAAAACATCTATCTAACTATGCATGTTCCTATGTCTAATATAAACAAAAAATCAAATGCTACCTACAACCCTTATTGCCGAAAATATGCAAGGAATTAAGACAACATTAGCATGGGTATTCATCTTAGAAAATTCAAAAGAAATAACTACCTACCTTTGCCCTTGTCATCTTGTGCCCATTGACAACCTAAGTCTCTTTTCTCCTCCTTCATGTGCCGAAAGCCTAGCTGATTGGGAGGCTTTATGGAGCCAAGAGGTAAGCAAATAAACAAAGGAAAAGTTTAGCCAACTTTGACATTATTGTGCCAAAAATTTCCTTCCTTGCCTAACCTCTTATTCTCATTATGTGAGCTTGCATTCCTTTGCTCCTCACTTGACCGATTTTTGTAAGCTTCTTCCTTATCTCTTTCTTTCTTCCTTAGCTAGCTTCTTCTTGTGAGCTTCAAGCTCCATTAATGGAGATTTAACCTTAAACTCCATTTTTGTGTTAAATTCCTAGCAACTTCCAACAAGTCTTGAAGCAAGAATCATCCTAGAAACCTAGCAAGATTTCACCAAGCTTTAGTACTCCAAGGAGTTGTCTTGATTCAACAACAACTCAAGGAACAAACAAGATCAAGTTAAGGTATATTTCTTGTTTGAAAATCCTAGCAAATACCTAAGTTAATGTTCGAAAATTTCAAGCTTCTAAACCAATGTTCTCTTCACCATTTCATGAAGGAAACTTGGATCTCCAACCATCCTAAGGTGTACCGAAAATTACTTGACAAATACTTAAGGTAAACTCTTGTAAACTACTCCAAATCTTACTTATAAATCCTTGTTAGAAGTCTAACACTTGGATCTCCTAAACCTATATGTGGAGGCCGAAAATTCTACATCAAAATAGCATTGGAAGAGCTTGGAATTCAAAAGGAAATCAAATACAAGAATCATCTTGATTTAAGGAGTAAGTTTCTATAATTAAATCTATTAAGTTTAAGTTTGATTTAAGCTTCAAACTTTGGTACAAAAATTTATGTACAAACCTTGGATAAATTAAGGCCAAAAACTATAGGTTATATTACCAAGAAAATAATTTATAACATACAAGGTAAGGTTATTACCTTAAGATATAATTTTTGTATTATAAAAATTATTTATGATACATATATATTAAGGCCGAATGTTCTAGGAGATAAATGTTTAATTTTGAGCTTATAATCATCCTAAGTCATTAACATAATTTTTAGAAGTGTTATATGGCTTATATAAATTTATATATACTTATTATAAGATATAAATCAAGCTTTAAAACCATATAGTTAATATTTGTTACAGCTGAGAACAAAAGGGTTCATTTGGTGATTTTTGAAGAATATAAGTATATTAGCTTATATTATAAATTTTGGGAATATTAAAAATAGCTACAAGTATTTAAATGGCTAATTTATAAAGTTATGTGGCTAAATTGTAAATTTTGAAAAGATTAGTGTACTAATAATAAATGCCAAGAGTTAAAAGACTTATTTGGCATAGTTATGATATAATATAAGGTAGGAATTAATATTATGAATTTTGGTTAAATTAAACAAGTGTTTAAGTGTTAAAATAACATTTTATAAAGTTTTGGGGCTATTTGGTAATTTTTGGAAAATATGGTGTAAAACCGAGATACATATGATTTTCTGGGTGTATCAAAGTATTAATAATGAAATTAGGCTTTGGTCAAAGTGTTGACCAAAAACTTTGGGTTAAAATTATTTATGAAAATATTAAGTTTATAAAAGTTTTGGGGTGAATATGTAATTTATGAAAGTTTATATATAAAACCGAATTGGATATGGGGCGAAAACATAAATTGTAGGAAGCTTTGGGTCATTTCGGTATTTTAGAAAATTAAATATTGAAACTATGATTTATGAGTTAATATGTAACTTATATAAAGTTTTGGGGTTAAAATGTAAATATAGAAAGTACATGTTGAAAACCGAGAGTTTATGGGATTATTTAGTAATTTATGGAAGTTAGTATATTCAATTTGTAATTACCAAAAGTTATGTGGTTAATTAATAATTTACAAAAGTTAAAGTGTCCAATATATAATTACCGAATTTATAAGGTTGGTTTTGTAATTTAATAAAAAAAGGAATTAAAACTAGGTAATATAATGTATTTTGGAGTATAATGTAAAGTTTATAAAATAATTGTGGTTATAATAAAAATAACCAAACTATATTAATATATAGAATAAGTGAAAACAATTATAAGTACATAATTAATGAGATGAAGATATACTATAAAATGGAAATTCATTATCACATGTAGTTGCACATAAAATAACGAACTGTTAAACTATCTCGAACCACTGTTAAATAACAGGGAGGAATAAAGAACATACGGGGCTAGTATAATATGAGTATTAGTCCTGTATCAACAGTACTGTAATAGTTAGTGCTAGTTGTATTAACAGTACCCGGTATTTGCATTTACATTTAACAGCGTTACGGGGAGAATCTACTAAGCGTGTACTGTCAAGCTACCAATTTTCACGGTGAACGGTTATGTTAATGTGTGTCTGAATGTCCTAAGGATTTTCCTGAGGTCCAGACGTTGTGTGTTTAAATGTTAAGAGCGATATCTACGATTTATGTATATTATCTTGTATACTGTATTGCTCGACACTGTTGCGTTTTATTTTATGCGAACGACTTATGACTGGAAGTTTATACATCTAAACTCGAACAAGACTAAATAACCTTTAGGTATTATGAGAACCTAACTGGCGGTCAACTGACATAGTCTTACACTCAAGGATTGGATATTGTAATTAATTAAAGAGCTAACTTACAAGAGAGGAATCCAGTTAGTTTCGACTATCTGGTTGCGCAGCGTGATCACTACGAGGGACTACTATGGAGAGTCATCCAAGGGAATCCATCGTCCACATTCGATGATGGCAGAGGGCACTACTGTTGGTGCAGGCTTCGGCCAAATTTGATGTCTTTAAGGCAAATAAAATATCCAGGGCCATAGGGTCAGCTGGCAGCAGGTTCCTTTGGAACCCAGGGGACTACTGTCCATTAACAAGTTAATAAGGGTTGTCCTAACCTGACGCCCGAGGTGGAATTTAATTGGAAAGTTTAAATGATTGGTTAAAAGGAAAAGGGACATGAGGCCAACTAACAAGTACAGTTAATTAATACGCGTATCTTGTTTGGTTACTGATTATTGATTACTGGTTATTGTTTATGTGCTGATATTGTTGGATGAATTGTTATATGTTTAATTAAACATTCACAGTTGTTATTATTATTGTAAACCGGTATAGCATGTAATGAATCTAATATCAAGATGGCTAAACGACTTAAGGAATCCAAATGATTTAAGACTACATTTAGCATACCAGCATATAGTTTGCTGAGCCCTTCAATGGGTCAAACATTTCAGGTTACTGAACGAAGACATAAGCCGGAGTGCGGGACACAGGGTAGCTGTTGTATTTTCAATAAACATATGTTAGTTTTATCAAGTACTGTATTATGGAGTTTGTTGTATTGGGTTAGTTGCTCATTTGTTTTGGATTTGGATTGTAAGTTTAAGATTGCTCAGTATCTAGTCATCACAGCGGTGGAGTTGAAGTTGATGGATGGAGTAAGGTTGCCTTGTTACTCACATGGGTGGGTAACGGCGTGTAACACCAAACGTTAGATAGTTTTATTTTCCGCTGCGAATTATATTTTGTTATGCTACGACTTACGATTATATTACAGGATTATGATTTGGGGTGTTACACTTATAGCATCCATTATACTATTCTGTAAAAAAAAACATACCACGTCAGCGGATGTAGCCAGAATTACTACATCTGGTTGTAGCTAAGACACACCCAAGAAAAAAAATCACACTTTGGTCAGAATTAAATTCAAACCTAGATAATGCTTTCATCTTTGGGCGTGTCTTAGCTACAACCGGATGTAGTAATTCTGGCTACATCCGCTGACGTGGTATGTTTTTTTTTTTTACAGAAAAGTATAATGGATGTTATAAGGGTTATAGTGTATATAATGTAAAAGAAAACTTGTACGGATGGTCATACAAACCTGTACAAATATTCATTAAAACATGTACATTCTCACGTAAAAACATGTACATAATTGCATTAAAAACATACAGATGGTCACATAAATGTACGAATCATTAAATATGTACAGTCTCAGATTAAAATATGTACATATAAGAGAGAAAACATGTACATATGACCATACAAACATGTACAAATGTTCATTAAAGAACATGTACATTCTCACATTAAAATATGTACATACATCCTCACATTAAAATATCATGGCATACATGTAAAATTAATTTTTTAAAAAAGTTATCAAAACATATTCATGACTGGTCTTATTTTGAAGAGCTTGAATTTAGGTGAACAATGATATAATTTTTTTCATTTTGGACTTATATATTAAAAGTTACAACTATTTAAATTATTGTTGTGGGATAAATATAAATAAAAAGAAAAAAAGAAATGGGCGTTGTAGTGTTAGGCTCCGACTTGTTTGTTTATTCTATTTGTATTTTTGTCCACTATATTTCATTAATTACAAAATTACCCTACTGTAAATATATTTTTTATTCTAATTTGACTAAAATGACCTTGGATGTAACCAAGATAGCTACAGTCACATCTAGCTAAGAATTTGGGTTTTTTCTTTCCATAAGAAGATTTTTGTTAAACACAATCATTAACTCCCAAATCTAGATATAAACGACTAGCTAGTAGCAAATGTCTGAGTGATTAACTGATTATAAACAAATATATTTTCGTTGAGTTTGAGTTGTTTTGTGTAGTTCAGGATATTACGTTGGCATGTTGATCACCTTTATTAAAATGTTAATCTACACGTCTATGAATTTCATTGCATCCTTTAATATTTTATATAAATATTTAAAATAAACAAATAAAACAGTTTAGATAGTTGAAATACAGTGGCAAATGTTGTACAAACATTTGTTCCGATAATGACCGCTGCAAAACCCAATTTATTGGCTACAACTAATGTAGCTATATATAGCTATATACATGTACATTTGGTTATTGAATACTGTACATTTGATCATTCAAAACTGTACTGATGTATATGTACATGTATACAGTAAATTATGATATTTCTGAATTTGTACAAAATGTACATACTAACTTTATAAACTGTACAACAAACTTATAAAACATGTACATTTACTCTATACAAACTGTACCATGAAAAATGTAGCCAAAGATGACTACCTACAGTTGTAACTAAGACTCATTGGCTGCAAAATGTTTGTCGATAAAGTCGGTTGTAACAACAAAAAAAAAAACTGTGTAATTGGTCATTCAAAGTGGGTTTATTATTAACTGATAATGACCGATTGTAAAGATGTTGTCAATAAAGTTCGTTGGTAACACATAAAAAAAAAAAGCAATCTCTTTAAAGTGGTTCATTGGTAAAGTTTTTAATAGTGTCACGCTGGTGAGTTGTATACTTAAAAAAAAAAAATACAAAAGAACATATTATTATGTGGGAAAAAAATTCTGAAATAATACAAGGGGACAAAAAATATACCCGTATTAACCTCTCTCCCAAACTAATTCAAGAGACGATTTCACTTTTTCCCCTCGCCACGTTGGCGCTAAATCAACAGGCCGGTTGACAACATTGGTCTATTACTTATGAAAACGTCTCTTAAGGAGACGATTTCTGCTTAGAAAAGGATGAAATCGTCTCTTGAAGAGACGATTTCACGGGTCGTCCTTAATAACCACAATTTTTCCCTTATTCTTCCTCATTTCTCTTCTGTTGTTTCAGCAACGTACTCCCTCCATCCTTGCGACATCTACTGCTGCCTCCACCGCCACAACCTACGCCGCCCACCACCGGAGACGCCGCCGCCACAGTTCTCCGGCGCCACCAACCTGCAACAACACCCTAGTTCAGTCTCTACACTTATATCAAGTTGTAAGGTAATTTCTAACCCTAGAAATTAGGGATTGTTAGTTAATTGCTAAATTGGTAACTTGTTACATGTGCTTGTGTGTTAAATTGTAGTTGTAATTGATTAATTAATAAGTAGTAGTGATAATTGATTGTTGATTTGTGAAATTAGGAAAGTGTGGTTTTTTGAGAAATTATGAAATGTTGAGAAATTGTGGAAGTTTGTGAAATTGAAATCACAATTGTTTGTTTGTGCTGTTACATAAAATTATATGTAGTTCATAATGTTGAATTATAGGGTTAGTTGCATATTTTTTTCTAAGATACAAGCTTTTGATATGGTTGAATCTCTATTATTTAATATTCAGTTACACATGGATCCCGGTCCACCTCGTGGTTCCATACTTCGACATCAGCGTAGTCATAGGTCTAGATCTGTGTGGGATGGGAACGAGTATCAGGTGTTACACTGTCGCCATTTCGAGGCTAGTTTATGACGTGGCAGGCATGTACGTTACGATGAGAGGATGCGCCCATATTTGGAGGCTTCTGGATTCATTGGGATGGCTAGTCTAGAGTTCATCTCCTTGGACTGGCATCTGATCACTGCACTTGTAGATAGATGGCGTCGAGAGACCCATACTTTTCACATGCCGACAGGAGAGATCACCGTCACATTGGAGGATGTTGCCATGCTTACTGGCCTACCTATAGATGGACTACCAGTCACGGGTACCACACACAGAGATTGGGGAGCGTTGTGCGATGACCTCCTTGGCGCTAGGCCGACCGATCTAGGACGTCATAGTAGGATCAAGCTTAGTTGGTTGGGTTCTACTTTTGGACAGTTACCTGAGCATGCAGATGAGGTGACGGTCATGAGGCACACCCGTGCTTACATACTGATGCTACTAGGTGGGACTGTTTTTGTTGATCGGTCGGGGAACCAGCTCCATCTGATGTTCTTGCCACTTTTGGAGCACTTCGACCAGGCCGGACAGTACAGCTGGGGTTCTGCATGTCTAGCATGGTTGTACCGACAACTGTGTCTAGCGTGTGATGCTGGGGATAGTGGTATCGCTGGGGCGCTGGTCATCCTACAAATTTGGGTGTGGGAGAGATTTCCTTATATAGCTCCCATCCGTCGACATGGCCATCATACTGGCCCACTTCCTTTACTTCCGCTTGCACATCGCTGGCATGTCGAGTTCGATGTGACCGGACACTCCACACATGTGCTCACTCACTACAAAGAGGCATTTGATAGGCAGACACCGCATCAGGTGAGTGTTGATTTTTTCGTATGTTGCATTGGTTTCTTTACACGAACATTTTGTCTTTAACTTTTATTGTCTATTATTTCAGATTGTCTGGCAGCCCTACACGGATGAGGTGTTACAGTCTCTTCCTCAGTATTGCTTGGTTGGTCACCACATTGCACGAGCTCGGGTGTCACTTATATGCTTTCATATAGTGGAGTGTCATCTTCCGGATCGTGTGATGCGACAGTTTGGCGGGAGGCAGTTTCCACCGGATGATCATAGGACAGACGGGGATGATGCACGGGTTGATCTACACAGCATCGACTTGAGAGGCCGCACCGAATGGAACAAGGCAACTCACCATTCAGAGTACATTTCCCTGTGGAACCTGCGTGTTGAGAGAGTGGTCGATCTACAGTTGGATGATCCTAGTCCTGCGTATGAAGAGTGGTACGGTCGCAACACGAGGAGATACATTGGCCGTACGGGAGCTCTATTGGGATATATGGTGAGTAAATATGATTTCACTTGTTTTATTTTAGTCTTATGACATATTATTTTGTTATATTCATATGTTGAATTGTTTGTGGTCTAGGGGAGACCACAAATGAGGTCATCGGCATGCTAGAGTCAATGCATGTCGATGAAGCTCTCACTAGTCTACGGTTGATGAGAGACGAGTACAACAACACGTACTACGTCCTTCCACGGTCATAGCATGTCCCAGTAGCTGCCCCAAACGAGGAAGATGCTGATGCCACTGCGGATCAGGGTAGGAGAGAAGGGCGTGGTCGTCGTCCTCGTGGTCGAGGTGGAGGAAGAGGACGTGCACGTGGTCAAGTTCCTGAGGTAGTAGATCATCAAGAGGCGTTCGACATCGCCGGTAGTATGACCATATCTCAGATCGTTGATCCTACGCAGCAGGTCGACACTACTGGATTTGCGTATTTTGGGAACAGCTCAGGCTTTCCCGGGGCATCATCCTCCGGTGCTGGGATGAGCATGGAATTTGACATCATGACGCCGGCTTCAGACCTAGCTTTAGCCTCTACATCTACTCCTGGAGCACTACTTAGGGATAGAGATTCCCGAGATTGTCATGATGTAGGGGATCTAAGTGGTCGTGACCTTGATCCTACTCTTGCATCAGCAGTTGAGGATCCTGCACCTAGAGTGACTAGGACGTATGTACGACGTAGTAGACATAGATGATGTAGGTTGTTACATTTTGTAAACAACTTGATTTTGAGATTATATTACTATTGTTTATGTATTCTATCTTATAAACTATTACATTTGGTTCACATTTTGATTTCTTATGTTTCTGTGACGTTACAAATGTTTTGAATTTGTTCTGAGTACCGTGAATGTGTGAGAGTTCATAATATGTAGAGGTTGTTTGTTATGAATTTGTGGTGTTACAGCCCTTGGAAGATGTTCCAAGTGGGTGTGTTGTTGAATTGTGGTGTTCCAACACTTAGAAAATTGCCTAAGTGCTGTGAACAGGTGAAATCGTCTCTTGAAGAGACGATTTCATACTTATTTCAGTATAAATCGTCTCTTCAAGAGACGATTTCAACTGTTTTAAAAAAACGTCTGACTATGAACCATGAAATCGTCTCTTCAAGAGACGATTTCACTTGTTCAAAATAAACCAGGCCGGCGATTCATACAAGGGTGAAATCGCCTGTTGAAGAGACGATTTCTAGAAATCGTCTCTTCAACAGACGATTTCACCTTGCCCACCGTCCTGCTGATTCAGCGCCAACGTGGCGCGAGGAAAAAGTAAAATCGTCTCTTGAAGAGACGATTTCTTCTTTGATAATTAATGAAATCGTCTCTTCAAGAGACGATTTCTCCCGGGAGTGTTATTTCAGCAATTAGTTTGGGAGAGAGGTTAATATGGGTATATTTTTTATCCCCTTGTGTTATTTCATAATTTTTTTCATTATGGTCATAGCCACGGCCACCGACAAAGTTTCAAAAATGGTAGTGTAATAATGACCAATGAAGGGATCATCGATGGACTGTTTAGCCATATAATACTATTAGTATCTTTATCAATGAAATATCTTATCGCTGTTAATTAATGCTTGTCCATAAATAGTTACATTAATTATTAGTAAAATAAAACAGTTTATTATAAATTGTCTGCTATATTTGAACTATATTTCCTCCTATTCAAAATATCTCTCATTTTATAGATGAATCTTGACACTAGCAACATCTTTCAAAGAACGCTGCATTTCATGTACACATTTTACTAATAGATTTACTCTTATGATCACTCTTTACACACTATTTTATATCTGTATTTTCTACTAGAATAAAAGAGCATTATAAACAATTTTTACATGAAAAAACATATATGTTGCACAAGCTTTAGAAATTTATTAATTTAATTTTAATCAACGTATATATAACTTATATACAAAAGGTACAAACTAAAAGGGTAAATAAAAGATGCCTCATTTCCCTCTTCCTTCGGCGAGAACTTTTGCCAACTGACTTTGTCAGTTTGTCTTCAATTTGCCCACCTTCTTGTCTTTTCTTGTTCTTGTCTAGATAGTGATGCTTTGGGGATCGGTGAGCCATGATCAGGGGTTGCTTATGCCAAGGGTTAACCTCATTTATTGGTAGTGTCCTTTCCCTCTTCTTCCCACATAGTCGATTGTTTTGAAATCTTTGATGATTGCATTGTAGGATCTATGCCTTTGTCTGTATGCTTTCCATACTAAAATCTAGACTCTTTCTCTTCCACTTTGTTCATATAGTTATGGGTTAGGTTTTCACTCCGCATGTAACCCATCTACACATTCCCATCTACTGCATCTGTCATTCTCTTCTTCTCTTCTACTTCAATTTTCTTCTTCTTTCAACTCTTGATTTCACTCTTTACTCTTCTCTTACTCTTTACTAGGTTTATAGTGCTTAATTATTTATACCAATAAAGGTTTTTGACATCAATAGCGCTTTATTTCTTAGGAGTGTTGTCTCTTAAGGAAATTCTTCTTTTATAATGAATTTACCCTCAGTTCTCTTTCGATTACTCTTTGTCAAAGCTGGAGTTCATTCGGAGGCTTTCAATTCTGTAGTGTTGGCTCCAACTACTTTGCCATCGAATTTGAGCAGATTCAAGCCATGCATGGTGTCCTTGTTCAAGGGCCTTGGGTGGTTACTATAGTGGATCCGTCTGTCATTGTGTTTATGGTTTTTCCTCTAATTTAAAGTGATTTTCCATGTAAAAATGTTGTGTCACTTATTTACAATTTTCTCATCTTTACACTATTCGTAAATGAAATTGTGCATTTCTGAAACACCCTAGAAATTACTACCTTGTACGAATGTAAATTGTAAACATGTACAATGTACAATAAGTGCAAGAATGTACATGAAATAACTAGCTAATGTTATTCTTTTTATTCTTAAGTGTAACCTAAGATATTTAGCTAGAATATTACCTAATGTAACATGATATTTAGTAGATGACACATGACCATTAACTAAACAGCAAGCAAGCCAAATATGGCCTAGTACAGCCGCAACTAATTTACATGTTTCAGCCATCAAGATAAACCAGCATGTCTTGCCGATCTCAATTGCTATATAATTGACTAGTTTGTCTTATATGATCATCAGTTATCCTATATTGACCATCTTCAGCTGAATATTGCCGACTCTCCTGTTGAGTCAGAGGTTATAAGTTTTCATTTTATATTATATATACCCATGTACAATTACAAATAAAGTAACATGTTTTCAGCCATGGTTACCGATTTAATATGTTACAAGATTAGTTATTTTATCTTGTATAATCATTACCCATCATTATATTAATATTTATCAGCCTATATAACTAACCGACCTCCCTAGCTTGGTCATGAGGTTAGTAGTTTTAATTTTATACAGCAGCAAATTAATGTTTCAACCATGGTGTAAACCGGTTACATTTAATAGCAATTAGTTAAATTGTCTTTTTGTAATTATACCATGGCATGTTTAATCTTTATCACCTGAGGGCAGCCGATTGCCTTGCTGAGTCATAAGGATAAATGGTCTCATTTAATACAGCCAACAGCTGCAACCAATAGGAACAAAACACCATAAGACACTAGCTGTCATTATACTAGCAAATACCTTAGCTGAATGGAAATCAATTTCATTACCAATTCAAGTAGCCGCGTTCAGACCATTATCCACACACACATGAACGCCTGTTCTACCTCTCAACCGTCGTAAGTCTCAAAGTAGTAAAAGGAAAATAGATGGAAGCTAGCAACAAGTTGAAGGTGCAAACCGAGAGTTTGTTGGTGGCACTGGTGGAACGGAAGCATTTAGTTACGGTCCAAAACCGTGTATAATTATAGTTCTGGACCGTAGTTTACGCGGGCGTCATTAAAGACGACGACGTTTTTAATTATGGTTTAAAACTGTAATTAAAGGCCCTTTTCCGTCCCGCGTGTCAATGGACTTTACATTACCGTTATTGGTAAAACCGTAATCTAAAGTGTATTTTTTTTATTACAAAGCTACACAATTGCAACAGAGCCAGAATATGCAACAGAGGGCATCAGAACAATAGATGTGCAGAAACTGCACAATTCAAACACCTGAATCAAATATCAACAACAGAAATTCATTCTCTGTGCACAATTGCAACAGAGATAACATCTAATATACACCGGATCGAAAATCTGTTACAGCAACAAAAAATATTCAATACAGTAGAATCTGTTACAGCAGCTAGCAATTCATTAACTGTGATCATTTCAGTTTCATGCCACTACAATATATACAAAAAGCTAGGTAGTCTACCACTGCATTCGCATAAATAAGGTTGTCATGCTCTCTCTGACATGATACAAGTCTTTTGCACTGTAAGTCGAGGATAGGGCAAAATGCTCTTTAATCTGGAACAAGAAAAGGAATGGAACCCATAATGAGATTAAGATAAAGACACAAAAAATCTGCCGAAAAGAATTAAATACAAGATAGCGTTCATATTACCTTGTCTCTAGAGTTATGAAATGCTGGGAAGTACCCGCAGAACTCGTACATATACCGCATCACGCAGTACCCGCAACTCCTAGAATCCTTTTGGGTAGGGCACTAAATCACAAAAATTCACAAATGTAAAACAATTGTATAAAGATAAACAACACGAATGAAATACATGAATTACCAAACCTTGATGTAATCGACGGTAATTTCAGCAAACTCTGCCTGAGTGGTTTTACTGTAACAACTGTGACATATATTAACAAAAGCGTTAAGTAAAATGAACGAGTACATTAATTTTGGTTCAAAAAACTTACAAACAATTATATAGTAATAAATCTTACGTTTTGATTAAGTCTTCAGTGTTGAATTCTGTCCACTGTCCTAGTGGATCTAGAACGAGCAGAGTAGCGGTGGCAGTGCAGAAGATAAACAAAGCCCAGTGGTGGCTACAATTTCAAATACAAAATGAAATGAGAAATGAAGGTAAAAAAAGTTAGCTAATTAGTAGGTAATTTTATATCAGAACTCACGTTTGGTGATACGGCATTAGAATAAATTTTTTTCTGTTCATCAGCAACATTGAAGCAATGAGTCATGTATTCCATAAACCTCCCCGGGTCCCTAGTGACTGAGTCGAACGATAAACGCTCCGGGCACACCACAGTAATGGAGGTGATGTTCTTCTCATGACATCTCTCAAGTAGACCTCTATTATATCACATGTACTATCAAAAGTTAGCCAATGCAACTTCATAGATAATTATTCTATATGTATTTACAATATGAGGAAAGAACACTTACGTTAGATAAGCTTGAATAATGTTAATGTTCAGGTAATCTCCACACATCATCTCTCTGATGTCCCCAAAGTTGATCGCCGTGGTCATATCTTCATCGTAGTGAAACAACAACTTTGGAAGCGTCATCATGAAGTTGATAGTTTGAGGTGACTTCGAAATGATCTTGTCGTAGAGATTCATCTGACGAGGCCCCAGGACTTTAATAAGTTTTTCTGGCAGTGAGAACTTACTTCTAGGCGCCTCAGAAGTCCTGGTGCGAGCCCGGACGGGCGCTGGATTCTTACTTTTCGCACCCCGAGTCACGGGATTCTTACCCTTCACACACAAACAATAAAGCATAAATGTAAAGATAATTACTAATTGATTATTATAGTAACATTAAACATTTATCTAGAACATACCCTTGTACTTCTAACAGGATCCGCCGGCGCGCTGACCTCTTCTTCTCTGGGCCGGGATACGCGGTGAGGAAGCTCAGGGATCTATAATGGATTATATTAGACACTTAATGCTAAATAATGGATTCTTAACCTTCACACACAAACAATAAAGCATAAATGTAAAGATAATTACTAATTTATTATTATAGTAACATTAAACATTTATCTAGAACATACCCTTGTACTTCTAACAGGATCCGCCGGCGCGCTGACCTCTTCTTCTCTGGGCCGGGATATGCGGCGAGGAAGCTCAGGGATCTATAATGGATTATTTAGACACTTAATGCTAAATAATGGATTTTATTAGATACTAAATGGTTGTCAAACAGTCTTACCTATCGGTGACAACAATATAACATGCTGGCTAGGGCAATATGTCTCCCTTCGCTTCAATCAGCGTGCATTTGTGGTCAAACGCCATTGGAAGGTATTCATGCTCAAATCCATCAATTATCAGGTCCAAGGTCACACGCGCGTATAATGGGGGTAGATGTACGAAACTGATGGCGTGAGTGGACCTGATGGCAACACCGTCCCGTAGGCCAATCTACAGGGTGCCCTTCTAATGGTATTTGGAGACGACATTTTTTTTGCTCCTTTAATAAACATAGATAATACGTGAAATAAATAAGTGAGTCCAATCTAATACTATTTAAATGACTTTATTTAAGGAGAAAAATAGTTAAACAAAGCTAACCTGATGTTGGCAAACGGGTACGGGTCAGCGGCCGGAGCACAACTGGACGAGGGAGGATCATGCTGCTGCTGAGTAGTCGCATGTGCAATCGAATTCAACGCTTCCTGCAGCCTCTCCTCTAAAGCCCGGTGCTCAGCAACCATCATCTCCTTATTAGCTTGGCGCTCAGTAGTGAACTTATGATCTACCATCGCCTCGACTTCAACAACACTCATTTGACCCTTCCTAGCAGATGGCGGGAATACGTGCTTCTGACGTACTTCTCCCCCAAATCCTCTAACACGCCCCGGGTGATCCCTCTTCCCAAGCGCTTGATTGAGAGCGTCGTCTTGAGAAGGAGGAGCGTGTATGTCTACTTCTCCTCTCTGTGCCGCTTCATACTGTCCAATTGTCAAAGAAGTTAGCACTAAATTTAAGATCAACAAACACTTGACTATATAAGTAAATTATTTAGCCAGCTGTTCCGTCTCAGCATGACGAAATATCCTCTGACCTTCGTTGGTCGTTGTCTGGCGTCCCAGTATGAACATCTGCACCCTCCTCGCCTCAGAGACATCCTCGATCGGGCATTCACTGCCATCCTCGTTCCTCTGCGTCAGCAAACCAGCTTCTTTCCATCCCTCGAGGCTGCCCATATATCCCCTTCGTCCCATGGTGTGGGGGTGGAGATTAGCTTCACGGTTTTGCCGTGCTTGTTCTTGTCTTTGCTGTTAAGACAGTACAATAGAAAATTAATTAGAAAATCAGGGATAAATCATTATGAGCATTAATTCAAAAAAGAGTACACACAATACCCTGAACTCGGGGGTGGAGTGCTGCTCAACGAACTCCTTCCACTCCTCTTCAGTGATCATGCCGTTGTACACGACATACGGCGGAGGCTCGCGTGGGGGCACCTGTTGATCCAGTTATCCACCAAGTAGTGGCGGAATGATTTAGCTTTGCCGCCCACCGCAGAAAGAACGGTCTTCTTCATTTCGTCTGGGATCTTGTATCGGTTTTCACCTTCTTCCAGATGGCCTCCTTAACTTCTTTCGGACTTGTGGCCATTTGTGGTTGATGCAGCAATGTGATTTGGACAGAGTCCCTAGCATACTAGTGAACTCTGATCTGCTGCCCCCACCATACCTCCCATACTTGTCCCAGATAAGACTGATCTCATCTGGTTTCTGCAGCTTCATCCCGCGGGTCGGACCTCTACCTCTAGGTCTCTGAGTAGCACTCGTAGAAGGTGCACTCATGGAAGGGCCAGCAGCAGTAGTGAGAGCTGTAGAAGGGCCAGCAACAGCGGCAGATGTAGATGGGCCAACAACAGTAGCGACACTGGTAGAAGGAACCGGTACCCCTTGCTGCTCATCTTCGAACTCGTGGCAAAATAACTCGAACTCTTCATTAGCCATGCCTGCAAGGATTGAAAGAAAATTTGAATTAAATTAAGCATTTCATAATGGTCATATACAAGCAAGAAGTAAAAGATTGTTAATTTCATATAAATTTTATAGTATAACTTACATACACCATTATCTCTCAATCCACATTCCCTCATTATGGTCTGATCGTATATACTCACGATGACCTCTGACCTCAGCCTCTTCCAATGAAATAGGAACAGTTGAGGTTCATCTTTGCGTCATACTCATCCTCATCAACCACACCATCCACACCAACTATTCCTCTTCTCCCTTTAAGCACCACAGACCATCTAGGATTACAGGGATCAGTTACATAAAATATCTGCTTAACCTTTGTCCCAACAACGAATGGCTCAACCGTGGGAGTAGCTCTAGACAGATCAACCAGTTTCATACCATGCTCCTCCTCACGGTAGCCATGATTGTTGTTAACCCGGTTACAGCGGAACACACATTTCGTAGCTGTTGTAGTCCAATACCCAGATGTCTTGTATAACACCGAAATATGATTGTTTTACTGAGACTGGACTGTGACCCACAACACCGATGTCATATAAGTTTTGATAAGCTTCAAGCTCTACGCCACTGTTTTGATTCGTTGACTTGTGATCCTGACGTTCTGTGAAAAAGGTGAATCCGTTGACATCGTACCCCTCATAAGAAATTACATCCAGATTTGGTCCAAATGCAATTACTTTAATCAGTTCAGGCACATTCGTGGACTGATCGGATAACACTCTGTCTTTGAACCATCTGACAAATGTCCTATTCTACTCATTTTGTAGTCTAGCGTCACTCATGTCTGGATATTGTGATCTTAAAACGCACAAGTGTTCATCAAAGTATGGTTCAACATCTTCAAGATGACTTAGCACAACTAAATGAGCTTTGTTAAGAGTGTTATGTCAATTCTTTTCAGTTTCCGTCCAACCGTGCCAACACCCTTCAATCTGCCCTCGTGTCTAGAACGTGGAAGTCCAATGGTTCGACACCTTCTAGGTAATTGGTGCAGAAGTCTACAACTTCCTCTATGATAGTGCCTTCTATAATACTTCCCTCTGGGTGACGATGATTCTTCATTTTCTTCTTCAGTACACCCATGTACCTTTCGAACGGATACATGTAGCGAAGGTACAAAGGACCACACATCAGAATCTCTCTTACAAGATGCACGAGGAGATGTATCATTATGTCGAAGAACGATAGAGGAAAATACATCCAGCTGACACATTGTCACAATGAGATCCTTTTGTAGTTTAGTCAGAGTGTCCACATCAAGAACCTTAGCCGAAATGGATTTGAGGAAGACACTGATGTTTGTGATTGTGTGTCTGACAGCATCCGGCAAGATCCCACATAATGCAATTGGCAAAAATTATTGAAGTAGGACATGATAATCGTGAGATTTCATTCCTACTAATTTGAAATCTGTCATGGAACTAGGCTTCTTATGTTTGAGGAGTATCCTGAAGGCACCTTGATGTTGTAAAAGGGTACTGCATAGACTATGTTTCTCTCTTTAGACAGAGTGTGACAGGCAGGAGGCAAGAATGTGCGTTTTCCACGTTCTTGCGGGCCAAGCTCTATGCGTATGCCCAACTCAATTAAATCTTTTCTTCCTTTCAAATGATCCTTTGTCTTTCCTTTTATGTTCAAAAGGGTGCTAGTGATACTTTCACCCACGTTTTTCTCGACATGCATCCCATCGATACAATGTCTAACCTCCAGATGTTGCCAGTACTGGAGTTCCCAAAAATTGATTTCTTTTTCCAGACACTTTTTTCACCACTTTTGGTTGGCGGCCCAAAGTTGTTGACAATATTATCCAACTTTTTGTAAATCTCTGTACCTGTCAAAGGCTGGCGCGCCACGCTGTGATCAGTTTTCCCATCGAACTCTTTCGCCATCTTTCGATACTTATGTCCTTTTGGAAGCATTTTTCGGTGGCCCATGTACACGTTTTTGCCACTATGTTTCAAGCGAATGCTACAAGTGTTTTCACCACAAATCGGACACGCCAACGCCCCCTTGATTGAATAGCCTGAAAGATTACCATAGGCGGGAAATCATTGATTGTGCAGTACAACATAGCACGCAAATTGAAGTCCTCTTTGCTGAATGAGTCGTAAACCGTAGCCCCTTCATTCCACAAGAGTTGTAGATCCTCTATCAAAGGTTGTAGGAATACATCAATTTTGTTGCCCGGTTGCTTTGGACCCGATATTAACAAAGACAATAAGATGTGTCTTGGTTTCATGCATAACCACGGGTATATTGTAAATAACCAAAAGCACAGGCCAGGTACTGTGTATGCTACTCAAAGTACCGTAAGGGTTCATCCCATCCGTGCACAAGCCTAGCCTTAGGTTTTCGGTTCGTTACCAAACTCAGGAAATTTTATGTCTATGTTTCCCACTGTGGTGCATCAGCGGATGTCTCAATTGCCATCCTTTTTCCTGTGAACTGAATGCCATCGAAGATTCTCTGCGTCTTTCTCAATGGAGAACAAACGTCTGAACCTTGGAATGATGGGAGGTACCACAGTACCTTAGCTGGTGAACCTTTCTTACTATCCTGATGTGAGTTTGTTGTTTCTTCAAATACCTGACGCTCCACATGCTGAACAGCTTTCAAATTCATCCGATTTCCAAAACAGCATGCAACCATTTGGACAAGCATGAATTTTCTGGTACTCCATACCCATTGGGCACATCAGTTTTTTGGCTGAGTACGTAGTCGTTGGTAAAACGTTGTCCACCGAAGAACATATTTCAATAGTTCCAGGAGGTCAGTGAAACTTACGTCGCTCCAGCCATGTTTCGCTTTCAAGTTGAATAGCTTGAGGACGACACTCAACTTGCTTAACTTTGTAGGGTCACACCCGGGTACAATGGTGTTTTGGATGAATCCAACAAATTTTCATACTTGTCTGGCGTGTTAGAGTGATGTCGTTCCACATCTTCGAGCATAGTCTCAATGTCATCATCCCAGAAATCTGGCTCAACGTCATCTGTAACGTCTTCTGGATCACTCAACTGTATCATCTCCAAGTTCTGTTTCTGTGTTTGCCTGAACATTATCCCCTTCGTCAGGCTTAATAACATCGAACGCACTCTGACCATGCCATCGGATTATGTCTTGGAAATCTTTTGTAAAACCGCGGCGGATCAGATGTTCCTTAATTGTTTCAACGCCGCGATATCTCAGATTGTTTTGGCAGTCGATACACGGACAAAATATGTATCCCTTGTCTGTAGGTTTCAGATTGTTCACCAACACCGTGCATAACTTATCAACTCCTTCTAAAAACTTGTCATCCAAATTTCCGCTGTAAATCCACGAACGTTCCATCTCTTCTAGCTATTTATATGAAGGCAGCCATTTCATACCGTCACCCGTGGCAGAGTCTTTACACTTTTGTATCTTATCAACCTAAATCCATCCATGAGTATTAAATCCCACCGTGAACGTGTTTTTAATATGTAATTTATTGAAAATTTCGCAGCATCTCCCTACAGTTCTTCAAATGCACGATATTATGATATTAATCAATAATATATGCATTCGAAGAACAATAAAGAGATACTGCTGAAATAATCAATAAAGTACAATATTAAAAAACATTCACACCCTAGGTGTGAGATTTAACAATCATGGACAGTCCCGACAGGGACTGCCGAAGATATACCTCTATTAGGTATATCTTGGGCGGATAACTATGTTTGGTAGTTTGTCAAATACTTATGTATATATGTAAATCTTACCTCTGGTAGATGATTAGCCGATGCTAAGACGGTTGAGGTCGGAAGCCAAAATAAAGTCGTAGTCCTGATGCATAAAGGAAAAACGACAACATTAGAAGTCATCAAAAAATCAAGGTTAAATGCTAGCTAAACCGCGGAAAAAATTCAACAGCATTTCCCCTATATTTCTAACGTCTCCAAAACTGTTTTATCAAAGTCAAATACGCACGCACCATCAAAATTACTTATACACAATCAACTGCAACAAGCTACAGCAAACAAGAATCTCAACTTCGAATCTGCTAAGACATATATCTAGCAAACAGCCAAAGACTCTCAACTAATTTTATATTTTAAATTACACTACTATGTATTAATTGTGATACTAAATGCTAAAAATAAATAAATACAACAGTTTACATTTTGGTTTGCAAAATTACCGTTACTAAGCACCGAACTGGGCAAGTAGTGCAGAAATCAGCCCACGAACTAGGTTGCAATTAACTGTGAATCTGGGCACAAATATATGAACTAGGTTAGAACATTTGCCATTACACTCTCAGGATTCGATAGAAACGAGGTTAGAACTTGCAATCGAAATGCATGTATATGATCAAAGTTAGAAAAAAACGACAATCGATCGATCGCATACCCAGTACGCGATAGAGACATCGACGGTGAGACCAGTGGTAGATGGGTGGTGACCGACGGCGATGGGAGTGACAAAGGTGGTGGGAGCGACGGCGGCGATGGCCGTTAGTAAGGTGACGGGAGAGAGGAGGCGATTTCAGTAAGGAAGATAGCGCGAGAGAGAAGAAGAGTTACTGTAAATGTGCACAGTAAACGGGCAAATGTTCTAGTTAAAAGGACTTTAGATTACGGTTTTCTTGTAAACCGTAATCTAAAGTCACACTTTAAATGACGGTTCCTAAAGAACCGTAATCTAAAGTCTAACAAAATTAAAAAAAGCACGATTTTTTTTGGCCTATGCTGGGTTTCGAACTCAAGATCGATGGTGTTGACTCATGTACCCACGACCATTATGCCATGAGTCTTATTCGATCAAACATATGTACAACATTATATAAAGTTCTTTAATCTAAATAAGCTGGTAAGACGACGTCATTCACTGTAATTTAGATTACACGCGGCGTCAAAAAAATCAAATAATGCGGGAAATATTTGGCGTCAGGTCAAGACGACGTCGTTGACCGTCAGTGGGCGGGAACTTTAGATGATGGTTATTAGTAAAACCGTAATCTAAAGTCCGTTGACCGTAAAGCGCGCGTCAACACGGGACTTTACATTACGGTTTACTAATAACCGTCATCTAAAGTCCGTTCTAAAAAAGGCGCGCCTACCTCTGATCGATTATTGCTTACGGTTAATTCAATAAACGTCATTAATTAATTCCGGTCTTCCTATTAATCACGGTTTGTGTTAAAGCCGTGATTAATCAGCCGTCATTAAAGGGTTTCGTTCCACTAGTGGGCAGCCGATTGCCTTGCTGAGTCATAAGGATAAATGGCCTCATTTAATACAGCCAACAACTGCAACCAATAGGAACAAAACACCATAAGATACTAGCTGTCATTATACTAGCAAATACCTTAGCTGAATGGAAATCAATTTCATTACCAATTCAAGTAGCCACGTTCAGACCATTATACCCACACACATGAACGCCTGTTCTACCTCTCAACTTTCGTAAGTCTCAAAGAAGTAAAAGGAAAATAGATTGAAGCTAGCAACAAGTTGAAGGTGAACCAAGAGTTTGCTGGTGGGATTTTTGTTGATGTCCTGCGCTAGTTACGAGGAGTAAGTCCAAGAGCTGGAAGATTTAGAAGAAGAAGGAAGGGAATTCACTCAAGTGTTGAAGGAATTTGCAAGGAAGAAAGAGGGTCAATAACCAGTAGCAATCTCAAGAAAATTTAGCATATTATGGCTAGGAGAAATCAGGTAACTCTCATGTACAACCAAATGACAAAACCAGTTTTTCTTTCCTAGTTGTTGAAATTGGTTTCAAGCTGAGCCGATTGCTGCTATTATATTGTTGAGTAGTGTAGCTAAGTTTCATCTAGTTAGCAGATTAAATATTTCCTTACTCAGTATGATTCACGGTTAGTATTAAGTAGTAGCTTAGATACATAAAAGACATGTAGAAGAAGAAAGAAAAGTGCTGAAATGTTATTAGTGTGATCGGAAGTTGGTAGTAAAGAGCTGTAGGAGTTTCCTGCTTGCATAGCTTGTATAATTCATGAAGGAATGTGATTAAAATGGTTAGTTGTTCAGGTCGCGTAGGTAAGATGGTCACCAATTTTACCTTGACATAATAGTAACATAACATGAATGTCATTTACTTGTACAAAATCGGTATCCTTATGTACTGGTTAGGAAATATTTGTAGGAAGCTGAATTAATTATGTTTACCTGGTTATTAAAGCTTATAAGAATTAAATAAAGTTGGATGGAAACCAAGATTAGGTTAACTTGATAAAATAACCTAGATGTACAAAAGTGTACAATGGAAAATATGTTAGTTTACAATGGAAAATGTTGTTGTTGTAAAATGATGTGTATATTCGAATTCAAACTAGTTCTGTCCAGCGACTCCATTACTGAATAGTTAGAATATGAAAGCATGTATTACTTGTACATGAGGGTAAGGAATGCTAATTAAATCCCTAGGCAAGTTATTAAGGAACTGGTTGTTAAACCGTAAATATCAATGTTATTGTTTTGTACAGCCAAGTGTGGTAACATTTGTGTGGATTGAAACTTTGTGTTTTAAAGATCAATAAGGTTTATAATGACTACATAAAGCTGATTGACAATTTGGTTTAGGTAAACTCAGTGAATTTGTCTGAAAGTACAAATGTGTATAAATTCTTACAGTGGTAAACTGTAAATGTTGATATTGTATTGTTTCTGCTCAATGAATGTTTTGGCTGGTTGTACTGACTTGTTATGATGCTATAGTTTGTATTTTATTGACTTTGAACTAATGGATGAGGCAAGGAAGTGCCTAACCATCTGTTAAAGTGATTGATAATTAGTTACCTTGAAATCGACAGTAAAACTGTAATTATTCACCATTGCTGTTATGTTTGGCCGGGAAGGGTGTGCTTGTGTGTGGATTGATTTTCTTGTGTCATAAAGACCATTTTAGTTTATATTGGTTATGTGAAGCTAGATGATTAGTTGGCTTGATTATGAGAATTTGTTAATTAAGGCTATGGTTAGCCTGGGCTATGGTTCCCATTAATTATTCTAAATCATTATTGATTTATGGTCGGGTTCTTGTAACTTGTTGTGCAAAAAAGAAGCGACCTATAATCTACTCTAATTGTTATGTTAACATTAGGGGTGTGCACATTTAAGGGTTATATGGTAAGGTGGTGGTGGTGGAACTTGTATCATGTTGTTGGATGTTGTACTTGGTGAATTTTGACATTGGCTATACTGCCTACTAGTTGATATTGATTATTCGAGTGAGTGGTAATTCATAATATCTTGAACGATTATTAATGTACCTTATGCTAAGGTAAGTTACAGGAAGTGCGGTACTATGATTTATATGTGCTAATCTTGTTATGGTGATGCTATTATCTTTGTTGCTATGATTATGTATTCTTGTAGTTTTACAAGGTAAAATGTATTTTACATGTTGTGATGGGAGTTACTCAGCGTTGCTGATTTTGGCGTTATGCCCTGTGGTCTTTTCTTTGTGATTGTATGACTGACCACAGGTACAGGAAAGGATGGTGTTTCTCCCTAGTCATGAAGTCGCACAAGAGTGTGGAGCTAAAAGGGACTAGGAATAGAAATTAGAAGGCGTTGTATTAGATTCCATAGAGTTCATGAGTAATGTGTTGAGAGAACCTTTTGAGTTTTGATGTAAACTAGCAAGAAGATATCAGTCGATGTTAGTAAGTATATGTTGTAAAGTTTAGAAGATGACTTTGGAAGTTCAAGTTGTTTAAAGTTATATTCTGAATATATATATATGGTTTAAAGTATAACTTAATTAGGATGTGATAGTGGTAGTTAGCCTTAGCACTCACTGGGGAGTGAGTGTGGCGGTAGCACCCCGGGTTGAGTTTGTAGTAAGTCTTCCGTTGTGTGTTGTTCACAAAAAAAAAATTAGGTCTGGAAATTGGGGTGTTACAATTTCCGTGCTACAACTTTTTTGTAACAGTTGTTTGCTTTTGGAAAAAGTACAGACTAGCTAGAGCTGATCAAACGGGTGGACAGACCAGGTTCGGCCCGACATTGAATTTTAGGTCCGAATGGGCCTATATATTTGTCCAAGCCTGATTTTAATTTTTTGGGCCGGGCTAGGCCCGAATTTATTTAATCTTTGCCATCGTCTGGCTAGGTTTTATAATGTTTTTTGAAAAGATATATAGATTATATATAATATTAATATATATTATGTATAATACGTATATATGTATGTAATATTAATAGATATTATATATAATTTAAATAAATAGTAAAATGTATTATATAAAATAAAATTAAATATATACTCCCTTCTATTATCAATACTTGATTTTATAACTCTAGGTACAAGAATTAAGGAGAAAAAAATTAGTCTATTTTGCCCTTACTTTTTGCATTGGGAAATGAAATAATTTGAAAAGTAGAGATGTGAAATAAAAAATGAATTGTAGAATTGGATAGTAGATGACAAAAAAGACTAGAACATGTTATGTTTTGAAGAAAATAGTGAAAGAACCCAAAAAGTCATATGTTGAGAACATGAGGGAGTATAGTATTATATTTTTTGATAGTTACAGTAGTGGGTAGGTTTCGAACCACAGGAACCTTATATTTATAACACAATATATATAATAATAATAACCGGGCCGGTCGGGTTTATTACGGGCCTCAAATTTTGTTGAAGTCTAGCCTGGTTTTTCATTCGGGCCTGCTTTATTGTCCAAACCTGGCCAAAATTATTTTTAAACCGACTTTTTGGGTTTTATATTTGGGCCGGGCCGTATTGGACTGCCAGGTCATGTCAGTGTTGATCAACTCTAAAACTAGCTAATAAGCTAGCTAATGATAAGGAAAAGAACACTTAGGCTCTGTTCTCAAATATCACTATGTAGCTAGATGAAGATGAAAAGGGTGAGACGCTACTCAGAGTAGCATTAGATCACCAGCTTAAAAAATCAGGAGCGTCCAATTTGTGGGCCCATAAAAAAAACTCTCCCTTTCTAATTTGAGAACGAACCCTAAGGTCTCGTTCTCTACTCAGCTACCAGAGGTAGATTCTTGTAAAAAGCTAGTATAACTAGCGTTGTCAAATGGAGAGTTCATTAGTAAAATGACATAATCTACCCTAGCTTAATTTGTTCAAATTAGGGGTTGCAAAACATGTTCGCGCCGTTTAATAAACGGGTTGACCCGACCCAACCCATTTAATTAATCGTGTCCAAATATGAAACCCAAACCTGACCCGTTTATTAAACGGGTTAACCCGTCTAACCCAATTAATTAATCTTGTTCAAATTTGAAACTCAAATCCGCATATATTAAACTCAAACCTAACCTATTTAGTTATATATAAGAAAATAATTTGACTAATTAATAGTTTGTCATTATATGATATTATTAACTTTACTTTAAACTAAAATACTTAATTTTTAATATTTGTATATCTTATTTAAATTAAATTTGATAAATTAATCTCTAATTTACAATATATATATATATTTATTTAATATAAATTACTTAAACAGGTTAGCGGGTTACATATGTCAAACCCAAACCCGACACAGTTATTAAATGAGTCATGTTCTGGTTGACCCATTTATTTAATCGTGTCAAATTTTAAAACCCAAATCTGCTACCTTTGTGCCGGGTTCGTGTTGGTCAAAGGGGTCATGTTGAAATTACCACCCCTAGTTTAAATTGGTTTGAGTATGGACTATGAAGCCTAATACCTAACGGAATCCAACGTCCAAACTTCTTTTTTTTTGGGGAAAATTCATAATATACCCCTGTTTTCTTTCGTAATTCACAAATATACCCCTTTTTTGATACGTTGTCACAAGATACCCTTGTTTTCTTTGCTAATTCACAAAATGCCCCTTTTTAAAAACGACGTCTAATATTCCGTTAACCTCCCCTGGAAAATGACTATTTTGCCCCTGACCTGTTATTTTTTGAAAAATTCACAGTTTTTTTAGCTATTTTTTTTTGAAATTTTTTTTAAAATTTATAATATACCCATATTTAAGTTGGCTGTTCACGAAATACCCCTGTTTATGTTTTGTAGTTCACGAAATACCCTTTTCACCTTGATGTCTTGGTAAAGCATCGCCTAGTTTTCTTTTGTTTTTCAAGTGCCTTCAGCCTCTTTATAATCCCAGGACAAATGTTGTTTGCATTCCAGTTCTCTGTGGTTTCTTGTCTCTCAGAATGTCTCACCAATAGCTGAGTACGAATCCCTGTCATTCACAATTAGACACAATTATAATATATGACCAGAGACAAACTAGTATAACATGGATTATTTACATAGTTAGGTAAATACCTTCAAGTAAAGAGTAGATTGATTTAGTCCTGTGGACAAACAATAATGTCACAAACCTTTTGGTCGAACTCAGTAGCGGACCAAAACTTTTGTTTGGGGGGGGGGGGGGGGCAAAATTTTTTTTTGACACTATTGTTCTTTAAAACATTATGTTATTTTGTATTTCTTTAAAATCTATAAGACCAGAACTTTTGCCTCCCCCCAAACAAAATATCTGGTCCGCTACTGAGTTCGACTAAGAGGTAGCCTTTTTAAACCCAATGCCTGTGACATTATTGTTTGTCCACAGGACTAAATCAATCTACTGTTTACTTGAACATATTTACCTAACTATGTAAATAATCCATGCTATACTAGTTTGTCTCTGGTCATATATTATAATTGTGTCTAATTGTGAATGACAGAGATTCGTACTCAGTATTGGTGAGACATTCCGAGAGACAAGAAACCTCAGAGAACTGGAATGCAAACAACATTTGTCCTGGGATTATGAAGAGGCTGAAGGCACTTGAAAAACAAGAGAAAACTAAGCGATGCTTTACCAGACATCAGAGTGATAAGGGTATTTCATGAACTACAAACCATAATCAGGGGTATCTTGTGAACTTCAAAACATAAACAGGGGTATTTCGTGAATAACAAACTTAAATAGGGGTATATTATAAAATTTAAAAATTTTCAAAAAAAAGTAGCCAAAAAATACTGCGAATTTTTCAAAAAAAAGGTTTGGGGCAAAATAATCATTTTCCATGGGAGGTTAACGGAATATTTGACGCCGTTTTTAAAAAGGGGCATTTTGTGAATTAGTAAAGAAAACAACGGTATCTTGTGACAAAGTTTAAAAAAAAGATATATTATGAATTACAAAAGAAAACAGGAGTATATTGTGAATTTTTCCTTTTTTGAACCGGTAGGATCCTAATACAACCTGCACTACTTCGCTTTTGACCAATCAAACGTCCAAACTAGTCCCACAATCAAAAACTGATTTTTCATGTGTATTTGTCAAATTCTTTCTAGATTAACTTAATACTATGTTGTTTTATCTCAAAAAATAAATTTTAAGTAATCGGCCTGGATCCTCCAATCTGTGCTCCGATTTCAACGATTGGAATTAGAGCTGTCAAAATTTGACCCAACCCGAAAACCCGTCCGTTTTTATCCGAACCCGAAACCTGACTGAACCCGAAAATATTTAAATATAATAAACCCGAAACCCGATGGGGTAAAACCCGAAATGACCCGAACCCGAAATGACCCGAAAAATTTATAACCTGAAACCGACCCGAACCCGAAATGACCCGAAATAATAGTAATTAAAAATTAGTCAAACTCGAATAATATGAAATAATAGTGACTATAAATTGTCCCATACCTGAATGACCCAAATAAATATGACAAAAAAATTGATTTAAACTTAGTATATCCGAATAAAATTCAGAATAGACATTGTATTGAAAGTTCTACAATCTAAATGTTGTATATTCTTAGAGAAATTAGGTATATATTTAATTATAATTTTTTCAAAAAATATTAACCATGACCCGAAATATCCGAAACCCGATTCTATCCGACACTATTACAACCCGAACCCGAAATGACCCGAACCCGAAAGACCCGAACCCGAAATGACCCGAAAGTTTAATAACCCGAATAAATATTGACCCGAAAAGATATGACCCAAAACCCGAACGGATAACCCGTTTAACAGGCCTAATTGGAATCTTACAGGCTACAGCAGTACGGTCGGTCAACTAGTAGTAGCACTGTAAGTGCGAGTCACTTTCCTTAGGTTTACGGTTAGAAGTAGTAGAGTACCATAATTCTGATACTCGCATTACACACGCTTAATACTACGATTAAGACTCATTTCATTAAATAGTTCCTTTTTTTTATTTGAACGGCATTCGCTTAAATAGTTCTATTATTAATACTATAATACCGCAATTCGGACCTCGTTATTTGTAATTTGCTAATGACTCCGTTTAATAAAAAAAATACTGCGATTAGTGCACGCCTCGTACTGGAAAAGAGCGTACACAGGAAAGGAAACGAATCTTTGACGCCGCATGTTAAAGAAAGGGATACGTGTCAAGGAAAAGTTCTTCCACGCACACGGCCCTGTTTTCCTCAGGTCTTTTTACTTTGGCACCCTTAGGTAGGGTTGTTTTAGTCTGACTGTTTTGTAGTTGTTTTATATGTGACAGTATATTATTGGAGTAGAATGTAGTATCCATGTGGGACCCACACATGGACCACCCCAAAACAACCACCATAACACCACCTCCGAACGTTTATGTCCGGTTACTATTTGATTTTAATATTTAATCTGTAAAATAATATATTTATAAATTTATATTTTAAAATAGAAAATTATATATTAGTATATAGCGGACAAGCAAATGTGAAACCGTCTACGATTTGCTTATATATACGGGGCGTGTTTGGTTGAGACAGCTTGAGAGAGCGCAAAAAGGGAAGAAGAGAGAGACTCGGAGAGAAAAAGGGAGGCCAAAAGGCGGCATTAATTTTGCTCATCAGGCAAAACATAAAAAACCATCAGCACAAACGGAGATTTACTATTAATTGGCCATCTTCTCCGTCGTCTCTCAACAGCAGGAAAGAAAGGGGAAAAAGAAACCCCAGAAATAGAAAAAGGGGAAGTTATACTGTACCCGTAGGGCAATAGGCAATTAGCGGTGACTGGGGGAAGAAAGGTCTAGCCTATACGCTCTGTCTAGCCGTCGGCTTTCTCTCTCTCTCTCTCCGTCAAAAGGTATATACCGCTGTCACATTCCGTCCTTCCTGTTCGCCTTTCTTACCTCGAAGACACACAACTACTCTACTCCCCTTAAATTCCTCTCGTCCGTTCCTTCTTCATCGGCTGCTTCTACTGTCCCACTCCCTTTTCTCTCTCACACACGGGGGAGATCTCACCTTAGGGTGTCGCTTTTTTCTACTTTACTACTGTATTTCAACAGGCTGTGCCAGCGCTGTGCTTTGGTCTTTAACGCCCTCGCTCTCTCTCCCTCTGTTTGGATTGGCGTCATAGTGCGCATACGTCCGCCGCGGGGGGAATTGGCACGGGTGGGAAGCCCCTTCTGGTAAGAATTAAAAGAATCCCTATTCCCCTCTGTTTACATTCATCTTCTTTTACACCGATATTTGAATTCATTTTTTGTATCTTTGAATCCAAATGATGTGCGTGGGGATACTTGAGATCCATTTCTTGAATCTTTAATTCTACTCCCTCTAATTATGAAACCGCAACTTATCCCATTCAACCGGTTGAGCGAATTAGGGATTACTCACGAATTATGGGAATTTGTTTTAGTACTATTTTGATTGGCGATTTCTCCGAAGGCGGTGGCAGTTGGTGTGGTGGAATTTTGGTTGCTATTGTTGAACAGTGGGCTGTGTGCGTCTTTGCCACTATTGTAGACTTTTCTGAAAAGAAAAGGAGATTCCCCGTGAAAGCATTAAAGTAGTAGTATTTGTGTTCCATGAAACTGATTGATTTTTTTAAAATTATACTAGTATAGAAGTTGCTGGGCCTTCTTGATGTTGTTTGTTGCCCACTTGATTTCTGGGGGAGTTAATTGGATCTATTATTTTACTGGACTTACCCAACCTACATTATAATATGTTTCTTCGGTGATCAGATTCATTTTACTGTTGCCATCGGCAAGCATGAACCTCACCCACATTACACCTCCCTAAAATAAAAATAAAAAAGTCATAAAACTCGTCCGTGCTCCTGCTTATACTGGTATAATTGATATGTACTGTAGTTCTCCATCTATGGTGATTTGTAACTCTGCTGTGTCAAATAGCCAAGTCTAGTTGGAATCGGATTCTCACCCACAAACATCTCTGGATCTTCGTTATATTTCTATGTACTGCTCCCTTTCTGCTTTTCTGTCATGTTTCTAATTGATCTTTCCATTGATTGAGCATAGAAATTAATTGCTACTTCCGGTATACATGAAATCGTTCCTGCCCAGTATATTCTCTTATCAAACTTTGACATGAGCAGCTGCAATTGTTGTCTGATCTCTTTCCTTTCTTTCCCTCTCTCTCTAATGTCATTGATATAATACCATGTTGCTAATTATTGTGCATCCTTGCCTTCATACTTGGTGGCTTGGTTGTGGCTTTTATAATTTGCAAGGTTAAAAAATGGTTTTATGACAATCTTGTTGTGACCCTAGGCGCTTGTCTAGTGGTGAGCTTCCTTTTGTCTATTAAATGGGCTGTTTCGCTTCAACTGCGGTGAGGAAACACAGGCCTGGGCATGAGGATCCTGTGATGCTTGCGTCACAAACAGCGTGTAAGTGTTGTTTCGTTTCAGTTGGAGTTACAAACTTGTGTTTTCTAAGTATGATCTTTACGTGCTTACTTGGTATTATGTGTTGTGTAATTTGACAGTTAGTGTTAGTGAAGTGGAAGCATTGTTTGAGCTGTACAAGAGCATAAGCGGATCTGTTATTGATGATGGGTTGATAAGCAAGGTAATTAATGCTGCTCCTGCTGCTTGCTTGAAAGTGCAATTTCAATGTTGTTGATCAATGAATTTGCTGTCATATGAAAATAAGCATGCTTGTGCTCATAATATCTTCCATCTAATGTCCTGCTTCAATAATAATAATAATATCAGCAGAGTCAACTTCCTGTCATGGTGATAATAGAGTATATTTTACCTCTCTATGCAGGAAGAGTTCCTATTAGCATTATTCAAGAACAAAAAGAAGGAAAATCTTTTTGCTAGCCGGGTAATGTGATGCTTCTTGAGGAAATTTGGATTTTTGAGTTACATGCTTCATAAGGAATTCATAGTGTTGTCATTATCCCCATTTTCCTTGCAGATATTTGATATGTTCGATGTAAGTCATAAGGGATTCATAGACTTTGGCGACTTCGTGAGGTCACTGAATATTTTCCACCCAAATGTATCTCAAGAGGACAAAATTGATTGTAAGTTGAGAAGTCATGCTATGATTTTGCTTGTTCTCTTATTATGTTGGCTAGTTCATCTTGTGCATGGGCATATGTTTGATAAATTGTTTATTTTTTTCATTCAGTTTCGTTTAAGCTATATGATCTGGGTGGAACTGGGTTTATTGAGCGGCAAGAGGTGAAGCAAATGTTGATTGCCTTACTATGCGAGTCTGACATGAAGTTGGCGGATGAAACGATAGAGGTTATACTAGACAAGGTGAGTGTTGTGTTGCTATGAACAGAATGTGGTTTCGTTCTTAAAATTTTGATCTTTTCTCTGCCTGGATATTGTGCATTCTGGTGATGATGGAACATATGTAGTAATGCTGAATCTGTTCTTTTTTTGCAGACCTTTCAAGAGGCGGATATAAACAGAGATGGAAAGATTGATAAAGTTGAATGGCAGCAGTTTGTATCAAAGAACCCTTCGCTGCTAAAAATAATGACCCTTCCTTACCTAAGGTAAATTCCTTTCGCAACTTGGTTAGAATTAAATTATTGTATACGTACATCTTTCATCTCAATTCGCTATCAATTTACAAATGTGTTTTGTAACGCAGGGACATAACAACCACATTCCCGAGCTTTGTTTTCCACTCCGAAGTTGACGAGATAGCGACATAGCAACGAATTAGCAGCAAGCATATTTTTCCTAACAATCTTTCCCTCTCCGCCACAAAAAAATAAAAAAAATATGGATATAAACTTTTTTTTTGTTCTTGTATGGGGAAATGCCCCTTCTCTTATTAGTTGAGTTGATGTTAAGATTTTATTTATTTTGTTTTTATTGTATTTTCCCATGTTCTAGTTTGTAGCAGATAATGATTTCAGGAAGTGTAGCGGGTTGTCCAAAGTAGAGTAGTAGTAGTAGCAGGATTTCTTTCTTAACCCCACCTTCAAAAGATGTATCATACTCGTGTTAGTTTCTTCTCTTCTTTTTAAGATCATCCCCAGTTGTGAGGTGCAACTGTAACTGATACAATGATTTTATTTCTTTTTTTATTTTCCCTTGGATGTTATACCGTAAGTAATTATTGTAGATACGATTTTATTCAGGCATGTTAAGGATTAATATCCCATTGATCTTATTTGTCGGTTCCTATAAGACTACTATACGTATGTTATGTAACATTTTCGATTTTTAGAACCTTTCAGCTCCTATCGCGTCATGCTAAAGTGGATCATATGGTCTAATAGTATTAGTACATTGGACACGTTTGTGGTCAGCTGTTGTATTAGTTAGAACTAGCGGCCGAGAAAATGTGCCCACCAAAACGCTCCATGGGAGGTTGCGACGCCTGAACATTGCTAATTCATGACACCATGAGGTCACTAGTGGGCACAATCATGATCGATGGGATACAAAGTCAATGCTTTCATCTGCACTGCACTACAAATCTCCGGTCCGGTCGACACATCACAGTAAGACGTGGGGTTTTGATGAAGTAAGACCTTCAGGCATTTGTCATGCATGCTATGCCCAGACGATTACTTCTTGACATCATTGTCATGTTATTATGCTTTTGATGCGCTGGCCATGGTTACACAATCCATTGGAAGTGAATATTTAGTAAGACATGTTGCCGCTACTACCAAACCCCGGTGTTATTCTCATACATGGACAAGGTCTAGTTAACTAGTTTCAACAATCCTTACAATGGTTTTTCATCGGGGGCTCTAGGCCCTAAATTGCAACAAGTTGTTATGAGTTTGATTGTCTAGTAGTTAGTGAATACTCATTATCCATTATCTATATTTTGTAAGCAATCTTACATTTTTAAAGCACCTTTACATATATTCACTAGCTCATGTGTGTTGTTGGCCTTTAGTTCATTGACGACCTCATCGTTATGAAGCAGTACTGATGTGCGAAACTATTTGAATATGAAGTTCAGTTGTCTTTAATGCCCACGATCCGCTAGCTGACGAGATTGCTAGGAGTGGCAAGAACGAGCCACTTGATAATCCTAGTAGTGCTGTAGCTGTGGGGGTCAGCCATGATCCAATTGGAGTTGGTGCTGCTGATCCGTGTAGTCTCCCGGGTTCTGAGCCGATTGGCCCTCAGACTCAACTGATGGAGGATGATTTTGATGATATTGGCCTTAGGAGCCTTTTCGAGGACCCCGAATTTCCCCCTGGGTTCGAACCAGCTAGAGTTTCTCCCAATTTGGGAGACGACCCTGAGGAGACAGCTATTAAGAGGAAGCAAGACAAACTCTCATCTTTGCCAAGCAGCTCGGATGCACCGTCCCTAACGAGAAGCTTGCCCTATCAAATTATGAAGAGCTCATTCGAAAACAGAAAGCGAGCTTTCACCGGAGTTGTCACATCGAGAGTGATGAGTCAAAGGAAGAGTCTGATAGATGCTCTAGGAGTATCTCTAAAGGAAAGGGCAAGAGAGTTTGTAGGTCTGGACCCATGGGTTTTAGTAAGTTTTCTCGAGTCAGTAAAGTGGCCACGCGGGGCAAGAAGAAGGCTAAGTAGACTAAGGGGCCCCTCTTAACTAGGAAGATTAGTAAGGCTAGAAGGGTTATACGTTTCTTTTGGGTAACGTTTCTACACTATGTTTTTTGCTCTTTGTATTTTCTCTAAATTATCCTTAAGCGGGAAAGGCATTCGTGCCTCAGTACTGCTATGTAAGCTGGGCAACCAGCCAATTATCAAAAAAAAGTTGTCTTTAATGCCCAATCAGGAGCCACTTCCAGACTTGTGTCATTGTTGTGTCTAATATGTGTAGGGAAATAGCAAAACTATGTAAAACTCCCTCACACAATTAGACTATAACCTTAATTCGGTTGTAAGAGAAGGAAAAGAAACGACTACCGGAAGTTTACATGTCAAAGTACTACCCCTGCATCATGACAAATCAATTGAGTTTTCCAGCTAAATTTATTAAAACATCTCTTAAATATAGAAAATCTAGCCCTCGAATTTGTTAGCATAAGTTACAGCCTAAGGTCGCGTTCGACAGCCACGAGAAACAGCTTAATCTCATTTTGGAAAAAGCAAGGGAACAAGTGTCTAGTTTTAATTGGATAAATTTCTGACCCAGAGTTACTTGTCATTACCTCATTCACTAACTATAGTGACATTAATTTGAATGCAACATTTACCGCGTTTGCACGCAACTATAGAACGGAGCCTAAGACTATGTTCCAATATGTTCCAACTTGGGTTAGCGTTGGCGGTCGAAGGGCATAGCCTAAGTCTATAGGGGCAGTTCGGACTTGTGAAGATAAATCCAAGCTTTATCACAAATGTCACTATGGTTAACTAATAAGGGACCGACAACTATACATTTATGAGACCTCTTAACATAAATTTTCGAATAAAAATCAACATCTATCACATTAATCTACTAAGTAAATGGTGATGAAAGAACAACACCTATATCTAAGAGCCCGTTCGCCTGTTACGATTAAACGCGGCTTTATCTGCATTAGCAAAAAGCTACCTATGATTAACATGTGATGGGTTGACAAGTGTTAAATGGTTAATAATATCACCAATTATCAATTGACAAGCGTGCATTGGAGTCTTGGATGCGGTGCTTTCTTTTTGTTCGCGGTGAACGAACAACCCCAAGTGGACTGATATCCCCACCCTTTGTGTAGACCCTTGAGAAGACTCCTACAATAGATACCGGTACACCTTGGATCTCGAGCCCTACCACCACTCCTCCCACCCACGTTTCCTCATCAAAATGAACCAATGAATTTTACTATAACTTCAATATGATTCTTCATCTTACCCTTTCACTAAAACTTAACTAGAGATTGGTATGGTATGGGTGCATCAAAGAATTGCGACTTTTTTTTTTTTTTTTGAGAAAGAAGAATTGCGACTTTCACTTCATAGTTTTGTGCGTATTCCCAACGTACACCAGGTATTTCGAGATTCTACCATTAATATTAGCTGGTGTGTATTAAAAACCAGCCAAAAAAATTATGCGGCCCAAAGCTTTCCACCCGAAAAACAAAATATCACAGGACCAATTCTGATCACCCAGGGGAAGATAAGGCTCCCACCATTCTGTCCATTCAGTTCCCTTTTCTCTCCCAAACAAAATCCCTACAAAACATTTCTCACATACCTTCACTCCGCTCCTTCGTTGCATCCACACTTGATCCAACCAATCTGCTCCTTCCACATCCAATCCACAATGGCGACCGCCACCACATCCTACTTGCTCGGAACACGTCTCCCTGGCAGCAACACAGTCGTTCAAACCCCAACCAAAATTCAAGCTCGTTTCAGCTTCAATTTCGGCGGCAAGAAGAAGAAAGCCGCACCTCCACCGAAGAAGACCAAACCCACTTTCTCTGACGATAGACCCGTGTGGTTCCCGGGTGCTAAATCACCAGAATGGCTTGATGGGTCGATGATCGGTGACCGTGGGTTTGACCCATTAGGATTAGGTAAACCGGCTGAATACTTGCAGTTTGATTATGATGGACTTGACCAGAACCTTGCCAAGAATGTCCCTGGGGATGTAATTGGTGTCCGTGTGGATGATGGTCAAGTCAATGCGACACCGTTTCAGCCTTACACTGAAGTGTTTGGGATTCAACGGTTTAGAGAATGTGAAGTTATTCATGGAAGGTGGGCTATGCTTGGTACTCTTGGTGCTATTTCTGTTGAAGCTCTCACTGGTGTCGCTTGGCAAGATGCCGGCAAGGTACGTTACGTACTCATACGATTACTTAATCTTTCTCTTATTAACCACTGCATCTGCATGATTAATTTAATACCATTGTGTAAAAGACGATGTAATTTTCCAGGTTGAGTTGGTTGATGGAGCCTCGTATTTGGGACAAAAGCTTCCATCTCTCTGACAGCACTTTTCATAACATCTGGATTGAAGCTCTCTTGATCGGGTACATTGAGTTCCAGAGGAACGCAGAACTTGACCCAGAAAAGAGACTTTACCCTGGTGGTCAATACTTTGACCCACTTGGTCTCGCGGCTGATCCTGAGAAGAAGGAAAGACTTCAGTTGGCGGAGATCAAGCACTCCCGTCTCGCTATGACTGCTTTCCTTGGTTTCGCAATCCAAGCTGCTGCAACAGGGAAGGGACCCCTCGGGAATGCAGCTGATTTCTTAAACGACCCGACTAACAACATCTTCAAGACCTTCTCTTCCTGAATTTGATGAATGCATGCTGGTTGGTGGTTTCGTTTTTTTTTTAGTACTACTTGGCATGGGTTTTTTCTTTCTGTTTCTGACTAATTGAAACGGGATGAGGAAAATTTGCGTAATGTGTTCTCTGTGTGTAACAGCCTCGTGAACCGCTCGTCGTCATTGTTTATGTAATTGTATGCTGTATGTTTGAGCTCGCTCGTGAGTCGCCTGTCTTGGCCCTTTTTTTTTTTAATTCGTAGAAGTCTCTGTTCGCCTTCGTTGTATATGTAATCAACAGGAGTCTATATAAAAATGTTACTACTATTCATCGAGTAGATCAATGGTCTCAGCTGCTGTGTGTCGGTTACTCTTGGGAGTTGCTATGTATCAGCTGCTGTGAATCGCTTACGTTACGTCGAGTGGACTGTGGATCAAGGGTATCAGGTGACAGAAGAACTGGTAATCAGATCATCTGACTATTACTTCTGTTTGTGACTCTTCCGATGCATGAGATGTATAGAGATGAAAAGTGAGCTAATGAGATAAAATAGTTTGTATAAATCTATAAAAGAATGAGGTTAAGTGGCAGAATTATATTACCTATGGTGTGTATTTCAATTTTAGATTACTTTTAGGTCAATATAGATTAGGTTAAGGTTGAGTAAAAATCCTAATGTGCTTATCTTATGATTTTTTTTGAAACCACCAACCATTTCATTAACTTACACAATACATACATAATGAGGTTTTAGAAGCCCTTACATGTCAAACATAAAAATAAGACTTTCTAGCTCTCATGAGCAACTGAATCCGCGAAGGAAATTACATGAGCAACTTAAGGAGAAACCAACCAACATAAAAAACTAAGGTAGTAGATACTCCAGCTACATCTAAACAGAACCTCAAAGCAACTAGCCAAACAAAACAATAAAATAGATACCAAAAGCAACTAATAGATACAAACGAAATCCCGATTAAACTAGCCGATTCACCATATTGCTGCCTTAGCCAAAAGACGGAACACACCGCTTGTGAAGCTTCCACTGACTTGACCTGGTAAAACTGGCCCGTACCCGAAAAACATAACTTAATTAATCTGAACCTAAATCTCAACTGAAAACTATAACTTGTAAAATGACCCGAAATCCAAAACAAACCGACCTGGACCAAACCAGACAGTATTAGTGTATAACTGAAATAAAATAAACCACAATCCACAACCATCCAAACCAACTTGGGTGCCCATGGTTACCAACTTGCATGCCTCTCTGACATACCATTAATACTCCAAGACAATGAATGTTTTTTCCACAAATAAGGATGGGCGGCCAAACAGAGCAAAGAAGTTTTGTTTCAGACAAAGACCTATCTCGAGTGACGTCAGCCCCATCTTGTGGCAACGCCCTACGTCAGCGATCCAACGGAAAAACCGCACCAACTTCCTCATCCTCTTCCTTATAAATAACAATCAATGTCACATTTATTACACACACAATAAGAGGAAACAAAAAGAGAACTCCTGGGACATTCATTCCCTCTTTCACACTTGTACTCACACGATTTTACTAAGAATCTCTGTCAAACCTCCCATGGACTAGATAATTCAAGATCAAACCACATAAATCTAGGTGTCTCATTTTTTGTTACTCGTTACTGTACTTAAACCTCCTTCATAATTATAGATAGAAGTAATCTCAGTCTAATGCGCATGTTACACTCTAACCTATAGATTACCAAATGTAAAATCGCCATCATTTGTGTTACTCTTTCCTATCTCCCATCTAAAGCGACTCCTGAAATCACACCACCTCGCAGTCGGAGAACCAGAAGGAACCACACTCCAACGATTCTGCTCCCACCCTCGGATGAAAGAATGCTCGTCGAGAACCACGGAACTACTTTCGACACCACCAACCAGCAAAGTATCTTCATAGACAAATTTTTGGCCCTGCAACTACAAATGGCTGACCTAGATCTACGTTTTGCACATTAACAGGTAGCAGCAAGCTCCAACATGGAGAGGGTGGAGGACCACGACTCATTCTCCAATGAAATAAACAAAGCCACCCTTCCTTCTAGCTCCGCCAAGAACATCTCTATGATGGTTTAGGAGACCCCGTCGAGCACCTGTCTCGCTTCAAGTACACTATGATTGTGGCCCAAATCGACAATCAAGCTCGTTGCCGCCTCTTCCTACCATTCTTGGTGGGACGAGCATTCGTGTGGCTAACATGCCGACCAAATATATCCATCCATAACTTCGAATAGCTCGGGTGCTCTTCCTAGACCACTTCGCGGCTGAACGAAAAATCAACAAGACATTCACTGACCTCATATGCACGCGCCAGCATCTGCATGAAGATGTCAAAGGATCTTAAGCAGTTTCGTAATGTTGCCACAAAGATCAACAAGCACAGAGACTCGGTCATCGTCTTAGCCTACCGACATAGCCTAACCGATGTCAAGTTTATAAAAGAGTTAACCACAACAACCCCCTAGTCCTACAATGAGCTGGTCACCCGGGCTGAGAACTTCATCAAGTGAGAAAAAGTAGTCTATAGAGCCAAAGCGGCCCATAACTACTTCAACGATGAAGATGAACCCGACAAAAAATGGCAAGGCCCAAGGGCCACAACAGGAACTGCAACACCGGCCATCACATCAGAGGCATTGACTACTACAAGAATCACTGCTACGGATACCAAGGCTGAACTTACCACCAGGAAAGCTCAGTCGAAGACCAACAATCTCAACAAGAAAAATGGCCCAACAAGTCAGAACTCAGGCGTTTCAATTGACCAACACCTGAAGTCTTTGTGATTTCTTCAAGGGAAGGCCTTATGGGTAACCTCAGGTTCACTCATGCCTTGATGACAAAAAGCTAAAAAGATAATGTGAGTTCCACGCCCATACAGGCCAGAATACAGAAGACTGCCATGGGCTCCATAGGGAACTCGGTCGAGCCTCCCATCATGGAAATCTAAACCGGTACATCTACCATCCAAACATCTTGCTCAGCAAAAGAGAAAAGGAGTAGAGGCCCAAGTCGAACAGCGGCTCCAACACTGATAAGCACCATCCGAGGATGCATAAAGAAGGCTCGGTCTTCATGATAGCTGGTAGAGGCTACGACACTTGTTGAGACTGGAAATGGGCCCTCCACAAACCATAGCTTGCTGAATCAAACACACCGGTCAAGAGGAACTTTGAGGAATGTCCAAATGAGCATGTTCTAGGGGTGTATTTCATATGTTTTATCAACACTTTTCATGCTCATTTCTCCTCTTTAGCTAGTTTTCCTCTAGTTTTGTGTTTTATTGGTGTTTCCACACAGTTATTGCTTAATAAGGAGGAATGATGTAGCTAGGAGAAAAGTATACGAAGAGAGGAACATGTGTGCACAAACAGATCCAAAATCAGAGCTAAAGCAAAAAAGATAGAGTGTTTGAAGACCAACCTCTCTAGGGGACCACCTAATGTTGGTTTGTTAAACTCATCATCAGGATACTGGAGTTGACCTTCCCATGGAGACCATCCCACATGGAGCGGTTGAAGATTTTTTTTTGCCCAAATCACGTTTCAAGAAGGGGATAAGAAGAAGAAAGAGAGAGAAATGGGAAGCAGGCCAGAGGTGATAGAAATGAAGAGAAAAGAAAGGGAGAAGAAGAAGAATAGAAGGATATGAGGAATACTCCACCTTCATTGAAGTTCCCAAGCTTCATTAATGGCTATCGCTTACTCTTTCTCCCTCATTTACTCCATTGTTGAATCTAGAATTTGTTTTAACGCTTTATTTTAGTTCTTGATCTTAGATTTTGAAGACTATTGGGTATTGGTGAATCTTAAACATGTTACTCATGATTTAGGGATTTTTTTAGGGTTTTACCCAATTTGTTATCTATTGTATTAGAATTGGTAGGTTTGCTCCGAATATGTTGATATTAGGTCTTGAGATAGATTTTATGTTACCAATTAGTCAAGCACTAATGTGGGATTCTATCAACACGAGATTATGAGATAGAAACTTAAACCATGGGGACTAAAAATATGTACTTGAATTTTAATGATTTTGAGATTATACTACATTGAAACTTAGGGGAATTTGATCTTAGTGCTATCGATTGACCCGAGACTTAGATGATTGAGAAGTCACATTAAATCAGTTAGGATTAGTAGGCCTAGGTTAGGTTGCTAATTAATTAAGTGTTCCCGTTGTTTAGCTATAAGTTCAAGAGTGATAATCGGTAGTGTGGAGGTAATTTTTTTAGTACGAGGGGGCATATCCAAATGGTTCTGTCTAAAAAGCCTAGATCCTAGAATTTGTCATTCTATGGAAGGTGAAAACCTGTTACTCTGGCATCTTTCAAATACATACTTTATCATCTGTCTTTCCCAGAAAGCTTGATGGGGAGTATTAATGAACACTACACCAGCTCTCAATGGAACCCACATGGACTTATGCCCTGTAGGTGGAAATTGACAAGAGTCACCACCTAGTTTGACCTATGATTACTAGAAAGGAAGATGAAAGGGTCCCAAGAACCGCTAGTTGACTCTGTAATTGTTGCATATGGATAGGACTTATCTGATCATACCAGAGATTCTGCGTGGGTTCATACTGGGTTACACCCCTTAGAAGTGGCAACAACCACGAATGATGCTCGAGGAAACCTCAGTCTTCAATTGTCAGGATTGCCTTCTTTCAAAACCTAATTAGAGAGATTCATATTTAGGCCACGAGGATAGGATTATGAGAGGAGTAAGGTGGAGAGCTGATGAGGTGAGCTTTTTTCTGATAAGCTAGCACAATAAGAGGGTTGATGGATTGAAAGAATTGATTGAATATTGAAGGTAGGATGAGATTTTCGGCCAAGCTAGCGTCAATAAGAAGGTAGATGGATCGAAAGAGTCAAAAGGGTATGAGATGAAAGCTCGGAAAAATCTGAGGTTAAGGGCATGAAGAGGACTCAAAGTCCGATGATTTGAGAGTTCTTGGGAGTCAAGAAGATTTAAGTTGTTCTCCAGTTTTTATGTTGTACTCCCCGTTGAGATAAGACCTTACATAGTTCACGGGCTTTTGGATGGTTGAGTTTTTGAAGTAATTTGAGGGTTAGAAGTGTATGCGGCTGTTTGGAGGTGAGATGGATGAGTGCAAAATGATATCTGATTATTTTAAAGTTGTTGGAATTCTTAATCATCTTGTGGGGTTTGATGAGATGCTCAGGTCTGTTAGACATTGAAATATCAGGATGACAGAGTCAGTGAAACACTCGGGTCTGTAATATGTTTAAGGCTTGAAAGGGTTATCAAATTTTGAGGTGTTTGGGGTTCTAAGAAGCTGAGGGTTTTTGAGGTATTTAAATTTGTTGAGTCTATTGATATGTTCGAGTCTATTAAACTGCTGAAACATTTGAGTCTGTTGAGCTGCTGAGACGTTCGAGTCTATTGAGCTACTGAGACGTTCGAGTCTGTTGAGCTGTTGAGACATTAAAGTTTGTTGAGCTGTTGAGAAATTCAAGTCTGTTGAGCTGTTAAGACATTCGAGTCTGTTGAGCTGTTGAGAAATTCGAGTCTATTGAGCGGTTAAGACATTCGAGTCTGTTGAAACATTTAAGTCGGTTAAGCTATTGAGACATTTGAGTTTGCTTAGCTGCTGAGACATTGAGAGTTTTGAGGTGCTTGAGTTCTAAGGATTCAGTTATGTGAGACAATTGAGAATTAGAAACTGATAGGATTTTGGGGTGTTAGGAGTGGCTGCAGATGACTGCAGCTTTGTGAACTTTGAAGTGTTTTGAAAGTGATGGAGGTTTGAGATTTTATATGAGTTTGATGTTTCAAGTTAGGGTTCATGAATTGGAAGTGTGTAGGGACGTTTTGAAGCTTTAGAGGAGTTGGATTGATTTTGGGTTGGATGATAGATTGAAATCAGGCTTGAAATTGGACTGAAATGATGTTCAAAATTGGACTGGCCAGGCTTAAAATTGGACTAAAATCATATTTGAAATTGGACTGAGATGGGGCTTGAAATCGGACAGAGATCGGGTTTGATTTTGGGCTGGGTTCAGGCTTCAAGATGGTATTGGGCTTGAAATTGGGACAGTTTTAGGCTCGATTTTAAGCCGAGCTTTTGGGTTTGATTTTGGGTTGGATGTTGGATTGCAATCGGATTGAAATTGAATTTGAAGTGAATTGAAGTTGAATTGGCTTTGAATTAGAAATAAATTGATTTTGGCTTGAAATCGAAGAGAAATTGAAGTTGAATTGGAATTAAAATTGAAAATGAAATGATTTTGAATTGAAACCAGAGAGTCAAATAAGTCGGGAAGAAAGAGTCTGAAGTCGGGTCGGACGACATACATATTGGTTGGCCCCACCACTTGCTTCGAATCAATCCTATCATTGGTAGGGGCCTAATGCCAGTCTTCGAGGCAAGCGAATCAATCGTATCAACGCACTAATGCTTTGCAAATTTTTGTAGTGTGGGCGTCACTGCTACTTTTGCAGAAAACTGGTGTCCAAACGGAAACCTGCTTCTGCTGGCCCGTCTCGCACCACTCAGGTGTATGTTTCGAAGGTTGTTTCCATTGCTGCTGAAGTACCTCCAATTCTAGCTACATCGTCGCGATGCCTATACTTGAATTTAGAAAGGATTTTCTTTAAGAAAAGAAAAATTGCGTAGGATTCCCAATTCATGGTTACTTGGGGCGGGTGCTTGTTGAGTAAGGCTTCAGCAAGCAGAACAAAGTTGTGGTCGGGTGCTTAAGCGCATCTTTCTCATATCGATCAAGGCGAAACTCGAGTTTTCGTTTTCTTACAGGAGTGCTAACTTAGCCCTATAGTTTTCTTCGCTTGCGCTGCAGTACGAGCCTCATACAGAGCCGCATGGGCACTAGGAAAATCTTCCATCGATCCAGCTCTGGTAAGAAAGCAGTAGGCAAGCCTTAGTGGGGACCATCCATACCTCTAAGCCCGATACTTTTTCCCCTCTGCAGGTCCCGCTTCTGTTATATGAGCTGCCCCCTCTGTTCAATACCGATACCTGTCAGATTCCATAGCTGAAGAATCTCTTGGACTCTCCCTTTCTCATCTTTGGGGCGAAGTCAGCTGCTTTTTTAGTTCAGTTTTCATTACTCCGGATCTTCTTAGTTCGACTCTGCCTCGCTAAAGAACTTATTTTAAGCCTGTCAAATCACTTCACTTCTTTTATTTGAAGGATTTTCCTTCTCCTTCGCTTCCCCCCGACGATTCACTGCTTTAATGAGGGACATCAATAAAGAGAAAGACTTTCTTCTAAAATGTGTTATATCCCTTATTTTTTTCTAATAAATTAGGGGTGAGCTTCAAGCGAAATATTGGAGTAGATAAGTGCCTAATTACCTGAACCCATTTTTCCGATAAAAATCAGAATTCATATCTTCGATCCTTGTGTTCGGTTATAGCGGAGACCCCCTGAATCGTCAGCTTATGGTCAACAAAGCATGGCTTTTATATGGTTGAAGTATAGGGGTTGAAGTGACTTCGCTACACCCTTCTCCCCCCACTGTGCACCTTGCTCTCGGGTGAAGTCCAACTACTTGGCTTGGCCACTCTATCACTTGGGCTGGGATCACTTCGCACCGTCTTCCATTTCCCGTTCTCCGGGTATTGACTACTCTATGGCTATTACGCTACGGCTCCGGTGGGTTCCCTTAACCAAGCCACTGCCTATGAGTCACCGGCTCATTCTTCAACAGGCACGCAGTCAGAGTCTTTGGCTGGCAGAATACGATGCACTTTATAGCAATCCTCTCTCCTGTCTGTGAAAGGAACGGAGCAGCCTAAGTCAAAGAAGAAGAAGTGGATGCGCATTCATCAACTAGTTGTAGTATCGGAAAAGAGAAAAAGGAACGATCACCACCGGCTTGTTGAAGAGGGAAAGCGATGCATGAGCTGAGGCTCCCATGTCCTTGTAAGGATCTTTTGTTTGGTTTTGATTGCCTCAGCATGGCAGCCTTATTGTTTGTCACAATTAATGTGACGAAGAATATGAGGACCAATCCAGTAACGAATTAAGTTACTTAAAGAAACAGAGGAATTAGATCTGCTCTTATATTTTTCACAATCGCCAACTACGAAATGGTGAACGTCCACAACCAACAAACGAAATGCATTGATCAATCTAACGGATGCTTTGCTTAGATTACAAAAGAGAAGATAAGGACGAAAATGGGGGAAGGAAAAACGAGTAGTTTACGCTTTAGTAGCTACCTTGAAGTGAAATTGAAGTTGAATTGGAACTGGATGAATTTTGAAATGAATTGGAATTGAAATGAATTTTGAATTAAATTGGAATTGAAATGAATTTTGAATTGAATTGGAGCTAAAACGAAGAAGATAGACGTTTTGGAGGCTGAACTCCCCAGGGGACCGCCCCATGTGGGTTGGTTGAACTCGTCGCCAAGCTACTAGAGTCGACCTCCCCATGGCGACCGCCCCAAAAGGGGAGGTAGGCGTAAAAATTTGCCCAGAATTGTGTTTTAAAGAGGGAATATAAGAGGGAAGAGGAGAGCAGACCATAGGCGACAGAAAAAAAAGAGAAAAAGAAGGGAGAAGAAGAAAAGAATAAAGAGGAGAAAGAATCCACCTCCAATAAGTTCCCAAGCTCGATTAATGGCTATTTCTTACTCTTTCTCCCTTCTTTACTCTCGTATGGTTAAGTAGACTCTCTTGTACCTTGGGATGAGGATTTTACCCCAAAGTCCCCCAAAACTCCATCGTTGAATCTTGAACTTGGTTTAATGTTTTTATTTTAGTTCTTGTACTTAAAGTTTGATGATTATTTGGTATTTGTGAATCTTAAACTTGTTACTCATGATTTAGGATTTGTTTATGCGTGGCCACACTCGCCTTCTTAGGCACACTGGTGCGTAGTGGTTCTCACCGTAAAAGTAGTAAGTAATTCTTGTCTTCTTCCTTTTTGACTTAAAAGCCATTACCCTAGAAGGGCTTGGATTTGAGGCAAAGGTAACTCCCGAGGTCGGAAGTTCATAGTTGCAAAGACATATATTGACGGTCACACGAACAAATGGTTAAGGATGAAACTTGATGAAGATCACACGAATGGTATGTCTATCATGATCACTTGGGGTGAACTCAAGGAGGCCCTCAAGGCCCAACTCTTCCCGCAAGATACTGATTGGTGAGCTAGAAACCATCTTATGGCTCTAACTCAGACGGGGTCCATCCGTGACTATATTGCACAACTCAATCATGAGTGACTTACCTGATATGCATGACAAACGCAGGGTCTATCATTACCAACGAGGACTGAAGTTGTGGGCCCAAAATGAGCTCTGAAGGAAGTCGGTAACCACTGTGCTGCAAGCTATCCTGGCAGCTGAGGGGTTGAACAATTCTAGGGTCGAACCTCCTGCTGGCAAGGTAATTGCGCCTAGCCATAAGAATGGCCCCACCAAATCAGGGAAGAATCGGAATAGAAGGAACCCTGGGAAGAAGTCTTCTGAGGAGATGAGTTACTCAACTACTTGAAGTCTATACTCCCTTTGTTTCTTTTGCTTCTTGTCTTCTTGTGCCTAATATCGGTTCTTCCTTTTAAGCCAAAAGGGAAGAAGGCAAGAATCACTTGCTACTTTTACGGTGGGAACCACTACGCAGTGGTGTGCCCGAAGAAGGCGAGTGTGGCCACGGCCACATTCTGTGGGCCACTTGTGGAGGGGACTCAGGCCGGACCATACGTGCATTTGGTGCCCATGAAGTTTAAGGGGTCAATTTTGACTCCGTTGAAGGTTTGCAGCCTTGAGCTTCATGCTTCTAGCTTACATTCTCGTTTACTATACATTTCTATGAAGGTTAACCGTAACCATGTTATTACTACTATGGTTGACATAGGAGCCACCGAGAACTATCTAGATCTCGGCGCCTGCAAGGTGCTGGGACTTTTGATGACCCAAAACCAATCTGCAGCAACACTGACAAATTGTGGAGCAATTGTTGTTCATGGTAGCTGCAGAGTGTACATATAAATGGGCAAATGGTTCATGGATCAGAATTTTGATGTAATGAATATGCCTGACCTTCCAATGATTTTGGGAAGCCCGTTCATAGATGCAGCCAAGGCCGAGCTGAGGGTTCACCCCTAAGGCATTTTGGTGGCCGATGAGCGTTGCCCTTATTTTGTTGATGTCGTCCCGACTGTGAATACTTCCTCATGAAGTTGCTCGCCCAGTTTAAGAGTGAAAGATAGAAAGTGTTTTGAGATTCTCGCTGTGGTGTGGCAAGAGAATAGAGGTGATCATTCGGGCAGGCGGGCCGGGTTCGGGCCAGGCCAAAGGAAAATTTTAGGCCCGCCGGGCCTATTTTAAAAAATCAAGTCCGGTTTTTACATGCTCGAGCCGGGCTAGGCCTAGTTTTTTATAGGTTTTGCCGAAGCGTGGCTCGCCCAACTAAGTTTTTTAATTTTTTTGTATAAATTAATAAAAAAATTAAATTAATATATTTTAATATAGATTCATATATTATATATAACTTAATTAAAATTTATATATTATATATAATTTTGTATTATATATAAAAATTAAATATGTATATATTACATTTTAAAAATAATAATAATTAATATAAGTCGGGCCGGGCTGGACTTGCCCATGGGCTCAAAAAATGTGCCACGACCCGGGCCGGTTTTTTATTCGGGGCTAGTTTTATGCCCAGGCCCGCCCGAAAGCCTAATCGCGTTCGGGCCCGTCGGGCTTTTTTACGGGTCGAGCCAGACCGGACTGCAGGGCCGAACACATTATGATTAGCTCTACAAGAGAAGCCTTCTGTTGCAGAAACCATACCAACAGAAATGGAGGACTTGCTCCTTGATAATGTGGACTTGATGCCACTAGAGTTGCATCTAGGATTGCCCCCACGACATTCTATTGACCATCGCTTCCAGTTGGTTCCTGGTTCAGTGCCACCTGCCTAGGCTCTCTGCCGCATGTTGCCGTTGGAGTCGAAGGAGTTAAGAACTTAGTTGATTGAGCTCCTGAAAACGGGGAAAATTAGTCCGTCTCGAGCACCTTATGGTGCGTCAGTCCTATTCTAAAGGAAAGCTGATGGGTCTTTGTGGCTGTTTATTGACTACTGGCCTTTGAATAAGGTGACAGTGAAGAACAAGTACCTGATTCCTCGTCAGGATGACATGTTCGACCGCCTCTCTAAAGCCACATTTTTCACCAAGCTAGATTTACGCTCGGGCTACTGGCAGGTCCGGATTGCAGAAGAAGATAAGGGAAAGATCATTTGTGTAACTCGTTATGGATCCTTTGAATTCTTAGTGATGCCTTTCTGGTTATGTAACGCTCCGACGACTTTTTGTAATTTGATGAATGATGTTCTATTTGGGTATATCAATGATTTTGTGGTTGTCTATCTTGATGATGTTGTTATATATAACAATACTCTCCAGGACCACTTACGCCACGTAAAACTGGTGTTTGATAGACTTTGTGAGCATCAACTTTATATCAAGAAGGAAAATTGCTCCTTTGCCCAACAGAGTATCACTTTTCTCGGTCATGTTGTCTCCAAGGGGGCCAATTGCATGGACCCCTCTAAAGTTTCGACTATTTGTGATTGGCCCGCACCCAAGGATGTCTTTGAGTTACTTTCTTTACTTGGACTAGTAAACTATTATCGTTGGTTCATTAAAGGATATGTTAATAAGGTGGCACCCTTGAGTGATATGTTGAAGAAGGACAAATTGTGGGTATGGTTGGAGGAGCAGCAAGATACGTTTGATCGGTTAAAGAAGGCTATCTCATCTGAACCGGTGTTGAAGCTCCCAGAGTTTGACAAACCATTTGAGGCGCACACTGATGCATCCAGCAAAGCAATTGGTGGGGTCTTGGTTCAAGATGGTCATCTATGCGCTTTTGAGAGTCGTAAGCTAAAAAAATCCCAAAACACGTTATTCAGCTCATGAGAAAGAGATGTTGACGATAGTTCATTGCCTCGCGATCTGGAGGCACTATTTGTTGGGAACTAAATTTGTCGTAGTGACGAACAACGTAGCCAACACATACTTTACGACCCACAAAAAGCTATCACCAAAGCAGGCTTGTTGGCAAGAATTTCTTGGTGAATTCGACTTTTAATGGATTCATAGGCCGGATCGCACAATGTTGTCCCTGATTCCTTGAGTCAGAGGTGCCTTGCGGTGATCCAGTCGGTGTCTCGAGCTGAAACTGACTTGGTGGGTCGAACTCGGGAAGTGGCTAAAACTGACCCCTCATACCAGCAAATCTGTGATGAGGTGCGGATGGGGAAGTCCAAGCGTTTCCACCTGCTCGATGATATGTTGGTCAATGAGCAGAGATGTGTGGTCGTCCCTGCTGGTAGAATCCGCATTGACTTATTACGGGAATTCCATGATGCAAAATGGGACAATCATGCAGGGATGAAACGAACCTTGGCGTTGATCAAGCGAAGCTTCTATTGGCCAAGGATGAAGGTTGATGTGGAGGACTATGTAAGGTCTTACTTAGTATCTAAACAGGACAAAACTGAAAGGAAGAAGACGGTAGGACTCCTCAACCCACTGCCTCTCCCAGATAAACCGTGGGAGTCTATTTCCTTGGATCTTGTCTCGGGTCTTCCTTCGGTGGAGGGGAAAAATCCAGTCCTTGTTGTTGTGGACCGGTTCTCCAAATATGTTGTTTTATACCAGTACCCACGAACTGCCCTGTTGACATGACATCAAGGTTATTCTATGTGCATGTCATTAAGTACTTTGGACTCCTCCGTGATGTGATAAGTGATCACGATACGAGATTCACGAGATGATTTTGGGTGACGCTCTTCAGCCTTATGGGCTTTGAGCTAAAGTTCTCTATTGCGAATCATCCACAGACGGATGACCAAACTGAGAAAGTGAATGCACTCTTGGAGTACCTTAGGCATTATGTCGCAGGGTCCCAAAAGAACTGGATTCATTTGCTCGATACCGTGCAGATGTGCTATAACGTGCACAAAAGCTCGGCTACGGAGTGAAGCCCCTTTGAGTTGGTCATGGGTTGGCAGCCCTTTACCCTGACCAAAGTTGCAAAACCGGCGGCCACCGGTGAATGTCCGGCTGCCTATCGGTTCATGCACGATCGTCAGGCGTTGTTGAAGGCAGCAAGAGAAAGCTTGAAGCTAGCTAGGAACCGAATGAAGAGGTTTACGGACCAAAAATAGCGTCCCCTCGAGTTTAAAGTTGGTGACAAAGTGATGCTGAAATTGACGCCTTAGATTCTGTAGCACATTAAGTGTCCCAAACACATGGATTTGGTTCAGCACTGTGATGGACCATTTGAGTTGATCCACCGAGTGGGTAACTCCGCCTACCGGTTGGAACTCCCTGAAAGATTGAAAGCTCACCCAACTTTGTGAGTTACCTGAAGCTATTTGTTGAGGATGTTAAAAAGGCTCACGTGGAAAGAGCTAGAGCCCCGCCTATGTGATAATGGAATACACGAAGGACATTGATGAAATCCTTGATCATCGAATGCGAGGATGGAGATCGAATCGTTCAACGGAGTTTCTAGTCCTTTGGAAGGGTGAAGCTAGGGAGATGCAACTTTGGAAAAGCAGAATGACTTGTGGCAATTTCAAGATAAGATAAGGTTGTACCTAGACGCTTTGCCGTGTTGCCCAATTTGTTATCTATGTGTTGGGATTGGTTGGTTTGCTCTAAATCCGTCAATATTAAGCCTTGAGTTAAATTCGAGGTTGCTGATTAGTCTAGCACTAATGTGGGGTTCTATCAACATGTGAAATCAGAGCTAGAAACCTAAACCCTGGGGACCAAATCAATGTACTTGAATTTTAATGATTTTGAGATTAGACTACATTGGAACTTAGGGAACTTGGGCTTAGTGCTATCGATTGACCCGATGCTTAGCTGACTTAGAAGTCCCGATTAAATTACATAGGATTTGTAGGCCTATGTTAGGTTGCTAATTAATTAAGTGCTCCTGTTGTTTAACTATAAGTTCAAGAGTCGATAGTTGGTAGTTAGGGTGATGGGTGTAAAGATCCATCCCAGGGTACTCCTATTCTAGATTAATTAGTTTAGTTGTATTGCTTTCCTTTATTTTATGTTTTCAAACCAAAAAACCCCAAAACCCAAAAATTTTACATTTATGCACTTTTGTAGATATTTATGCACATTTACTAAACTTATAATTAGTTAGATAGTTGTGAAGTCCTTGTGGAAACGATCTTGTTGGACTCCAATGACTGGGCTCACTGCCCATTAGTTAGCAAAATATATTAATTTATATTTTGCACAACAAACGCGTCAACCATCAGCTTCACCCACGACAACTTAAAAGAAATACTCTTCCCCCACAACAATCCCCTTGTCATCTCGGCACATATCCACAATCGGAACATACACCGCATATTGGTGGATGATGGTAGCGGATTCGACCTGATCACCGTAAGCGCAAACAAGTAACTGAACACCCTGGAGGAATTGGTGAATGACTTCAGCAGTAGTCACACGGGATTCTTAAGGATAGAATCTTGCTCGAAAGGGACCGTGGAGCTACGAGTGACACTTGGAGACGGGGAACTCAACCATACATAGAAAGTTGAATTCCTCTTGATGGACGATCTCTCCGGCTACGACGTCTTCTTGGGTTGTCCCGACATCCACACATTCCACTTTATGCCAAGCACCATGTGCTTGAAGCTGAGTTTCATGACCCACTCTGGAAAAATAGCCACCGTAAAGGGCCACCAGAAAACCGCCCTAATATTCAACGTGGAAGCATCCAAGGTGAAAATCCCAACTGCAATTGCAACACCTTTTGACGCTCCACCCCCGCCTTCACTAAATATAAGTAATGGTGAAAACTCACACCAGGTACATCCCTTCCCCGACTCTCTAGAAAGGTTCTTGAATATCATAAATGCACTTTACGACACAACTAGCAACCCACAAATAAATTTCCTTGTTTAAAGAAGTGCAACTTTCGTCTCCACACCGACAAACCTGCCTGGAATTGATCGGTCCATAATACAGCACAACTTCACAGTGAACCCTGATTGGTTACCGATTCGTCAAAAATAGCATCACTTGGGGCTAATTTCTGTCCATTTCCTTTACCATGTTTTGAGTATGTCCCCTTGCTCTTGCACTGCACCTTATCCACTGGAGGTAATCCAAGTTTACGTTCATTAAATTTGTCGGTTATACTGAACCATTTGTGTCTCAATCCTACAAATAAGCCAGCCCTTCCTAATTGTATTCTTGCTTCATCAACTAGTAACTAAATTAGCAACTCTAGGCTGACCTTACTCCAAGCATGTTTTTGCTTCGGACCAGTTCCTTCGTTAGTCAACAGGGCTTTACCCTTATTATTGTAGTTACCCTAACCCATTATTTTCAATAAAAGTACACGGATAAGCATTCAGCACTAGTTAATCGCAACAACTGGGGTTTATGGACAAAGTAAGGACACTCATTGAACAACTAATGTCGTTTGACATGGGCCAGGGTTCAAAATTATGTAAAAACAAAAAAAGAATGAACAACAAATATGCATTCAGGACAATAGATGTAATGATCTAACAGTCACGTGAATAGGTAAATGGTTTGTGCAAAATGAAAAAGAGAAACTACAATTACCTAGAATTCGTGGTGCTGCAAAATAGGAATGTAGAAGCCTAAACATGAAAATGTAGTGGTGAATTATAAATCAATGATGTAATTTAACAGCACCTTTCAAGAATTTAAATGGAACTCATCGTATAAGTAACCCTCACCCAATCAAAGTGGTCCCTAAAAAGTTTGCCACACTTGTTAATTAGTATGCAGTACATAATATCAATTTCAATGATCAGTGGTTGGCATTGACAGTGAACAACAAACATTGAAATTCAAAAAACCTTCAAGTGGCTGATACTTCCCTTCCTCGACAGTTGCCAACTATGATTTTTAAGGGGGGAGGGGATGCAGAAATTTAAAGACAGCGATGGTTAAATGTTTTAGGATTGGTGGTTGGGGAATGTTAGTTTCATTTAATGTTTGACCGTTAATGTGTTACAACTTGTGGTCATGTCTATCAATCACACGCTGATGCATGTTGTCGATGGTACATATGATATGATGAAAGAGCATCACAAGTTGTGGTGTGTTGTGAATGCGAGTCCTATAGACCTGTGATAGGTTGCCAACAGAACATTGATCCCTCACACGACTGTTGAAATGGAAGGTGTGGTGTGAATTGACCGTCAACCACATGTAACAGATAGATGGTAAAATAGATGAGGGCATACTAGTAATTCCTTCTTCATAGTTGAAGGCATAAATGTAATCACCAAAACTAACACAAGTTTTCATATGGGCTAGAAAACCTAAACGCAACAAAACCTACATTTACTTTAAAGCCTTTTTTAGGGCTTAAGCTCCAACTTATGGTCCGGTCAAATGTGTTTGAAGTGACCAAAGCTTTATTAAAAGACTCGTAAAGCCTTGACTCATGGTAAAGCGTGGGAACAAACAGAATATATTTCTCATTATCTTAAAGTATATCAATTAGATTAGTACTATTTTTTTCTTTCACATAATTTTAATTTTCTTTTTACAAATTTAGCTTATTATTGATTCATATTAATGGTGGCCATCGGGTCCGGTTCTACCCGGAACCGATTGGAACCGGAACCGGCCAAGAACCGGTGGGAACCGGAACCGGAACCGAACCGCCTCAGTCGGTTCCAAATACGAATACATGTTTTGAGATTCGGGCCCGAACCGGGCCCGTAACCGGAACCGCCTGGAACCGCCTGGAACCGTCATCGGATTCGGAACCGTAACTGGAACCGGTGGAACCAGAACTGGAACCGCCCCGGAACCGGTTGAAGTTACCGTTGGTTATGTTAAGGAATATGTACAAAAGGTTAATGTAGCATTGAAAAAGCTACACGATGAATATACTTCAAAGTATCGTCCGGGGGAACTTTCTTCTGCTAGTGGTAGTGGTTCCTCTTCTAAACCACCACGCCCTGGTAGCAAAAGCAGTTCCTTGATTACTAGTATTTTGAAAAGACCAAGATCAGTTCAATCGGGTTCTGGATTTTGTACATATGATGATTATATTAACTTTACTTTTATTTTTGATGATGATGATGGTGATATAGATGTTCTTAAGTGGTGGCAAGCACATGAAGCCAAGTTTCCAATCCTTTCAAAGATAGCCCGAGATGTGCTAGGAATTCCAGCATCAACCGTGGCTTCAAAGTCGGCGTTTAGTGCGGGCAAACGAGTATTAGATGAAAAGAGATCAAGCCTTACACCAGACTCAATCAAGGTTTGTGTTTAGAAGTATGATTGGGACTTAGCTGAGCTTAGATCCCAAGCAAGTGCATTGCAATATGAAGGCCAACATGATGATTGGTATGAGATGAATGGGGATAACACCACTTAGGACTTCTATCTTTTTGTAACACCCCTACCGCTAATACCGTCATTACCGTCCAATCTCCTTATACATTCGTACTCACGCAGCGGATACATTCATACTCAACGGCGGGTGGTACAATGCCGTTAGCCACCCACGTGACTAACAAGGCTACTAATACATACAGCATCGGTCTGATGGACCGGAATCCTGAGTACTACACATCTATAATACATACTCCATTCATCAATCAAATACAATAATGCTCCATTCAATACTTACTCCTCCATAATCCATACAATACAATATACTTAACCAAGTCTACTAGGATCCTTATACAAGTATAATATCTCTTCCAAGTTCATACGTACTCACTAAGAGACTACTTACTACCCGTTCCTCACAAACTACTTGCTTCTAATTACAAGGGTGTGCCTCCGGTCTCTTATCTTGACCATATTCGCTTCGGGTACCTGCACACTAAAAACGTTCCCCCTAGGGGTCAGCTTTCGTTGCGCATGATAACCGCATACCCGCGTACTAGTGAGGGTACGCCGACCACTTGGTCGAATACATGCTTCATTTTCATCCAAACATACATGCATACATGCTATTATACACAATACAATAATACTTACGCAAGCATGCATACATACACTTCATTACATACAAGGGATACAATATAACCATCCAATACATACTTACCTTCTTCCGAATACACATACTCATTACATACACAAAGTACAGTTCTTGTTAGCTTCATTGGCCCACCGGGTTAATCGGGTGGAGATTACTTTTACTCGTTACTTCATACATACGCATACATACTCATACTCATACCCATACATACTTACTTACTCTTACTCTTACTCATGTTAAGTCGTCGGGACCTCCGGGCAGGGACTACACGGTCCCACCACCAGGCTTACTTGACTCACCAATCCGGGATGCTACCCATTTAAGGGGTTTGGGCCGCGGACCAGCTTAAGAGTCAGGAATCGGATCCAACCTCTTGTGTCTCCTCATCCTCACGCGTGGCTGAAGCTATATCGGGCTTCTACTCATTCCAATTTATTCCTTACTTATGTTAGGGTTAGGTTAGGTAGTTAGGAATTAGTAGAAGTCATTCATTCAAGCCACATACACAATACATTGCTTAAATACACGTCCATACCAAATACATTACAATATACAAGTACACTACGAAATACAATACACTTCTTCATCATTCATATATTTTGTGAATTATACAAACTATTGTTCAAGACAAATATCAAGAACAATGTAAACAAGCACAAGTAAGTGCAATATAGTCCGATTCGTGCATTTATCTTATTAGGTGATCAAATAAGCACACAAATCGGGGTAACCAGATTAGGATACAGGGCATGAAGAATCATACCTTTCACCGTTGTACTTGTATCCCAGCGTTCCTCCGGTGTTCACAATTCAAATCCTATGATATACATACAACCGAATAATTAATCTAACTATCATTAATTTAATTCGGTTACCCTTACGCTTCCTAACTCATACTTACTAAGTCTTTACATTCTCATACTTACGTTGTATTTACTTACTTTTCATTTCTTAACAATGGTATACTTACATATATATGCACATATGTATAGGTGGGTATACATATACATATATATATATATATATATACTAATCATAATCTTATAGTTTTTTTTTGTAAGTTTTGACCCGACCGACCCACCCTGGGTTGGACCCATGGGTCGGTCGGCTGCAGAGACTTTGATTACAGAAAATTCCAGCCCGACCGACCCAGCCAGGTTCGGTCCATTGGGTCGGTCCGTTACAGAAGCAATCCAACTAATAATTTCCACTCGACCGATCCAGGCAGGGTCGGTCCCTGGGTCGGTCAGATGCAGAAGCATTTCCGACTAAAAGTTTCTACTCGACCGACCCAGGCAGGGTCGGTTGGATGCAGAAGCTTCCGAGATTGCAGATTTTCGGGTCGACCGACCCTGCTAGGATCGGTCCTAGGGTCGGTCCAGCCCAGTATCCATTTTAATTACTTATTTTGAATCCCAAACTCTACTCAATTCACACCCAATCTTTTCCTACTCATTTCCACATGTTCCTACATGTTTAAACAACATTTAAATCCTCTAATTCACCTTAGTTCATCCATCAAATTTATTGCTAAATCCATCAATCCACTTACACAATTTTCCTCACTTCATTCCAGCACTTATACCTATTTTCTTTCTTCATTGCTACAGATTTTTAAACCAACTTCTACCATCCAATACTTCATCTACCAATGTCACTCCTAGCATCCCAAATATCTCCTCTTACCATGCCAATTCATTTCCAAGCAATTGTACCATCTATACCCAAGTCCAACACTCATTTCACTAAATCTTGCACACTATTTCTGCTTAGTTCTACAATGCAATTTAATACCTCTTTGCTACAGATTTTGGTTCCCACCTCCTCCATACATAATTTCCTCTCCTAATGCCATTTCCGATGCCTACAATGCATTGCCTCTCCTCTTCAAGTCCAACACTCACTCCCAAGGTCAAGTACATAAATCCTCCTAGTTTCTCCAATGCATTCAACTTCTTGCTACAGATTTTATATCCTTTCATCCTCTTACCACAATACTACTCCATAGTCATTAAACATCTCTACTAACTCCAATACACCTTGGTTTTCCCATTCCCCAAGTCATCCATACATATACATATTCCTACCAAAATTTTGCCATAGTTCCTCTACATTTCTTACTTCTCCACATATGTATTTTCTCATCAAACTCATTCCTAATCTAGCCAAACCACAAGGGTTCTACCAGCACACATACAAATACAAATTCCTCAATATTTTCTCCGTCCACAATTCCAATACACATACACATCACATTTGGCTCCAAAGCCTACAATTCACATACTAGTTCACAAATACCCAAAATTCATAATTCTCAATACTAATACAAAGTTTTGGGTTCTTTAAGTAGTTTATCCATTCCCACTACTCTAATGCATTAAAATTAACATTAGTAAAGAGCTCTTACCTTGAGCTTATAATTTCTTCATTCCTTTTCCCATTTCTCCTCTTCTTTCTTTCTTGCCCAAATCGGCCATGTGGGGAATGGAGTTCCCAAACTCCATTCCCATCACCCAATGAACAAACAACAACTACAATTAATATACTAACCTTTAATTTAATGCTAGTTCATTGAAATGCTTAAAGCAAGATTTCTAGGGTTTACCTTTGGAGAGTTTTAGAAGGGGTTTTAGCCCTTGGTTCAAGAAGGTGAATCCACCACCATTGCAAGGTTGATATTATGCTCTAAAGAGAGAGAAAAATAGAGCATTACAAATGGGGCAAAAATCGGTTATGAAGGAAGAAGAAAAACATGAGTTTTTCATGTAGATTTTTACCTCAATGGAGAGAGAAGACTCCAAGCTACCCATTGGTGCCATTTTCTCTTTGAATGGGGAAAACCCATGGAGATGAAACTCATCCTTTTAGAATTTTGAAAAGAGGGAATGATAGAGGAGAATTAGGGGAGTTCAAATATGTAATTTGTTTTCGATTTGGAGCTTACATGAGGATGGAGCATGAGGAAGAAGATGGAGTAGCCATGGTTGTTGTGGGGAGCTCCAAAAATCGCCATTCCAGCAGAGAGAGGAGGGAGAATTCGGTGGAGGGGGAGAGGAAAGAGAGAGGTGAGTGAGTTGTGAGAGTGAGGTGAGAGGAAAGTAAATAAAGTAGCTTTTACTTTATTGTTTTTTTGCTTTTTGGCTCTCTTATTTAGTTAGCTAGTTACATGTGTGTGTGAGGGAGTTATTTGACTGATAAAAACCGGCCCCCTACAGTTATACCAGCTGGAGCGTTTTTCGTCTTTTACAGAAAACACTCGTTATTTTACCCGGTTTAGGTACTGTTCACTAACCGGGCCCGTTTTCCGGAATTTTCCCGTTTCTTTATTTTTATTGGTTATTAAGCTTCCATAAATTCTTAATAATATTTATTTAATGACTTATAATTTTTACGGGTTCGTTTGACCACTTAAAATCACGTTTTCGGGTTTTCTCGAAAAACGTGCGTTAAAGCTCTATTAGCGTTTTAATACATTATTTGGATCCGTTTTCTTCGGGAGTTGTTCCCATATATTATTTGGCCTCATTAAACCTTTAGGATCCGTATAATACGCTAACCGAGGTCTCATACCTCCTATGGTTATTTAACGCTTATTTGGCGTTTTCCGCTTTTCAAGAGTTTATTTATTCTTTTGGATTTATTTTTCCTTACTAGTATTAATTAGGTACCATTAGGCCCTTAAATACGTATTAGATTAATTTTAAATCCCTATATTTAAGTTTGGGGTATTTCAATCTACCCCCTTAAGAACTTTGTCCTCAAAGTTGTTCGAGGTTATAGGTTTACAATGCTTACTCATTCTTACGCGTCTAATACCAAAGCCATACCTTCTTCCTCCTTACAATTCCCAAATCCGTTACTCACGGTTTCTCCTTTCATCTCATACCAATGCACCATAATTACTCCAATCCATATTACTATCAACCATCCCGTTCCTTATTACAAAATTTATACATACATACAGTGCAAAGCTATTCCCAAAGCAATGCAATACACATTACAATCCCGCAGGCACTCAGGTCATCTAGACACAGGACTCCTCTATGTCCCGCTGCCCTTGGAATAATACAACCTGCTACACTACTATCTCCGGTATAAGCTTCTAGCCAAATCCTTACTCTCGGTCTAAGGGAAATCCTTCCCAACAGCTAATTAGAAATCTTTCTAAAGCATCCAACTCCAATTTTCAAGTTACATTCATTACTTCTATCCTATGCGTGATTCTTGTGACCACTTGAGGGGAGCTTCAAGAATCGTTCGACCCTGATGTGATCAGCACCAGTGTCGAACTATCTTTCCACCCCAATTTGTGTTTGGTTTCCCTTGATCTGATCAGGATCAAGTTCGATTCCCACATCAGTTTCAAACAAGCAATTAATTAGTTGTTTTCATTTTCTATCTTTTTGCTCTTTCTAGTCGTGATTACGAATTCATACATCTCCAAAGGATGGAATCAGTCCATCGATCGTCCTCACTCTACTTCCCAAATGCTTTACTCCGTGGTTCAATACCTAAATGCTCACTTCATCGACTGTTACTACTTCCATTCACTACTCTCCTTCATCTCAAATTTCTAGCAAGGACTACAGTACTTATGAAATTCAGTGTTCTCAATTCACTTCAATTGACGTACTTACGAATACACTACTCATGGCTACATTCCTCTACTACTCTTAATCCATTCGTACTACTTCCTTAAGGGTTACAATACTTGGAGCTCCGTCCACTACTCATTACTCTTCTTTGCTAATAATCTTACACTGGGTTACAAGATGGGTATATTCACCTATGGTATTTGCATGTCTAATGCTTAGTTACCACAATTTCACTATGAATGAAACGTATGTTTATATAACGTAAGTACCACTCATCGAATCAATTCTCATTTGTGCTATGCACATTATATTTTTATGTGTTTTATTTATAAAACTTGCATTAAGCGGTTTTTCGCTCTACCCCCCTTAAAAGGGATTACGCCCACGTAATCTCCCATATGTTAATATTAAACATTGGTTATTTAGTTCGGGCAATCCGAAGCGTTTAGCTTCACTACGGTATATACTATGCTCTGGTCAAAGGGTCTTAACCATACCAATGGTTTAGTCTTTGCACCAAGAATTTATATGAGTTTATTTAACTCATAATTAATTCGGTTCTAGCCTAACCGGCTTCAAGGCATTAATAGCCATTCTATTATACTTACTAGGTATATTATCTCCTAGCTAGGGCCCACTAGCTTCTGCTGCGCGACCCTGATAGCTTGGGTTACTTACCCTTCGTGTTATCATTAATGTGCTATGCATCACCTTTTTATCCGTCTATTATGGGGATAAGGTTTACTAAACAAATGCGGTATTCTTTACCATGTTTGAACTCGATGAGTTGTAGGTTTGTAACCAGCTCTCTGGCAATCTAGTATACACACTATTTGTACCTCCACGATCATTCGCTAAGCTCCTCCGACTTATTGTCGGGCGAGGTTAAGTCGCTACTTAGTTGTAGTACTTCCTCTAGTGTCAATAGTTTCTGAATCATACCAGTTCTTCTGGTTCAGTACAAGTGTTCTTTACTTGTATGACCTTGCATTTCTATGCGTCGGTCCTAGTGACTTGTTACGTCTCCTTCCACATTTTATTCCAATGGAATTCACATCTTGTGATTGTTAGTGTGTTTCACACTCTTCGTGCTTCTTTGGCCTCAGGCCGCACGGTCTGTTGCTAAGCTTCCTTAGCTGGCTTATGCCATGTTTGTTGGTGAAAAGCATGGTTTACTACGGTTTACATTTTCCATATCCCTAGCCATCCCATTAGATCATTAGCTGCACAAGTGCAATACCAAAACACTCAGTCATACAGAGTGCAGAGGCGTAAACGCTTGACAGTAAGTCACTTATGTGATAGGAAAGAATATTTTTGTCTGTCATCTCATACTTATACTCCGTGTCATTATCTGCTACCTCCTCATGGCGGTCGCTTGTTGCGCACCGTGTTCTTACTCACTGTACCACATTGTTTTTACTGTTTCTGTTACTGTGGTAGTTCCTCTTCACTTATCGCCATTGTCATTGGCACCATTTCCTTATGGTGTAAATACTCTAGGAGTTTCCTGTGTTTGTGTGTATGACGGTTGTCGTAGCATACCGCAATCTTATTATCTTCCCAATGTGGAGATGTCTTATTCAACTTAGGTTTTATGTGTAGGTTAGCTTACCTCACATTCTATCATCATTTGTGATACCATTTACCAAGTATCTTGGTTGATAACGGATGAAGTAATTTATCAGGTTACAAGCTCTCTTGAGCGTTGGTCATTCATGGTGTTCAATGTGTACTCACATTGACTGTTCTTGACAACTATTATCTTCCCAGTGCCGAGCATCGGTTATAGGCTCCAGCTGTGTAGTTTTACTTTTGTATGTACATCACCGGGACATCCCAAGAAACTTCAAGGGTTTTCCGGTCCCGTTCTTCGATTGAAGGGTATTTCATCACTGGTAAGTGAAGGTTCTTGTTGAGGGGTTTATTTCCACTCATAGGTCTCATGACGAGGTTTACCATGTTGGTGTTTATACAATGGTTCACCACATGCTTGAGTGCATATGGAGTATGCTTACTCCTTAAGTCGTAATGGTTTAGTAATCTCATTTCATCATTCCATCGCCCCTTGGCAATATTTATAGGTGTAGGCTTTACTGTTATAATAGATGGAAGCCTTCCCAAGGGTTCACATCTTCTCCACATTGGTGGTCTTAGGCTAACGAGGGGTATCTTCCCTTGGGTTTCTCGTAGTGTCCAAGTGTGGACTGGGCCAATGTTGGCATTATCATGATTCTTATGCCTCTGTGCTACCATTGCTACAGAAGGCATGAAGGTAATTAAAAGCTTGTCAACTGTATACTAGACTGATGCTCTAGGGACAGTGACACTGAGGTAGTCATTACTTCAAGCCACTCTTGGTGTTGAGTTTAAATTAGGCGGTTCAGTTGTCGATTTATTGTCGCCTGAAGCAATATCTCTTGCGAGTCTTGTTATTAAATGGTGTGGGTTTTGCAACCGTTTAAGTTTACACAACGTAGTTGGTTTGTGGCTTTTAAGCCCTGTTTCTGCAAGCTATGCTCCTTGCATGCTGCTTATACATACTTCCACTCCTTCTATACCCCGTAGGTTGGAGGTATTACTGGCTCCATGGTAAGTCGTGACATCACGCTTCCATTCATAGGAGGTCCTTTAGGCATTCTGGTGTTAATCAGTGCCTTTAGTAATTAGGGCATTTCCTGTTAAGTGAAATCCCTTCGGTGTCTTAACCGAGTGTTCGTTCTAGCTTCTGTGCTTTTATCATGTCGCTATTGTTCGACTGTTGCAATTCAGACACCCTTCAAGGATTGCTCCTGGGTGTTGTTAGGTTACGCTGTTACCTCCGGCCAATGTTTATAACATGTCGTGTCTACTATACCGCCTTGTGGTATTGTATTTTGAGTTATCCCCTTGTGGGTTACAGCGTCTCCCGTTCTTGGGTAGACTGTTTATACTTTCTCCTAGTGTCCTTAACTAGGTTTAAAATCCTCTCCAATGATGGATTATACTTCGTGGTAATCTCATAGTTGCTCTTGGGAACTCCGTCCCGTCTGTTGAGCATTGTGGTGCTCACATTAGGCCTTTGCCTTACTGTGTTCAAGCTGGGTATCCTTTCCAGCTGTCAGGTAGTTGCTTGAATTATTTGAGACATATCCAAAGTCTATACTTACTAGTATGTGCCCTTTTGCACTTCCTAGTCCTTATTCCTCATCTTCAGACGGATTCTCTGAGTTCTTTATTGATCGTCTGAGGTGTCCAGTTGTTCTGATTTGAACTCACTCATGGTCCGTAGAACGGAGTTGACTACTTCCCGTGTGTCGCATACTACATGTATACATACGTGGGGTACCTTGTTGATACGTTACCACTTACCCAACTATATGTCTGGCCCGCAAGCTCCTTCGGAGTGCGGTTGTCCCACATCCCGTAATTGGGTACACTCGTAGTGCTCGTCACACGCCTAGGTGAAGTATTCTATTATCAACTCTTCTTGTATCATTCTATGATACTCACCGTAATTATGTGGGTTTGGTTTTTAAAAATCCAAGGTTTTTAAAGAAGGTTTGTGGTTTTGAAAGAAACTTGGTTTTGAAAAATAACAGTTCGGTGTTAAAAGAAGTTCTTCATGGCATAGCCATGTTCGAGTCTTGACCAAGTCCAGCTTCCCGCTGACTGGTATACTCTTAATACAATGGTCGGGCCGTTAGGCCTTTCCAGGGTTTCGTTCCTCTAGCTTCCAGGATTTGTGATCCTATAGTTGTTTCATGGCTGTCATGGTACATTACTATGTACCTGTGGTGTGTTAAAGTTCCTCTACATGTTCCTGTTCTTACTGCACTTGTCGTGGCAAGTGCGTGGTACTGTTGGTTTTTGGTTAGACCTATACCGGTTTTGGTATGGTTCCCACTTGTTTTTAATAGTCTTGTTGACTCTTCCCTAGATCATATTGATCTATGTTTGGGGTACTCGATCCTTTTAAGTAGCTTCTCATTGATCTTGACATGGTTGTCTTGGTCGGGGTACTTCTCCAATCCTTGGGGGTCCTCATTTATTTAGTTTTATGTTTTCCCTCGTTGCTCGTTCCCACTGGTTTACCGTGGTTATTGAGCCTTAGCTTGGTTAGGCACTACTCTTGTAGTCCTGTCGGGTTGTATCCCATGAACGTCCTTGTAGCTGCCTGAGCTATGTTGGCCAGGTATGATAACCCTTTTGGCGTTGCAGGTTTGAAATTAATCACTACCGACTATGTCCTTAGTCAGGTAGCATACCGTTGATGGTATTAGTTAGATATTACTGTTCCGTAGACTTGTGTCTCGGGTTCCATTACTGCTCCTTCTCCATTTTATTGCACGGTTAGTGCTTCTTTTCCTGCTACTGGCTGACTAGCCAGGTTTCGCGACTGCTAAGCATGTCGCCCCATGCTGTTGTAAGTTGTAGCCTCCTTGTAGTTGGAGTGCTCATTCCACCGTTATTAAGTGCGGGTATTATTGTTCAACCGGATTCCATTTCCGGGACTTTCAAATCCTTGGAATCTACCATATGTCGGTTCTTGTTTACAGTACGGTGGTTTCACCACTGCCAGATCGGGTTTTCCCGAGTGTGAGAGGTCCTTCCTTCTCTCTGGCGTTCTTTCCCAAGTTATACAATGGGGTTTGCGGTGGGCGGGAGTATTGTAGGTATCCGGTACACCGGGAATTCCTAACTTGCATATCTCTAATGCTAACACTCAGCCCTTAGCCCTAAGCTTCTAATTCCTAACTCGGTATTTCCAGTCATCAGAGCGATACTTCGCTCTGATACCACTTTTTGTAACACCCCTACCGCTAATACCGTCATTACCGTCCAATCTCCTTATACATTCGTACTCACGCAGCGGATACATTCATACTCAACGGCGGGTGGTACAATGCCGTTAGCCACCCACCTGACTAACAAGGCTACTAATACATACAGCATTGGTCTGATGGACCGGAATCCCGAGTACTACACATCTATAATACATACTCCATTCATCAATCAAATACAACAATGCTCCATTCAATACTTACTCCTCCATAATCCATACAATACAATATACTTAACCGAGTCTACTAGGATCCTTATACAAGTATAATATCTCTTCCAAGTTCATACGTACTCACTAAGAGACTACTTACTACCCGTTCCTCACAAACTACTTGCTTCTAATTACAAGGGTGTGCCTCCGGTCTCTTATCTTGACCATATTCGCTTCGGGTACCTGCACACTAAAAACGTTCCCCCTAGGGGGTCAGCTTTCGCTGCGCATGATAACCGCATACCCCGCCTACTAGTGAGGGTACGCCGACCACTTGGTCGAATACATGCAGTTCATTTTCATCCAAACATACATGCATACATGCTCTTATACACAATACAATAATACTTACGCAAGCATACATACATACACTTCATTACATACAAGGGATACAATATAACCATCCAATACATACTTACCTTCTTCCGAATACACATACTCATTACAAACACAAAGTACAGTTCTTGTTAGCTTCATTGGCCCACCCGGGTTAATCGGGTGGAGATTACTCTTTTACTCGTTACTTCATACATACGCATACATACTCATACTCATACCCATACATACTTACTTACTCTTACTCATGTTAAGTCGTCAGGACCTCCGGGCAGGGACTACACGGTCCCACCACCGGGCTTACTTGACTCACCAATCCGGGATGCTACCCATTTAAGGGGTTTGGGCCGCGGACCAGCTTAAGAGTCAGGAATCGGATCCAACCTCTTGTGTCTCCTCATCCTCACGCGTGGCGAAGCTATATCGGGCTTTTACTCATTCCAATTTATTCCTTACTTATGTTAGGAGTTAGGTAGTTAGGAATTAGTAGAAGTCATTCATTCAAGCCACATACACAATACATTGCTTAAATACACGTCCATACCAAATACATTACAATATACAAGTACACTACGAAATACAATACACTTCTTCATCATTCATATATTTCGTGAATTATACAAACTATTGTTCAAGACAAATATCAAGAACAATGTAAACAAGCACAAGTAAGTGCAATATAGTCCGATTCGTGCATTTATCTTATTAGGTGATCAAATAAGCACACAAATCGGGGTAACCAGATTAGGATACAGGGCATGAAGAAATCATACCTTTCACCGTTGTACTTGTATCCCAACGTTCCTCCGGTGTTCACAATTCAAATCCTATGATATACTACAACCGAATAATTAATCTAACTATCATTAATTTAATTCGGTTACCCTTACGCTTCCTAACTCATACTTACTAAGTCTTACATTCTCATACTTACGTTTTATTTACTTACTTTTCATTGCTTAACAATGGTATACTTACATATATATGCACATATGTATAGGTGGGTATACATATACATATATATATATATATATATATATACTAACCATAATCTTATAGTTTTTTTTGTAAGTTTGACCCGACCGACCCACCCTGGGTCGGACCCATGGGTCGGTCGGCTGCAGAGACTTTGATTACAGAAAATTCCAGCCCGACCGACCCAGCCAGGTTCGGTCCATTGGGTCGGTCCGTACAGAAGCAATCCAACTAAATTTTCACTCGACCGATCCAGGCAGGGTCGGTCGGATGCAGAAGCATTTCCGACTAAAAGTTTCTACTCGACCGACCCAGGCAGGGTCGGTTGGATGCAGAAGCTTCCGAGATTGCAGATTTTCGGGTCGACCGACCCTGCTAGGATCGGTCCTAGGGTCGGTCCAGCCCAGTACCCATTTAATTACTTATTTTGAATCCCAAACTCTACTCAATTCACACCCAATCTTTTCCTACTCATTTCCACATGTTTCCTACATGTTTAACAACATTTAAATCCTCTAATTCACCTTAGTTCATCCAATTTATTGCTAAATCCATCAATCCATTACACAATTTTCCTCACTTCATTCCAGCACTTATACCTATTTCTTTCTTCATTGCTACAGATTTTTAAACCAACTTCTACCATCCAATACTTCATCTACCAATGTCACCTAGCATCCCAAATATCTTCTTACCATGCCAATTCATTTCCAAGCAATTGTACCATCTATACCCAAGTCCAACACTCATTTTACCAATCTTGCACACTATTTCTGCTTAGTTCTACAATGCAATTTAATACCTCTTTGCTACAGATTTTGGTTCCCACTCCTCCATACATAATTTCCTCTCCTAATGCCATTTCCGATGCCTACAATGCATTGCCTCTCCTCTCAAGTCCAACACTCACTCCCAAGGTCAAGTACATAAATCCTCCTAGTTTCTCCAATGCCATTCAACAATTCTTGCTACAGATTTTTATCCTTTCATCCTCTTACCACAACTACTACTCCATAGTCATTAAACATCTCTACTAACTCCAATACACCTTGGTTTTCCCATTCCCAAGTCATCCATACATATACATATTCCTACCAAAATTTTGCCATAGTTCCTCTACATTTCTTACTTCTCCACATGTATTTTCTCATCAAACTCATTCCTAATCTAGCCAAACCACAAGGGTTCTACCAGCACACATACAAATAAATCCCAATATTTTCTCCGTCCACAATTCCAATACACATCAACATTTGGCTCCAAAGCCTACAATTCACATACTAGTCACAAATACCCAAAATTCATAATTCTCAATACTACAAAGTTTTGGTTCTTTAAGTAGTTTATCCATTCCCACTACTCTAATGCATTAAAATTAACATTAGTAAAGAGCTCTTACCTTGAGCTTATAATTTCTTCATTCCTTTTCCCATTCTCCTCTTCTTTCTTCTTGCCCAAATCGGTCATGTGGGGAATGGAGTTCCCAAACTCCATTCCCATCACCCAATGAACACAAAACAACTACAATTAATATACTAACCTTTAATTTAATGCTAGTTCATTGAAATGCTTCAAGCAAGATTTCTAGGGTTTACCTTTGGAGAGTTTTAGAAGGGTTTTAGCCCTTGGTTCAAGAAGGTGAATCCACCACCATTGCAAGGTTGATATTATGCTCTAAAGAGAGAGAAAAATAGAGCATTACAAATGGGGCAAAAATCGGTTATGGAAGGTGAAGAAAACATGAGTTTTTCATGTAGATTTTTACCTCAATGGAGAGAGAAGACTTCAAGCTCCATTGGTGCCATTTTCTCTTTGAATGGGGAAAACCCATGGAGATGAAACTCATCCTTTTAGAATTTTGAAAAGAGGGAATGATGGAGGAGAATTAGGGGAGTTCAAATATGTAATTTGTTTTCGATTTGGAGCTTACATGAGGATGGAGCATGAGGAAGAAGATGGAGTAGCCATGGTTGTTGTGGGGAGCTCCAAAATCGCCATTCCAGCAGAGAGAGAGGGAGAATTCGGTGGAGGGGGAGAGGAAAGAGAGAGGTGAGTGAGTTGTGAGAGTGAGGTGAGAGGAAAGTAAATAAAGTAGCTTTTACTTTATTGTTTTTTTGCTTTTTGGCTCTCTTATTTAGTTAGCTAGTTACATGTGTGTGTGAGGGAGTTATTTGACTGATAAAAACCGGCCCCTACAGTTATACCAGCTGGAGCGTTTTTCAATCTTTTACAGAAAAACACTCGTATTTTTACCCGGTTTAGGTACTGTTCACTAACTGGGCCCGTTTTCCGGAATTTTCCCGTTTCTTATTTTTATTGGTTATTAAGCTTCCAAAATGCTTAATAATATTTATTTAATGACTTATAATTTTACGGGTTCGTTTGACCACTTAAAATCACGTTTTCGGGTTTTCTCGAAAAACGTGCGTTAAAGCTCTATTAGCGTTTTAATACATTATTGGATCCGTTTTCTTCGGGAGTTGTTCCCATATATTATTGGCCTCATTAAACCTTTGGATCCGTATAATACGCTAACCGAGGTCTCATACCTCCTATGGTTATTTAACGTTATTTGGCGTTTTCCGCTTTTCAAGAGTTTTTTATTCTTTTGGATTTATTTTCCTTACTAGTATTAATTAGGTACCATTAGGCCCTTAAATACGTATTAGATTAATTTTAAATCCCTATATTTAAGTTTGGGGTATTTCAATCTACCCCCTTAAGAACTTTGTCCTCAAAGTTGTTCGAGGTTATAGGTTTACAATGCTTACTCATTCTTACGCGTCTAATACCAAAGCCATACCTTCTTCCTCCTTACAATTCCCAAATCCGTTACTCACGGTTTCTCCTTTCATCTCCCAATGCACCATAATTACTCCAATCCATAGTACTATCAACCATCCCGTTCCTTATTACAAAATTTATACATACATACAGTGCAAAGCTATTCCCAAAGCAATGCAATACACATTACAATCCCGCAGGCACTCAGGTCATCTAGACACAGGACTCCTCTAGTCCCGCTGCCCTTGGAATAATACAACCTGCTACACTACTATCTTCTCCGGTATAAGCTTCTAGCCAAATCCCTCTCGGTCAAGGGAAATCCTTCACAGCTAATTAGAAATCTTTCTAAGCATCCAACTCCAATTTCAAGTTACATTCACTTCTATCTATGCGTGATTCTTGTGACCACTTGGGGAGCTTCAAGAATCGTTCGACCCTGATTGATCAGCACCAGTGTCGAACTATCTTTCCACCCCAATTTGTGTTGGGTTCCCTTGATCTGATCAGGATCAAGTTCGATTCCCACATCAGTTTCAAACAAGCAATTAATTAGTTGTTTTCATTTTCTATCTTTTTGCTCTTTATCGTGTGATTACGAATTCATAACATCTCCAAAGGATGGAATCAGTCCATCGATCGTCCTCACTCTACTTCCCAAATGCTTTACTCGTGGTCAATACCTAAATGCTCACTCATCGACTGTTACTACTTCATTCCACTACTCTCCTTCATCTCAAATATTCTAGCTAAGGACTACAGTACTTATGAAATTCAGTGTTCTCAATTCACTTCAATTGACGTACTTACGAATACACTACTCATGGCTACATTCCTCTACTCTTAATCCAATCGTACTACTTCCTTAAGGGTTACAATACTTGTGGAGCTCCGTCCACTACTATTACTCTTCTTTGCTAATACTCTTACACTGGGTTACAAGATGGGTATATTCACCCTATGGTATTTGCATGTCTAATGCTTAGTTACCACAATTTCACTATGAATGAATACGTATGTTTTATATAACGTAAGTACCACTCATCGAATCAATTCTCATTTGTGCTATGCACATTATAGTTTTATGTGTTTTATTATAAACTTGCATTAAGCGGTTTCGCTCTACCCCCCTTAAAAGGGATTACGCCCACGTAATCTCCCATATGTATATTAAACATTGGTTATTTAGTTCGGGCAATCCGAAGCGTTTAGCTTCACTACGGTATACTATATACTATGCTCTGGTCAAAGGGTCTTAACCATACCAATGGTTTAGTCTTTGCACCAAGAATTCCTATATGAGTTATTTAACTCATAATTAATTCGGTTCTAGCCTAACCGGCTTCAAGGCATTAATAGCCATTCTATTATACTTACTAGGATATTATCTCCTAGCTAGGGCCCACTAGCTTCTGCTGCGCGACCCTGATAGCTTGGGTACTTACCTTCGTGTTATCATTATGTGCTATGCATCACCTTTTTATCCGTCTATTATGGGGATAAGGTTTACTAAACAAATGCGGTATTCTTTTACCATGTTTGAACTCGATGAGTTGTAGGTTTGTAACCAGCTCTCTGGCAATCTAGTATACACACTATTTGTACCTCCACGATCATCGCTAAGCTCCTCCGACTTATTGTCGGGCGAGGTTAAGTCGCTACTTAGTTGTAGTACTTCCTCTAGTGTCATAGTTTCTGAATCATACCAGTTCTTCTGGTTCAGCAAGTGTTCTTTACTTGTATGACCTTGCATTCTATGCGTCGGTCCTAGTGACTTGTTACGTCTCCTTCCACATTTTATTCCAATGGAATTCACATCTTGTGATTGTTAGTGTGTTTCACACTCTTCGTGCTTCTTTGGCTCAGGCCGCAGGTCTGTTGCTAAGCTCCTTAGTGGCTTATGCCATGTTTGTTGGTGAAAAGCATGGTTTACACGTTTACATTTTCCATATCCCTAGCCATCCCATTAGATCATTAGCTGCACAAGTGCAATACCAAAAACACTCAGTCATACAGAGTGCAGAGGCGTAAACGCTTGACAGTAAGTCACTTATGTGATAGGAAAATATTTGTCGGTCATCTCATAACTTATACTCCGTGTCATTATCTGCTACCTCCTCATGGCGGTCGCTGTGTTGCGCACCGTGTTCTTACTCACTGTACCACATTGTTTTACTGTTTCTGTTACTGTGGTAGTTCCTCTTCACTTATCGCCATTGTCATTGGCACCATTTCCTTATGGTGTAAATACTCTAGGAGTTTCCTGTGTTTGGGTGTATGACGGTTGTCGTAGCATACCGCAATCTTATTATCTTCCCAATGTGGAGATGTCTTATTCAACTTAGGTTTTATGTGTAGGTTAGCTTACCTCACATTCTATCATCATTTGTGATACCATTTACCAAGTATCTTGGTTGATAACGGATGAAGTAATTTATCAGGTTACAAGCTCTCTTGAGCGTTGGTCATTATGGTGTTCAATGTGTACTCACATTGATGTCTTGACAACTATTATCTTCCCAGTGCCGAGCATCGGTTATAGGCTCCAGCTGTGTAGTTTTACTTTGTATGTACATCACCGGGACATCCAAGAAACTTCAAGGGTTTCCGGTCCGTTTTCGATTGAAGGGTATTTCATCACTGGTAAGTGAAGGTTCTTGTTGAGGGGTTTATTTCACTCATAGGTCTCATGACGAGGTTTACCATGTTGGGTTTATACAATGGTTCACCACATGCTTGAGTGCATATGGAGTATGCTTACTCCTTAAGTAATGGTTTAGTAATCTCATTTCATCATTCCATCGCCCCTTGGCAATATTATAGGTGTAGGCTTTACTGTTATAATAGATGGAAGCCTTCCCAAGGGTTCACATCTTCTCCACATTGGTGGTCTTAGGCTAACGAGGGTATCTTCCCTGGGTTTCTCGTAGTGTCCAAGTGTGGACTGGGCCATGTTGGCATTATCATGATTTATGCCTCTGTGCTACCATTGTACAGAAGGCATGAAGTAATTAAAGCTTGTCAACTGTATACTAGATGATGCTCTAGGGACAGTGACACTGAGGTACTCATTACTTCAAGCCACTCTTGGTGTGAGTTTAAATTAGGCGGTTCAGTGTCGATTTATTGTCGCCTGATGAAGCAATATCTCTTGCGGAGTCTTGTTATTAATTGGTGTGGGTTTGCAACCGTTTAAGTTTACACAACGTAGTTGGTTTGTGGTTTAAGCCCATGTTTCTGCAAGCTATTGCTCCTTGCATGCTGCTATACATACTTCCACTCCTTCTATCCCCGTAGGTTGGGTAATTCTGGCTCCATGGTAAGTCGTGACATCACGCCGTCCATTCTAGGAGGTCCTTTAGGATTCTGGTGTTAATCAGTGCCTTTAGTATAGGGCAATTTCCTGTTAAGTGAAATCCCTTCGGTGTCTTAACCGAGTGTTGTTCTAGCTTCTGTGCTTTTATCATGTCGATTGTTCGACTGTTGCATTCAGACCCCTTCAGGATTGCTATGGGTGTTGTTAGGTTACGCGTTACCTCCGGCCAATGTTTATAACAGTCGTGTTACTATACCGCCTTGTGGTATTGTATTTTGAGTTATCCCCTTGTGGGTTACAGCGTCTCCCGTTTTAGGTAGACTGTTATACTTTCCTAGTGTCCTTAACTAGGTTTACAACCTCTCCATGATGGTATACTTCGTGGGTAATCTCATAGTTGCTTTGGGAACTCCGTCCCGTCTGTTGAGCATTGTGGTGCTCACATTAGGCCTTTGCCTTACTGTTTCAGCTGGGTATCCTTTCCAGCTGTCAGGTAGTTGCTTGAATTATTTGAGACTATCCAAAGTCTATACTTACTAGTATGTGCCCTTTTGCACTTTCCTAGTCTTATTCATCATCTTCAGAGGATTCTCTGAGTTCCTTTATACTTGATCGTATGAGGTGTCAGTTGTTCTGATTTGAATCACTCATGGTCGCTAGAACGGAGTTGACTACTTCCCGTGTCGCATACTACATGTATACATACGTGGGGTACCTTGTTGATACGTTACCACTTACCCAACTATATGTCTGGCCCGCAAGCTCCTTCGGAGTGCGGTTGTCCCACATCCCGTAATTGGGTACACTCGTAGTGCTCGTCACACGCCTAGGTGAAGTATTCTATTATCAACTCTTCTTGTATCATTATATGATACTCACCGTAATTATGTGGGTTTGGTTTTTAAAATCCAAGGTTTTTAAAGAAGGTTGTGGTTTTGAAAGAAACTTGGTTTTGAAAAATAACAGTTCGGTGTTAAAAGAAGTTCTTCATGGCATAGCCATGTTCGAGTCTTGACCAAGTCCAGCTTCCCGCTGACTGGTATACTCTTAATACAATGGTCGGGCCGTTAGGCCTTTCCAGGGTTTCGTTCCTCTAGCTTCCAGGATTTGTGATCCTATAGTTGTTTCATGGCTGTCATGGTACATTACTATGTACCTGTGGTGTGTTAAAGTTCCTCTACATGTTCCTGTTCTTACTGCACTTGTCGTGGCAAGTGCGTGGTACTGTTGGTTTTTGGTTAGACCTATACCGGTTTTGGTATGGTTCCCACTTGTTTTTAATAGTCTTGTTGACTCTTCCCTAGATCATATTGATCTATGTTTGGGGTACTCGATCCTTTTAAGTAGCTTCTCATTGATCTTGACATGGTTGTCTTGGTCGGGGTACTTCTCCAATCCTTGGGGGTCCTCATTTATTTAGTTTTATGTTTTCCCTCGTTGCTCGTTCCCACTGGTTTACCGTGGTTATTGAGCCTTAGCTTGGTTAGGCACTACTCTTGTAGTCCTGTCGGGTTGTATCCCATGAACGTCCTTGTAGCTGCCTGAGCTATGTTGGCCAGGTATGATAACCCTTTTGGCGTTGCAGGTTTGAAATTATCACTACCGACTATGTCCTTAGTCAGGTAGCATACCGTTGATGGTATTAGTTAGATTTACTTTTCCGTAGACTTGTGTCTCGGGTTCCATTACTGCTCCTTCTCCATTTTATTGCACGGTTAGTGCTTCTTTTCCTGCTACTGGCTGACTAGCCAGGTTTCGCGACTGCTAAGCATGTCGCCCCATGCTGTTGTAAGTTGTAGCCTCCTTGTAGTTGGAGTGCTCATTCCACCGTTATTAAGTGCGGGTATTATTGTTCAACCGGATTCCATTTCCGGGACTTTCAAATCCTTGGAATCTACCATATGTCGGTTCTTGTTTACAGTACGGTGGTTTCACCACTGCCAGATCGGGTTTTCCCGAGTGTGAGAGGTCCTTCCTTCTCTCTGGCGTTCTTTCCCAAGTTATACAATGGGGTTTGCGGTGGGCGGGACTGGTATTGTAGGTATCCGGTACACACCGGGAATTCCTGACTTGCATATCTCTAATGCTAACACTCAGCCCTTAGCCCTAAGCTTCTAATTCCTAACTCGGTATTTCCAGTCATCAGAGCGATACTTCGCTCTGATACCACTTTTTGTAACACCCCTACCGCTAATACCGTCATTACCGTCCAATCTCCTTATACATTCGTACTCACGCAGCGGATACATTCATACTCAACGGCGGGTGGTACAATGCCGTTAGCCACCCACCTGACTAACAAGGCTACTAATACATACAGCATTGGTCTGATGGACCGGAATCCCGAGTACTACACATCTATAATACATACTCCATTCATCAATCAAATACAACAATGCTCCATTCAATACTTACTCCTCCATAATCCATACAATACAATATACTTAACCAAGTCTACTAGGATCCTTATACAAGTATAATATCTCTTCCAAGTTCATACGTACTCACTAAGAGACTACTACCCGTTCCTCACAAACTACTTGCTTCTAATTACAAGGGTGTGCCTCCGGTCTCTTATCTTGACCATATTCGCTTCGGGTACCTGCACACTAAAAACGTTCCCCCTAGGGGGTCAGCTTTCGCTGCGCATGATAACCGCATACCCCGCCTACTAGTGAGGGTACGCCGACCACTTGGTCGAATACATGCAGTTCATTTTCATCCAAACATACATGCATACATGCTCTTATACACAATACAATAATACTTACGCAAGCATACATACATACACTTCATTACATACAAGGGATACAATATAACCATCCAATACATACTTACCTTCTTCCGAATACACATACTCATTACAAACACAAAGTACAGTTCTTGTTAGCTTCATTGGCCCACCCGGGTTAATCGGGTGGAGATTACTCTTTTACTCGTTACTTCATACATACGCATACATACTCATACTCATACCCATACATACTTACTTACTCTTACTCTTACTCATGTTAAGTCGTCGGGACCTCCGGGCAGGGACTACACGGTCCCACCACCAGGCTTACTTGACTCACCAATCCGGGATGCTACCCATTTAAGGGGTTTGGGCCGCGGACCAGCTTAAGAGTCAGGAATCGGATCCAACCTCTTGTGTCTCCTCATCCTCACGCGTGGCTGAAGCTATATCGGGCTTCTACTCATTCCAATTTATTCCTTACTTATGTTAGGAGTTAGGTAGTTAGGAATTAGTAGAAGTCATTCATTCAAGCCACATACACAATACATTGCTTAAATACATCCATACCAAATACATTACAATATACAAGTACACTACGAAATACAATACACTTCTTCATCATTCATATATTTCGTGAATTATCAAACTATTGTTCAAGACAAATATCAAGAACAATGTAAACAAGCACAAGTAAGTGCAATATAGTCCGATTCGTGCATTTATCTTATTAGGTGATCAAATAAGCACACAAATCGGGGTAACCAGATTAGGATACAGGGCATGAAGAAATCATACCTTTCACCGTTGTACTTGTATCCCAACGTTCCTCCGGTGTTCACAATTCAAATCCTATGAATACATACAACCGAATAATTAATCTAACTATCATTAATTTAATTCGGTTACCCTTACGCTTCCTAACTCATACTTACTAAGTCTTTACATTCTCATACTTACGTTTTATTTACTTACTTTTCATTGCTTAACAATGGTATACTTACATATATATGCACATATGTATAGGTGGGTATACATATACATATATATATATATATACTAACCATAATCTTATAGTTTTTTTTTGTAAGTTTTGACCCGACCGACCCACCCTGGGTCGGACCCATGGGTCGGTCGGCTGCAGAGACTTTGATTACAGAAAATTCCAGCCCGACCGACCCAGCCAGGTTCGGTCCATTGGGTCGGTCCGTTACAGAAGCAATCCAACTAATAATTTTCACTCGACCGATCCAGGCAGGGTCGGTCGGATGCAGAAGCATTTCCGACTAAAAGTTTCTACTCGACCGACCCAGGCAGGGTCGGTTGGATGCAGAAGCTTCCGAGATTGCAGATTTTCGGGTCGACCGACCCTGCTAGGATCGGTCCTAGGGTCGGTCCAGCCCAGTACCATTTTAATTACTTATTTTGAATCCCAAACTCTACTCAATTCACACCCATCTTTTCCTACTCATTTCCACATGTTTCCTACATGTTTAAACAACATTTAAATCCTCTAATTCACCTTAGTTCATCCATCAAATTTATTGCTAAATCCATCAATCCACTTACACAATTTCCTCACTTCATTCCAGCACTTATACCTATTTCTTTCTTCATTGCTACAGATTTTTAAACCAACTTCTACCATCCAATACTTCATCTACCAATGTCACTCCTAGCATCCCAAATATCTCCTCTTACCATGCCAATTCATTTCCAAGCAATTGTACCATCTATACCCAAGTCCAACACTCATTTTACCAAATCTTGCACACTATTTCTGCTTAGTTCTACAATGCAATTTAATACCTCTTTGCTACAGATTTTGGTTCCCACCTCCTCCATACATAATTTCCTCTCCTAATGCCATTTCCGATGCCTACAATGCATTGCCTCTCCTCTTCAAGTCCAACACTCACTCCCAAGGTCAAGTACATAAATCCTCCTAGTTTCTCCAATGCCATTCAACAATTCTTGCTACAGATTTTATATCCTTTCATCCTCTTACCACAACTACTACTCCATAGTCATTAAACATCTCTACTAACTCCAATACACCTTGGTTTTCCCATTCCCCAAGTCATCCATACATATACATATTCCTACCAAAATTTTGCCATAGTTCCTCTACATTCTTACTTCTCCACATATGTATTTTCATCAAACTCATTCCTAATCTAGCCAAACCACAAGGGTTTACCAGCACACATACAAATACAAATTCCTCAATATTTTCTCCGTCCACAATTCCAATACACATACACATCACATTTGGCTCCAAAGCCTACAATTCACATACTAGTTCACAAATACCCAAAATTCATAATTCTCAATACTAATACAAAGTTTTGGGTTCTTTAAGTAGTTTATCCATTCCCACTACTCTAATGCATTAAAATTAACATTAGTAAAGAGCTCTTACCTTGAGCTTATAATTTCTTCATTCCTTTTCCCATTTCTCCTCTTCTTTCTTTCTTGCCCAAATCGGTCATGTGGGGAATGGAGTTCCCAAACTCCATTCCCATCACCCAATGAACACAAAACAACTACAATTAATATACTAACCTTTAATTTAATGCTAGTTCATTGAAATGCTTAAAGCAAGATTTCTAGGGTTTACCTTTGGAGAGTTTTAGAAGGGGTTTTAGCCCTTGGTTCAAGAAGGTGAATCCACCACCATTGCAAGGTTGATATTATGCTCTAAAGAGAGAGAAAAATAGAGCATTACAAATGGGGCAAAAATCGGTTATGAAGGAAGGTGAAGAAAACATGAGTTTTTCATGTAGATTTTTACCTCAATGGAGAGAGAAGACTCCAAGCTACCCATTGGTGCCATTTTCTCTTTGAATGGGGAAAACCCATGGAGATGAAACTCATCCTTTTAGAATTTTGAAAAGAGGGAATGATGGAGGAGAATTAGGGGAGTTCAAATATGTAATTTGTTTTCGATTTGGAGCTTACATGAGGATGGAGCATGAGGAAGAAGATGGAGTAGCCATGGTTGTTGTGGGGAGCTCCAAAAATCGCCATTCCAGCAGAGAGAGGAGGGAGAATTCGGTGGAGGGGGAGAGGAAAGAGAGAGGTGAGTGAGTTGTGAGAGTGAGGTGAGAGGAAAGTAAATAAAGTAGCTTTTACTTTATTGTTTTTTTGCTTTTTGGCTCTCTTATTTAGTTAGCTAGTTACATGTGTGTGTGAGGGAGTTATTTGACTGATAAAAACCGGCCCCCTACAGTTATACCAGCTGGAGCGTTTTTCATCTTTTACAGAAAACACTCGTTATTTTACCCGGTTTAGGTACTGTTCACTAACTGGGCCCGTTTTCCGGAATTTTCCCGTTTCTTTATTTTTATTGGTTATTAAGCTTCCATAAATGCTTAATAATATTTATTTAATGACTTATAATTTTTACGGGTTCGTTTGACCACTTAAAATCACGTTTTCGGGTTTTCTCGAAAAACGTGCGTTAAAGCTCTATTAGCGTTTTAATACATTATTGGATCCGTTTTTCTCGGGAGTTGTTCCCATATATTATTTGGCCTCATTAAACCTTTAGGATCCGTATAAACGCTAACCGAGGTCTCATACCTCCTATGGTTATTTAACGCTTATTTGGCGTTTTCCGCTTTTCAAGAGTTTATTTATTCTTTTGGATTTATTTTCCTTACTAGTATTAATTAGGTACCATTAGGCCCTTAAATACGTATTAGATTAATTTTAAATCCCTATATTTAAGTTTGGGGTATTTCAATCTACCCCCTTAAGAACTTTGTCCTCAAAGTTGTTCGAGGTTATAGGTTTACAATGCTTACTCATTCTTACGCGTCTAATACCAAAGCCATACCTTCTTCCTCCTTACAATTCCCAAATCCGTTACTCACGGTTTCTCCTTTCATCTCATACCAATGCACCATAATTACTCCAATCCATATTACTATCAACCATCCCGTTCCTTATTACAAAATTTATACATACATACAGTGCAAAGCTATTCCCAAAGCAATGCAATACACATTACAATCCCGCAGGCACTCAGGTCATCTAGACACAGGACTCCTCTATGTCCCGCTGCCCTTGGAATAATACAACCTGCTACACTACTATCTTCTCCGGTATAAGCTTCTAGCCAAATCCTTACTCTCGGTCTAAGGGAAATCCTTCCCAACAGCTAATTAGAAATCTTTCTAAAGCATCCAACTCCAATTTTCAAGTTACATTCATTACTTCTATCCTATGCGTGATTCTTGTGACCACTTGAGGGGAGCTTCAAGAATCGTTCGACCCTGATGTGATCAGCACCAGTGTCGAACTATCTTTCCACCCCAATTTGTGTTTGGTTTCCCTTGATCTGATCAGGATCAAGTTCGACTTCCCACATCAGTTTCAAACAAGCAATTAATTAGTTGTTTTCATTTTCTATCTTTTTGCTCTTTCTAGTCGTGATTACGAATTCATACATCTCCAAAGGATGGAATCAGTCCATCGATCGTCCTCACTCTACTTCCCAAATGCTTTACTCCGTGGTTCAATACCTAAATGCTCACTTCATCGACTGTTACTACTTCCATTCACTACTCTCCTTCATCTCAAATATTCTAGCTAAGGACTACAGTACTTATGAAATTCAGTTGTTCTCAATTCACTTCAATTGACGTACTTACGAATACACTACTCATGGCTACATTCCTCTACTACTCTTAATCCAATCGTACTACTTCCTTAAGGGTTACAATACTTGTGGAGCTCCGTCCACTACTCATTACTCTTCTTTGCTAATAATCTTACACTGGGTTACAAGATGGGTATATTCACCCTATGGTATTTGCATGTCTAATGCTTAGTTACCACAATTTCACTATGAATGAATACGTATGTTTATATAACGTAAGTACCACTCATCGAATCAATTCTCATTTGTGCTATGCACATTATAGTTTTATGTGTTTTTTATAAACTTGCATTAAGCGGTTTTCGCTCTACCCCCCTTAAAAGGGATTACGCCCCGTAATCTCCCATATGTTAATATTAAACATTGGTTATTTAGTTCGGGCAATCCGAAGCGTTTAGCTTCACTACGGTATACTATATACTATGCTCTGGTCAAAGGGTCTTAACCATACCAATGGTTTAGTCTTTGCACCAAGAATTCCTATATGAGTTTATTTAACTCATAATTAATTCGGTTCTAGCCTAACCGGCTTCAAGGCATTAGCCATTCTATTATACTTACTAGGTAATATTATCTCCTAGCTAGGGCCCACTAGCTTCTGCTGCGCGACCCTGATAGCTTGGGTTACTTACCCTTCGTGTTATCATTAATGTGCTATGCATCACCTTTTTATCCGTCTATTATGGGGATAAGGTTTACTAAACAAATGCGGTATTCTTTTACCATGTTTGAACTCGATGAGTTGTAGGTTTGTAACCAGCTCTCTGGCAATCTAGTATACACACTATTTGTACCTCCACGATCATTCGCTAAGCTCCCGACTTATGTCGGGCGAGGTTAAGTCGCTACTTAGTTGAGTACTTCCTCTAGTGTCAATAGTTTCTGAATCATACCAGTTCTTCTGGTTCAGTACAAGTGTTCTTTACTTGTATGACCTTGCATTTCTATGCGTCGGTCCTAGTGACTTGTTACGTCTCCTTCCACATTTTATTCCAATGGAATTCACATCTTGTGATTGTTAGTGTGTTTCACACTCTTCGTGCTTCTTTGGCCTCAGGCCGCACGGTCTGTTGCTAAGCTTCCTTAGCTGGCTTATGCCATGTTTGTTGGTGAAAAGCATGGTTTACTACGGTTTACATTTTCCATATCCCTAGCCATCCCATTAGATCATTAGCTGCACAAGTGCAATACCAAAACACTCAGTCATACAGAGTGCAGAGGCGTAAACGCTTGACAGTAAGTCACTTATGTGATAGGAAAGAATATTTTTGTCTGTCATCTCATACTTATACTCCGTGTCATTATCTGCTACCTCCTCATGGCGTCGCTTGTTGCGCACCGTGTTCTTACTCACTGTACCACATTGTTTTTACTGTTTCTGTTACTGTGGTAGTTCCTCTTCACTTATCGCCATTGTCATTGGCACCATTTCCTTATGGTGTAAATACTCTAGGAGTTTCCTGTGTTTGTGTGTATGACGGTTGTCGTAGCATACCGCAATCTTATTATCTTCCCAATGTGGAGATGTCTTATTCAACTTAGGTTTTATGTGTAGGTTAGCTTACCTCACATTCTATCATCATTTGTGATACCATTTACCAAGTATCTTGGTTGATACGGATGAAGTAATTTATCAGGTTACAAGCTCTCTTGAGCGTTGGTCATTCATGGTGTTCATGTGTACTCACATTGACTGTTCTTGACACTATTATCTTCCCAGTGCCGAGCATCGGTTATAGGCTCCAGCTGTGTAGTTTTACTTTTGTATGTACATCACCGGGACATCCCAAGAAACTTCAGGGTTTTCCGGTCCGTTCTTCGATTGAAGGGTATTTCATCACTGGTAAGTGAAGGTTCTTGTTGAGGGGTTTATTTCCACTCATAGGTCTCATGACGAGGTTTACCATGTTGGTGTTTATACAATGGTTCACCACATGCTTGAGTGCATATGGAGTATGCTTACTCCTTAAGTCGTAATGGTTTAGTAATCTCATTTCATCATTCCATCGCCCCTTGGCAATATTTATAGTGTAGGCTTTACTGTTATAATAGATGGAAGCCTTCCCAAGGTTCACATCTTCTCCACATTGGTGGTCTTAGGCTAACGAGGGGTATCTTCCCTTGGGTTTCTCGTAGTGTCCAAGTGTGGACTGGGCCAATGTGGCATTATCATGATTCTTATGCCTCTGTGCTACCATTGCTACAGAAGGCATGAAGGTAATTAAAGCTTGTCAACTGTATACTAGACTGATGCTCTAGGGACAGTGACACTGAGGTAGTCATTACTTCAAGCCACTCTTGGTGTTGAGTTTAAATTAGGCGGTTCAGTTGTCGATTTATTGTCGCCTGAAGCAATATCTCTTGCGAGTCTTGTTATTAAATGGTGTGGGTTTTGCAACCGTTTAAGTTTACACAACGTAGTTGGTTTGTGGCTTTTAGCCCTTTTTCTGCAAGCTATGCTCCTGCATGCTGCTTATACATACTTCCACTCCTTCTATACCCCGTAGGTTGGAGGTATTACTGGCTCCATGGTAAGTCGTGACATCACGCTTCCATTCATAGGAGGTCCTTTAGCATTCTGGTGTTAATCAGTGCCTTTAGTAATTAGGGCATTTCCTGTTAAGTGAAATCCCTTCGGTGTCTTAACCGAGTGTTCGTTCTAGCTTCTGTGCTTTTATCATGTCGCTATTGTTCGACTGTTGCAATTCAGACACCCTTCAAGGATTGCTGGGTGTTGTTAGGTTACGCCGTTACCTCCGGCCAATGTTTATAACATGTCGTGTCTACTATACCGCCTTGTGGTATTGTATTTTGAGTTATCCCCTTGTGGGTTACAGCGTCTCCCGTTCTTGGGTAGACTGTTTATACTTTCTCCTAGTGTCCTTAACTAGGTTTAAAATCCTCTCCAATGATGGATTATACTTCGTGGTAATCTCATAGTTGCTCTTGGGAACTCCGTCCCGTCTGTTGAGCATTGTGGTGCTCACATTAGGCCTTTGCCTTACTGTGTTCAAGCTGGGTATCCTTTCCAGCTGTCAGGTAGTTGCTTGAATTATTTGAGACATATCCAAAGTCTATACTTACTAGTATGTGCCCTTTTGCACTTCCTAGTCCTTATTCCTCATCTTCAGACGGATTCTCTGAGTTCCTTTATACTTGATCGTCTGAGGTGTCCAGTTGTTCTGATTTGAACTCACTCATGGTCCGTAGAACGGAGTTGACTACTTCCCGTGTGTCGCATACTACATGTATACATACGTGGGTAACCTTGTTGATACGTTACCACTTACCCAACTATAGTCTGGCCCGCAAGCTCCTTCGGAGTGCGGTTGTCCCACATCCCGTAATTGGGTACTCGTAGTGCTCGTCACACGCCTAGGTGAAGTATTCTATTATCAACTCTTCTTGTATCATTATTACTCACCGTAATTATGTGGGTTTGGTTTTTTAAAAATCCCAAGGTTTTTAAAGAAGGTTTGTGGTTTTGAAAGAAACTTGGTTTTGAAAAATAACAGTTCGGTGTTAAAAGAAGTTCTCATGGCATAGCCATGTTCGAGTCTTGACCAAGTCCAGCTTCCCGCACTGGTATACTCTTAATACAATGGTCGGGCCGTTAGGCCTTTCCAGGGTTTCGTTCCTCTAGCTTCCAGATTTGTGATCCTATAGTTGTTTCATGACTGTCATGGTACATTACTATGTACCTGTGGTGTGTTAAAGTTCCTCTACATGTTCCTGTTCTTACTGCACTTGTCGTGGCAAGTGCGTGGTACTGTTGGTTTTTGGTTAGACCTATACCGGTTTTGGTATGGTTCCCACTTGTTTTAATAGTCTTGTTGACTCTTCCCTAGATCATATTGATCTATGTTTGGGGTACTCGATCCTTTTAAGTAGCTTCTCATTGATCTTGACATGGTTGTCTTGGTCGGGGGTACTTCTCCAATCCTTGGGGGTCCTCATTTATTTAGTTTTATGTTTTCCCTCGTTGCTCGTTCCCACTGGTTTACCGTGGTTATTGAGCCTTAGCTTGGTTAGGCACTACTCTTGTAGTCCTGTCGGGTTGTATCCCATGAACGTCCTTGTAGCTGCCTGAGCTATTTGGCCAGGTATGAACCCTTTGGCGTTCAGGTTGAAATTAATCACTACCGACTATGTCCTTATCAGGTAGCATACCGTTGATGGTATTAGTTAGATATTACTGTTCCGTAGACTTGTGTCTCGGTTCCATTACTGCTCCTTCCCATTTTATTGCACGGTTAGTGCTTCTTTTCCTGCTACTGGCTGACTAGCCAGGTTTCGCGACTGCTAAGCATGTCGCCCCATGCTGTTGTAAGTTGTAGCCTCCTTGTAGTTGGAGTGCTCATTCCACCGTTATTAAGTGCGGGTATTATTGTTCAACCGGATTCCATTTCCGGGACTTTCAAATCCTTGGAATCTACCATATGTCGGTTCTTGTTTACAGTACGGTGGTTTCACCACTGCCAGATCGGGTTTTCCCGAGTGTGAGAGGTCCTTCCTTCTCTCTGGCGTTCTTTCCCAAGTTATACAATGGGGTTTGCGGTGGGCGGGACTGGTATTGTAGGTATCCGGTACACACCGGGAATTCCTAACTTGCATATCTCTAATGCTAACACTCAGCCCTTAGCCCTAAGCTTCTAATTCCTAACTCGGTATTTCCAGTCATCAGAGCGATACTTCGCTCTGATACCACTTTTTGTAACACCCCTACCGCTAATACCGTCATTACCGTCCAATCTCCTTATACATTCGTACTCACGCAGCGGATACATTCATACTCAACGGCGGGTGGTACAATGCCGTTAGCCACCCACCTGACTAACAAGGCTACTAATACATACAGCATCGGTCTGATGGACCGGAATCCCGAGTACTACACATCTATAATACATACTCCATTCATCAATCAAATACAACAATGCTCCATTCAATACTTACTCCTCCATAATCCATACAATACAATATACTTAACCGAGTCTACTAGGATCCTTATACAAGTATAATATCTCTTCCAAGTTCATACGTACTCACTAAGAGACTACTTACTACCCGTTCCTCACAAACTACTTGCTTCTAATTACAAGGGTGTGCCTCCGGTCTCATCTTGACCATATTCGCTTCGGGTACCTGCACACTAAAAACGTTCCCCCTAGGGGGTCAGCTTTCGCTGCGCATGATAACCGCATACCCCGCCTACTAGTGAGGGTACGCCGACCACTTGGTCGAATACATGCAGTTCATTTTCATCCAAACATACATGCATACATGCTCTTATACACAATAAAACAATACTTACGCAAGCATACATACATACACTTCATTACATACAAGGGATACAATATAACCATCCAATACATACTTACCTTCTTCCGAATACACATACTCATTACAAACACAAAGTACAGTTCTTGTTAGCTTCATTGGCCCACCCGGGTTAATCGGGTGGAGATTACTCTTTTACTCGTTACTTCATACATACGCATACATACTCATACTCATACATACTTACTTACTCTTACTCTTACTCATGTTAAGTCGTCGGGACCTCCGGGCAGGGACTACACGGTCCCACCACCGGGCTTACTTGACTCACCAATCCGGGATGCTACCCATTTAAGGGGTTTGGGCCGCGGACCAGCTTAAGAGTCAGGAATCGGATCCAACCTCTTGTGTCTCCTCATCCTCACGCGTGGCCGAAGCTATATCGGGCTTCTACTCATTCCAATTTATTCCTTACTTATGTTAGGAGTTAGGTAGTTAGGAATTAGTAGAAGTCATTCATTCAAGCCACATACACAATACATTGCTTAAATACATGTCCATACCAAATACATTACAATATACAAGTACACTACGAAATACAATACACTTCTTCATCATTCATATATTTCGTGAATTATAAAACTATTGTTCAAGACAAATATCAAGAACAATGTAAACAAGCACAAGTAAGTGCAATATAGTCCGATTCATGCATTTATCTTATTAGGTGATCAAATAAGCACACAAATCGGGGTAACCAGATTAGGATACAGGGCATGAAGAAATCATACCTTTCACCGTTGTACTTGTATCCCAACGTTCCTCCGGTGTTCACAATTCAAATCCTATGATATACATACAACCGAATAATTAATCTAACTATCATTAATTTAATTCGGTTACCCTTACGCTTCCTAACTCATACTTACTAAGTCTTTACATTCTCATACTTACGTTTTATTTACTTACTTTTCATTGCTTAACAATGGTATACTTACATATATATGCACATATGTATAGGTGGGTATAACATTATATATATATTATATACTAACCATAATCTTATAGTTTTTTTTTGTAAGTTTTGACCCGACCGACCCACCCTGGGTCGGACCCATGGGTCGGCGGCTCGCTGCAGAGACTTTGATTACAGAAAATTCCAGCCCGACCGACCCAGCCAGGTTCGGTCCATTGGGTCGGTCCGTTACAGAAGCAATCCAACTAATAATTTTCACTCGACCGATCCAGGCAGGGTCGGTCGGATGCAGAAGCATTTCCGACTAAAAGTTTCTACTCGACCGACCCAGGCAGGGTCGGTTGGATGCAGAAGCTTCCGAGATTGCAGATTTTCGGGTCGACCGACCCTGCTAGGATCGGTCCTAGGGTCGGTCCAGCCCAGTACCCATTTTAATTACTTATTTTGAATCCCAAACTCTACTCAATTCACACCCAATCTTTTCCTACTCATTTCCACATGTTTCCTACATGTTTAAACAACATTTAAATCCTCTAATTCACCTTAGTTCATCCATCAAATTTATTGCTAAATCCATCAATCCACTTACACAATTTTCCTCACTTCATTCCAGCACTTATACCTATTTTCTTTCTTCATTGCTACAGATTTTTAAACCAACTTCTACCATCCAATACTTCATCTACCAATGTCACTCCTAGCATCCCAAATATCTCCTTACCATGCCAATTCATTTCCAAGCAATTGTACCATCTATACCCAAGTCCAACATCATTTTACCAAATCTTGCACACTATTTCTGCTTAGTTCTACAATGCAATTTAATACCTCTTTGCTACAGATTTTGGTTCCCACCTCCTCCATACATAATTTCCTCTCCTAATGCCATTTCCGATGCCTACAATGCATTGCCTCTCCTCTTCAAGTCCAACACTCACTCCCAAGGTCAAGTACATAAATCCTCCTAGTTTCTCCAATGCCATTCAACAATTCTTGCTACAGATTTTATATCCTTTCATCCTCTTACCACAACTACTACTCCATAGTCATTAAACATCTCTACTAACTCCAATACACCTTGGTTTTCCCATTCCCCAAGTCATCCATACATATACATATTCCTACCAAAATTTTGCCATAGTTCCTCTACATTTCTTACTTCTCCACATATGTATTTTCTCATCAAACTCATTCCTAATCTAGCCAAACCACAAGGGTTCTACCAGCACACATACAAATACAAATTCCTCAATATTTTCTCCGTCCACAATTCCAATACACATACACATCACATTTGGCTCCAAAGCCTACAATTCACATACTAGTTCACAAATACCCAAAATTCATAATTCTCAATACTAATACAAAGTTTTGGGTTCTTTAAGTAGTTTATCCATTCCCACTACTCTAATGCATTAAAATTAACATTAGTAAAGAGCTCTTACCTTGAGCTTATAATTTCTTCATTCCTTTTCCCATTTCTCCTCTTCTTTCTTTCTTGCCCAAATCGGCCATGTGGGGAATGGAGTTCCCAAACTCCATTCCCATCACCCAATGAACACAAAACAACTACAATTAATATACTAACCTTTAATTTAATGCTAGTTCATTGAAATGCTTAAAGCAAGATTTCTAGGGTTTACCTTTGGAGAGTTTTAGAAGGGGTTTTAGCCCTTGGTTCAAGAAGGTGAATCCACCTCCATTGCAAGGTTGATATTATGTCCAAAGAGAGAGAAAAATGAGCATTACAAATGGGGCAAAAATCGGTTATGAAGGAAGGTGAAGAAAAATGAGTTTTTCATGTAGATTTTTACCTCAATGGAGAGAAGACTCCAAGCTACCCATTGGTGCCATTTTCTCTTTGAATGGGGAAAACCCATGCAGATGAAACTCATCCTTTTCGAATTTTGAAAAGAGGGAATGATAGAGGAGAATGAGGGGAGTTCAAATATGTAATTTGTTTTCGATTTGGAGCTTACATGAGGATGGAGCATGAGGAAGAAGATGGAGTAGCCATGGTTGTTGTGGGGAGCTCCAAAAATCGTCATTCCTCAGCAGAGAGAGGAGGAGGAGAATTCGGTGGAGGGGAGAGGAGGAAAGAGAGGTGAGTGAGTTGTGAGAGTGAGGTGAGAGGAAAGTAAAAAAGTAGCTTTTACTTTATTGTTTTTTTGCTTTTTGGCTCTCTTATTTAGTTAGCTAGTTACATGTGTGTGTGAGGGAGTTATTTGACTGATAAAAAACCGGCCCCTACAGTTATACCAGCTGGAGCGTTTTTCATCTTTTACAGAAAACGCTCGTTATTTTACCCGGTTTAGGTACTGTTCACTAACCGGGCCCGTTTTCCGGAATTTTCCCGTTTCTTATTTTTATTGGTTATTAAGCTTCTATAAACGCTTAATAATATTTATTTAATGACTTATAATTTTTACGGGTTCGTTTGACCACTTAAAATCACGTTTTCGGGTTTTCTCGAAAAACGTGCGTTAAAGCTCTATTAGCGTTTTAATACATTATTTGGATCCGTTTCTTGGGAGTTGTTCCCATATATTATTTAGGCCTCATTAAACCTTTAGGATCCGTATAATACGCTAACCGAGGTCTCATACCTCCTATGGTTATTTAACGCTTATTTGGCGTTTTCCGCTTTTCAAGAGTTTATTATTCTTTTGGATTTATTTTCCTTACTAGTATTAATTAGGTACCATTAGGCCCTTAAATATGTATTAGATTAATTTTAAATCCCTATATTTAAGTTCGGGGTATTTCACTGTAATATTTTAGAATGTATTAGTAATTTAGTATTAGGGAAAATTCACGATAACCCCTAATTTCTTTTGTATTCACAATATACCCCTGTGATTTTAGTAATTTAACTTTAAACATGCTTAAATGTTGTCCAAAATTGATGAAACTTTACATGGACGAGGCTAAAGTGTATAATTTTGGTCCAATATCAAATTTGAAGTTTTTTAAGCTCACATGTGACTGTGGAACCAATGAACAGTCACATATTCATTGGGTCCCAAGGTCACATGGTGAGTTTAAAAAGCTTCTAATTGATTTGGACCAAAATATAAACACTTTAGTGTCGTCCATGTAAAGTTTCATCATTTTGAACAACATTTAAGCATGTTTAAAGTTGAATTACAAAAATCACAGGGGTATATTGTGAATTACGAAAGAAAACAGGGGTATATCATGAATTTTCCCTTAGTATTACTTTTTCCATGTAATCTTTTTTTAAGACTTGCAAATTGAAATCATGTAACCTCTTAGTAGTTGTACTCTTTTTCCTTATTAGGGTTTTCCCAATGGATTTTTACCTAATAAGGTTTTAATGAGGCAGTGAATCATATAATAAAATTCTCTTTGTTCCTTATTTTTTGTAAATTCAATAAAAATTCCTAAGGTCTTTGTTTCTTACACATTTAAGATATAAACTTGAAGAAACCTATCTAGGAGTAAAGTGGATGAAAAGAGCAACGTGTGCGCTCAAACGGATCTCAAATCGGAGTTAAAACGAAGCAACTGGAGCCGATCGAATCTTTCCGGAACCGCTTCGGAACCGGTCGTAACCGATCAGAACCGGAAACCGGAACCGGAACCGGCAGGAACGGTCGGAACCGGAACCGGAACCGGCGGAACTGGTCGGAAACCGGTTTTTTGAGCCGAATCCGAAGTGAATAGATTTCAGAACCGGAACCGCCCAGACCGGTTCCGAATACGAATACACATTTCCGGAACCGGAACCGGCGGAACCGGAACCAGACCGTGGCCACCATTGATTCATATATCAACTCTCAAATGTCAAAAAATAGGGCTAAATTGGGAGATATGTCAAGTGAAGAATGCACAAACTAATTGTGTGGCGAATCTTATCTTCAAGGATACCAAGATTGCTCTTTCGTTGTCGCCACGGTTAGGATGAGTTCTTGGCCTTGTCCTTTTGAACTTACCTGCCGCTTAGTTCTTATCATTTACGTGTTTGGCCACCGGGTCAAAGTCTCTTTAAGGGGCGTTCGACTATGACTTTCAAACGCAGCCATACTTGCGTTTAAAATAATGTCACTATAGTTAATTTATCAAAGTTTGACAAGTGTATTAAGTTAGCTTTTGTCCAATATAAATTGACATATGTCACATTTTAAACAAAAAAGAACCTTACATAGTTAGTGTAGCTTGCTCCTAGATTTCGCAGTGTTACGTTCTTCTTTCTAATAATATTATGTGATTTTCAAGTGTAAAAAAATAAGTAAAGCTCGTTGCTGTTCAATTTTCACATTCATTACTACCCAAACGGAAAAGTAAAAGTGACATGTTACTGATTGTCTTCAGTATTCAGTATTCACCCCCTTTATCATCAACGAGAAACGACGCTGTCTTGTCATCGAACCAGGCAAATCCGAAATTAGGTAGGCCGTAGGCGGCTCGTATTTCTTTCCATCGGCTTCGTTCGCTCTTTCCGTACACCATTTCTCCGGAGGCGTTCGATCCTTCTCTTTTTCGGTTGCTCCACCGTCTCTACTCGTCCTTGGTGGCTCGATTACCCCGATTTTGGCCCTAGGTGGCACTGATATCGGTGAGTTGCTCGTTTGTACTGAAGAATCAAATGGAGAAGCAGAGTTGCAATTTTTCGTGCTTGTTTCAGTATGTTCATACTAGGGTCTCAGATCCTATTTCTATCTGCGATATTTATGTTCTCTCGAGTTATCCTGTTAATTTTCCCGTGTCCCCTTGCTCCCTCAGCATCCTAGCGCCCTGTGTGAACTCAAAATCAGTCTTTTAGCTCTGAAAAGCTCGTTATGCAAAGCCTTAACTTTCGTTTCCAATTCTTGATTTAGCTTATAATGCATTTAATGATACCTAAATTATCATTCTTTAACGAACTTAACTACCTGCTCACGCTGTACATTTGACTTAGTAATTTTAATTGCTATTTTTGAAACTTCAACCAGATGGAAAATACTTCTGTCGCCGCAGATGAAGTTTACAATCACGGTATGGCTCTCAATCCACAAAACGACAAAGTTCAATGCAACTATTGTGGAAAAGTGGTTGAAGGATTTGAACACTTGATGAAGCATTTGGCGGGACTAAGAGGAGGCCAAACCCCTGCGTGTCGAGTTGTACCGGCAAATGTGAAGAGGCTATTTAGAGGCGAATTAGACGAAAGCTGTGCTGACAACTTAACAACGCATCAAGTTGGAGAAATCTTAAACCCGATCTCTCCTCAAGCAATGGTGATAGGTTTAAAGCGTGAGAGAGTGGAGGCTGGTGGTGGTGCTCCCAGTGTTGGTCTACCAACGTCTTCACCTAAAGGTAAAAGTGTGAAGCGTGGGAAAGTGGAAGGTGGGCAGAAGAATGATGAGCTAATTAGTGTGCCCATTTTGTCATCTGAATCAGTTCCGTGTCCGAACTTTGAAACACAACCTCTAGAAAGAATAACTGTCGGTAGAGAAGTTTGTGATTCTTCTTCACCTATTATTATAATGTCCACTAAGAGAAAGGTGGGTAGGTTTTTCTTTGAGAATGTGATTGATCCAACTACGGTTGAATCACCAAGTTTTCAAAATATGATGACTGCGCTTGTTGCAAACCAAAGGGATACCAGGAGTTGTATCCCTAGCTATGAAGAGCTCACGGGATGGATTCTTGCTGACGAGCTAAAGGAAGTACAAGACTATGTGGACGTGATAAAAGCGTCATGGGAAAAGACTGGATGTAGCATTCTGATGGATGGATGGATTGATGATAAAGGTCGGAACTTAGTGAATATAGTTGTAGACTGTCCTCTTGGACCAATCTATCTTCGATCTCTTGATGTATCTGATGTGACTGAGGATGTTGATGGAATGGTCGTTGAGATTGAAGAGGTAATTTCGGAAGTGGGTATTAAAAATGTTATTCAAATTATTTGTCATAGAACCTCAAAGTGTCTGGATGCTGTGGGTGAGCGGATAATAGAGAAGCACCGAAATTTGTTTTGGGCAGTCAGTGCAACTTATTGTATATCAACCATGTTGGAGAAGATTGGAGTGATAGATTCTGTTAAAGATATTCTAGATAAGGCAAAGAGAATCACAAGGTTCATCTACACCCACGAGGCAGCTTTAGGGATAATGAGGAGTCACATTGAGAGCTCAGATCTGGTCAAGTCATCATACTTCAAGGCAGCGATTCCATTCCTTACACTAGAGAACATGCTAATGGAAATGAAGAATTTACGAAACATGGTCTCCTCTTCTGCCTGGTTGGAATCTCCTTGGGCATCAGAAATTGAAGCAATAAGAGTTGCTAATCTGTTGGGTGACAAATCCTTCATGACTGGTCTCACCCGTGTAGTCAGGGCAACTATTCCATTAGTAAGAGTCTTAACGTTGATTAATGGAGATAGGAAGCCCCGCACTGGATTCAATATGAAATAATGGATCAGGTGAAGGAAACCATTTGTGACGAACTAGGGAAGAAACAGTCTCACTACCTGCCGTTCTGGAAGATAATTGATGAGATTTGGAATAGGGACCTACATAGTCCTCTCCATGCCGCTGGCTATTTTTTGAATCCTTGTTTTCATTACACGGAAGATTTCTTTGCTGATCCTGAAGTCAATGGAGGTTTTCTAGTTGCCTTGATTAGATTAGTGCCGGACACTAAAATTCAAGACATGATTACTCTGCAGCTTGAAGCTTATCGAGCTTGCAAAGGTGGTTTCAAGAAAGGGACCGAGAGAAAACAGCATGAAACCCTTCCTCCTGGTAAGTGTATTTTTTATGTTGTCTCTATAAACGACTTAGTAATATACTTTATTAGCTGCGATCTGATCCTAACTTGCCATTATCAATTCATAGCTGCTTGGTGGTCCGCATTCGGTAATCAGTGTCCTGATCTACAAAAGCTTGCCATTAAAGTTCTGAGCCTGACGTGCAATGGTGCTGAATCCTATGGTCTGAGGAGAGATATGGCTGAAAAACTCCTCTCTTGTTGTGCTAAAAACCACAAGCAGCTCCGTGATTTGTCATATGTGCATTATAATTTACACTTGAAGAATTGGAAGATGGGTGAAAATTTCGGTAACCATGCAAGACAAGACAATTTAATGAACGATTGGGTTACGGATCAAGAGCGTAAAGTGAGGATGGTATGATGAATGACCCGTTTGCTGGAGTTAGCTTTAACCAGTGTCGTGATCCTGAGAAATGGCCTAGTAATGATTGGTCAATGACGGAGCTTCAAGAAATGTCTGTCGCCCTTGGAAGGTGAGGCAGGCAGAGGTAGTGCAATGAAATTGTCTGGTATTTAAACTACTGTAGTATTTTCTGAGTTTTCATCCTTGCGTGGAAATGTTTTATGATACAAACGTACGCCATGGATGTACTCACGGGTCATAGCTGTTCCGTGTTTGGGGATGAACGACGGGTAGGGAGAATTAATCAGTTTCCAATAGTTTGTTGTGTAGTGAAAGATGTGAATACTTAGTGCTGTAGAGTAGTTCTGAGAGGTTTGGATTGCATAGAATGGACCTAGCAAATGTTGTCTAAACTGAACTGTTAAATTATTGTTACTGTGGATAAATCAGGTATGCTTGTATGGCAGCCAGCTTCTTTTCTGCATGTTTTGTGGATATTTGAGAAGTCTGAACTAATTTGGTCTATTCAGAGTTTTGGGTTACATAAATTAGTATCTGTATATGTCATATAATTCATAGGTATAAGTGTCTCTTGCATATTTATTTTTGGGAAAATTCACATTATGTTACGATTTGAGTTTATAATTCATGATGTAACATTTTTGGAAAGTTGTCCCTAAAATGCCACAATTTGAGTTTTAAATTCACAAAATGCTACTCTTCGGTAATTGATGTTAATTTTACCGTTAACCCTCTCTGGATAATGACTAAAATACACCTAACGGAAAGTGAATTTTTATTAAAAAAAATAATAAATAGCCCTGATTTGACTGTGCTACTGTTATTTTTTTTAATAAAATTTAAAGTATACAAAATACCCTATTTAAGTTTAGTAGTTTATAATATGCCACTGTTTGAGTTTTATGTTCACTGAATGTCTCTGTTTTTTCTGTAACGGCTAGTTTGAGTCCAACAACTCTTTTTTACCTTTATAAAGACCTTCTTATCAGGTTAGAAGAGCACAAACACCATACTAAAGCCATGATCATGTTTACAATTACAATCAATGAAAAGTTTCAAACAATTCATTGCAAATGTGAAGCCCCAACAAACCTTACCCTCTCACGTAAAGAAATTTCAGTAGGAAGAGCGTACTATAACTGCTAGGCATGTGGTTTCTTCAAGTGGTGGGCACCGGTGATGCAGGAGATACTCTCCTCATCCTAGGGTAAGACAAGCTGGCTACATCAAATCATATTCAACTATGACAATCTCTACTTCTAATACTGCATCTGCTCGCTCTGAAGCTCCACATCAAAAGAGCATGGCAGCTGATGTGTATCTTATCAATAGCATTAGAGAGGAAATAAAGAAGGAACTTAAAGAAGAGATGAAACAAAGCATGAAGAAGATGTTTCTTTGGGTGTAGTTATATGTGCATCTATAATATGTATCCGCAAAATATGAAGTATTTTCATCTATATATATATATATTATATATATATATATATATATATATTAATGCTAAAAAAATCATGTGATTGTAGCTGTTTACACTTCTGTTTGTGCATTCCTTTCGCATTTAACCGCTAGACATCAAAAAAACGGTAAGTAAAGCAAAAACTATCACATCTATCCAGAACAGGGGCATTTTGTGAACATAAAAACTCAAACAGTGGCATATTGTAAACTACTACACTTAAATAGTGGCATATTGTAAATTATAAAACCAAACAATGGTATCAAAAAAAATTGTTGCACAGTCGAACCAGCACAATTCAATAATTTTTTTTAAAAAAAGAAATTGGGAAAATTCATAATATGCCACGATTTGAGTTTGTAATTCACAATATATCCCTTTTGGAAAGTTGTCCCTAATATGCCACAATTTGAGTTTGAAATTTACAAAATGCCACTGTCCGGTAACGAATGTTGAATTGACCGTTAACCCTCTCGAGAAAATGACCAAAATGGCCCTGTGAAAAGTTCGGATTAAAATAATAATAATAATGGCGCTGGTTTGACGGTGTAACAGCTATTTTTTAAAAACAACTTTAAAAGTACACAAAATACCCTTGTTTGGTTTTATAGTTTACATTATGCCACTATTTACATTTTGTAGTTTACAATATGCCACTGTTTGAGTTTTGATGTTCACAAAATGCCTATGTTTTCCCGTAACGGCTAGTTTTGAGTTCAAACGACTAGGTTGAGTCAAACAACTCTTTTTTGTCTTTATAATGACCTTATCATATAAACAGACTACAAACACCATACAAAAGTCATGACCATGTTTACAATTAAAATCAATGAAAACTTTTAAACAATTCAATGCCAATGTGAAGCCCTATCAAACCTTACCCTCTCCCGCAAAGACACTTCGGTTTGACGGGCATACTACAACTGCTAGGCTTGGGATTTCCTCAAGTGGTGGACACCAGTGATGCACGATCGATACTCTTCTCATCCCAGGGTAAGACATCTCAGGGTAAGGCCCATCACATGAAGAAATCACAAGCAGCAGTTGTAGTAGCCCATCCAATCAAAGTGCTTTTACGGAGAGGGTAAGGTTTGACGGGGTTCCACATTTGTAATGAATTGTTTGAAGCTTTTCATTGATTGTAGTAGTAAACTTGGTCATAGCTTTAGTATGGTGTTTGTGCTCTTTTTATATGTTAGAAAGGTCTTTATAAAGACAAAAAAAAGAGTTGTTGGACTTAAACTAGTCGTTTAAACTCAAACTAGCCGTTACAGGAAAAATATGGGCATTTTGTGAACATCAAAACTCAAACAGTGACATATTGTAAACTTCAAAAGCTAAATAGTGGCATATTGTAAACTATAAAACCAAACAAGGGTATTTAGTGTACTTTTAAAGTTGTTTTTTAAAAAATAGCTGTTGCACCGTCAAACCAACGCCATTAATTTTTTAAAAAAAATTCAAACTTTTCGCCAGGGGAATTTTGGTCATTTTCCAGAGAGGGTTAACAGTGAATTTAATGTTCGTTACTGGATAGTGGCATTTTGTGAATTTCAAACTCAAATCGTGGTATATTAGGGACAACTTTCCCTTTTTGAATATCGTGAATTACAAACTCAAATTGTGGCATATTTTGAATTTTCCCTTTTTTTAAAAAAAAATTCAAACTTTTTGCTAAGGGCCTTTTGGTCATTTTCCGGAGAGGGTTAACGACAAATTTAACGTTCGTTCCCGAACAGTGACATTTTGTGAATTTCAAACTCAAATTGTGGCATATTAGGGACAACTTTCCAAAAAGGGATATATCGTGAATTACAAACTCAAATCGTGGCATATTGTGAATTTTCCCAGAAAATATTCATGCTTTCTGTCACAGGCATTTTGGTCATTGTCTAGAGAGGGTTAACGGCAAAATTAACGTCCGTTCCCGGACAGTGGCATTTTGTGAATTTAAAACTCAAATCATGGTATTTCAAGGACAAGTTTCCAAAAAGGGGTATATCGTGAAATACAAACTCAAATCGTGACATATTGTGAATATTCCCTTTATTTTTTTGGCCAATACTTGCATTAATAGTTAAATGGCTTGATCTTTTTTGGGCTTTTTGACAATGATTGACGCCACTGAAGTTATTGTGAAATTTACTCCCTCCCTCCTTAGTTGACCGTCTTATTTGTTTTATGACACGTTTCTCCAATTCAATATTAAGCATATAAGATAAAATAATTTCATAAAACTAAATTTTGTAATATGCTTTATCAAGTATTTATGTATAGATTAGATGGGTCTAATAACTAAGTAATGTAATGGGTATTTTGATTAAGAATCCCTTCCCCAACTCATCTAACTTGTTAAAGTTAACCGCCCTCTGGGATGTGGCTGCTAGGTACCCTCGCTGTGGTTGTTTCCATTTTATTCTAACTGAAAAGATAACCAACAACTTTGAAGCAGATTTATCCCTCAGGCAAGTCAGTCCGGTTACTAGACTTGCAGTAGCAGATCCAAAGGGGGCGGGACACCTCCCCCCAAACTTTTGAAGAAAAAAATACAAAATGACATAATATTTTAAAGAGTGATAGTGTCAAAAAAAATTTTACCCCCCCCCCCACCGAAACAAAGCTCTTGGATCCGCCACCATAGATTTTTGACTCCAATTGAAAATAAATCCTAAGGTCATGTATCGGACACATGTGGCACAAGAAGTTGGTAAGACTGAAAGTAATTCATATCATGGAAGAACACCACATATTGTTTTTTCAAAAGTGAAATTCTATATTGACATGGCTAGCAGTTACAGTGGCGGGGGTTAGGGGAAAAAACACCCCCCAACTTCACTAAAATGTACAAAATTATAGTGTAAATTTTTTTTGGGAAATTTCATGATATACCCCTGAGGTTTGAGCGAATTTTACGAGATACCCCTGAGGTTTCATTTTTATTACAAGATACCCCTGAGGTTTCATTTTTTTTACGATATACCCCTGAGGTTTCACTTTCATTACGATATACCTCTGAGGTTTCAATTTTATACGAAATGCCCCTCAGTTCAGATTCTAATATATTATATTTTTCATATCCTCATTTTACCCTCGACCATATACCCCGCAATGACCTCACAGGTTTCTGGTTAAATTTTTTAAAATTTAAAATATGAACAAAATGCACATAAAAATTAAAGATCAATTAAAATTTTAATTCAATTTAATAAATATTAATAAAAGTATAAAAAAATTAGAATAAAAAAATTAAAATAAATAGAAATGACTAAACAACAAAAAAAATAATTTATTTAAAAAACTTATATTGTTACATAATTTAAACGGTAGCTTAAAATCATAATTTTTTTATAAAAATTATATTAAATGAAAGAAATTATAAATAATTTTATTATTTATAGATATAGTTTATTAACAAATAATTATTTGATATAAATAATCACAAGAGAAATTATTATATTTTATGATTTTAAGCCACCGCTATAATAGTATATATAAAAACCATAAAATTATGATTTCAAGAATTTAATTATTTTTCTAATTTAAAATATTGATTTTTGATATCAAATAATATAATCATTTCTTTTGTGATTATAGTAATCATTCTCTTTGCAATTATTGATATCGAATAATATATTCGTTAATAAAATCTTACTATAATTGATAAAATATTTCTTCTATTTAATAAATTGTTATAAAATTTTTATGATTTTAAGCTACCGTTCAAATTATGTAACAATATAAGTTTTTTAAATAGGTTATTTTTTTTTGTTTAGTCATTTCTATTTATTTTAACTTTTTATGATTCTAATTTTTTATTTTTTTTATACTTTTATTAATGTTTTTTAAATTGAATTAAAATTTTAATTGATCTTTAATTTTTATGTGCATTTTGTTTATATTTTACATTTTAAAAAATTTGACCATAAACCCGTGAGGTTATTACGGGGCATATGGTGCGTGGGTAAAATGTGGATATGAAAAATATAATATCAGAATTTGAACTGAGGGGTATCTCGTATAAAATTGAAAACTCAGGGGTATATCGTAATGAAAGTGAAACCTCAGGGGTATATCGTAAAAAAAATGAAACTTTAGGGGTATCTCGTAATGAAAATGAAACCTCAGGGGTATCTCGTAAAATTCTCTCAAACCTCGGGGGTATATCGTGAAATTAGAAAATTTTGATAAAAGACCCTCATAACTTTTATTATTTTTGTTTGTGCCCCCCCCCCCCCCCCCCCCCCTTTTTAATGAATTGTTTGAAGCTTTTCATTGACTATAGTTGTAAACATGGTCATAGCTTTAGTATGGTGTTTGTGCTCTTTTTATATGATAGAAAGGTTTTTATAAAGGCAAAAAAAAAAAAAAGAGTAGTTGGACTTAAACTAGTCGTTTGAACTCAAAACTATTCGTTACAGGAAAAACAAGGGCATTGAATATCAAAACTCAAACAGTGGCATATTGTAAACTTCAAAACCTAAATAGTGGCATATTGTAAACTATAAAACTAAACAAGGGTATTTTGTGTACTTTTAAAGTTGCTTTAAAAAAATAGTCATTGCACCGTCAAACCAACGCCGTTAATTTTTTTTAAAAAAAAATTCAAATTTTTCACCAGGGGAAGTTCAATCATTTTCTGGAGAGGGTTAACGACGAATTTAACGTCTGTTACCAGACAGTGGCATTTTGTAAATTTCAAACTCAAATCGTGGCATATTAGGGACAACTTTCCCTTTTTGAATATCATGAATTACAAACTCAAATTGTGGTATATTGAGAATTTTCCCTTTTTTAAAAAAAATCAAACTTTTTGTCAGGGGCATTTTGGTTATTTTCCAGAGAGGGTTAACGACGAATTTAACGTTCGTTACCGAATAGTGGTATTTTGTGAATTTTAAACTCAAATTGTGGCATATTGGGGACAACTTTTCAAGAAAGGGTATATTGGGAATTACAAACTAAAATCGTGGCATATTGTGAATTTTCCCAAAAAATATTCAAGCTTTCCATTATGGGCATTTTGGTCATTGTCTAGAGAGGGTTAACGACAAAATTAACGTCCGTTAGACAGTGGCATTTTGTGAATTTAAAACTCAAATCATGCTATTTTAAGGACAACTTTCCAAAAAGGGGTATATCGTGAATTACAAACTCAAATCGTGGCATATTGTGAATATTCCTTTTATTTTTTTGGCCAAAACTTGCATTAATAGTTAAGTGGCTTGATCTTTTTTGGGCTTTTTGACAATGATTGGCGCCATTGAAGTTATTGTGAAATTTACTCCCTCCCTCCTCAATTGACCGTCTTATTTGTTTTATGACACGTTTTCCCACTTCAATATTAAGCTTATAAGATAAAATAATTTCATAAAACTAAATTTTGTAATATGCATTATCAAGTATTTATGTATAGATTAGATGGGTCTATTAATTAGTAATGTACTGGGTATTTTGATTAAGAATCCCTTCCCTAACTCATCTAACTTGTTAAAGTTAACCGCCCTCTGGGATGTGGATGATAGCTGCCCTCGCCGTGGTTGTTTCCATTTTATTTTAAGTGAAAAGAAAGCCAACAACTTTGAAGCAGATTTATCCCTCGGGCAAGTCAGTCCGGTTACTAGACTTGCAGTAGCGAATCCAAAGGGGGGCGGGGCACCTTCCCCCCAAACTTTTGACGAAAAAATACAAAATGACATAATATTTTAAAGTGCGATAGTGTCAAAAAAAATTTGTCCCCCCGAAACAAAACTCTTCGATCCACCATTATAGACTTTTGACTCCAATTGAAAATAAAATCCTAAGGTCGTGTATCGGACACATGTTGCACAAGAAGTTGGTAAGACAGATAGTAATTCATATTAGTGGAAGAACACCACATATTGTTTTTTCAAAAGTGAAAATGTATATTGACATGGTACGCAGTGGCGGGGGATAGGGGTAAAAACACCCCCTTCATTTGTAATGAATTGTTTGAAGTTTTTCATTGATTGTAGTTGTAAACATGGTCATAGCTTTAGTATGGTGTTTGTGCTCTTTTTATATGATAGAAAGGTCTTTATAAAGACAAAAAAAAACAGTGGTTGGACTTAAACTAGTCGTTTGAACTCAAAACTAATCGTTACAGGAAAAACAAGGGCATTTTGTGAACATCAAAACTCAAAGAGTGACATATTGTAAACTTCAAAACCTAAATAGTGGAATATTGTAAACTATAAAACCAAACAAGGGTATTTTGTGTACTTTTAAAGTTGTTTTAAAAAAATAGCCGTTGCACTGTCAAACCAACGCCATTAATTTTTTTTTATAAAAAATTCAAACTTTGCGCCAGGGGAATTTCGGTCATTCTCAAGAGAGGGTTAACGACGAATTTAACGTCCGTTACGGACATTAGCATTTTGTAAATTTCAAACTCAAATCGTGGCCTATTAGGGACAACTTCCCTTTTTGAATATCGTGAATTACAAACTCAAATCGTGGCATATTGTGAATTTTCCCTTTAAAAAAAGTTCAAACTTTTGCTAGGGGCATTTTGGTCATTTTCCAGAGAGGGTAAACAACGAATTTAACGTTCGTTACCGAACAGTGGCATTTTGTGAATTTCAAACTCAAATTGTGGCATATTCGGGACAACTTTCCAAAAAGGGGTATATCATGAATTACAAACTAAAATCGTGGCATATTGTGAATTTTCCCAGAAAATATTCAAGCTTTCTGTTAGGGGTATTTTGGTCACTGTCCAAAGAAGGTTAACAGCAAAATTGATGTCCGCTACTGGACAGTGGCATTTTGTGAATTTAAAACTCAAATTGTGGTATTTTAAGGACAACTTTCCAAAAAGAGGTATACGTGAATTACAAACTCAAATCGTGCCATATTGTGAATATTCCCTTTATTTTTTGGCCAAAACTTGCATTAATAGTTAAGTGGCTTGATCTTTTTTGGGCTTTTTGACAATGATTGACGTCACTGGAGTTATAGTGAAATTTACTCCCTCCCTCCTTAGTTTATCGTCTTATTTGTTTTATGACACGTTTTTCCACTTCAATATTAAGCATATAAGATAAAATTATTTCATAAAACTAGAATTTGTAATATGCTTTATCAAGTATTTATGTATAGATTAGATGGGTCTATTAATTAGTAATGTACTGGGTATTTTGATTAAGAATCCCTTCCCCAACTCATCTAACATGTTAAAGTTAACCACCCTCCAGGATGCGGCTGCTAGCTGCCCTCGCTGTGGTTGTTTCCATTTTATTCTAACTGAAAAAAAAAGCCAACAACTTTGAAGCAAATTTATCCCTCGGGGTAAGTCAGTTCGGTTACTAGACTTGCAGTAGCGTATCCATAGGGGGCTGGGCACCTTCCCCCCAAACTTTTGAAGAAAAAATACAAAATGACATAATATTTTAAAGAGTGATAGTGTCAAAAAAAATTGTTCCCCCCAAAAAAAAAACAAAGTTTCTGGATCCGCCACTATAGACTTTTGACTCCAATTGAAAATAAAATCCTTAGATCGTGTGTCGGACACATATTGCACAAGAAGTTGGTAAGACTGGAAGTAATTCATATTATTGGAAGAACACTACATATTGTTTTTCAAAAGTGAAATTTTAAATTGACATGGCACGCAGTGGCAGTGGCGGGGATAGGGGTAAAAACACCCCCAACTTTTCTAAATTGCACAAAATTATAGTGTTAATTTTTTTTTTTGGAAATTTTGATAAAAGACCCCCCTAACTTTTCATATTTTTGTCTGTGCCCCCTCCCCTCTCAACTTCTATTTCTGGCTCCACCCCTGATGGCACGAGCAACCTTTGTCTTTGACCAGTGACGACGAGTGGTGACATAAGGTCCCGTTCGTCCACGACAATTCATTTTTTGAATAAATAAATGTGACAAATTTTGGTTTGTGATTGGAGTTAGGTTACCCTCATGTATAATTGACAGAGTGTTATTAGTTAACCACAAGGACATTAAAACAAACACAGCAAATGTCGTGTTCACTCGCTGCAGTCGAACGGACCCACGTTAGAGGGTCCCATTCATCCACGACGATTCACTTTTTGAGTAAATAAAGAAGACTGATGTTGGTTTGTGATTGAAGTTAGATTACCCGGTGTATACTTGACAGAGCAACAAATGCTGCATTCACTAGAGCCATAAATCTTTACTGATTTTGGTCAAAAATCAAGCAACGGGCTAGTACAGCAACCGTTGTTGCGTACTGAGATTCTAGCACAAGGTCAACAGACTCAACATCAGTGGTATAATGTTACATCAAATTAGAAAATTTTCTAGTGGTTATTAGTGTTGTCGATCGTCGATTTTCTACAATTTTCGAGTGATTTGAGACGAGACCAGTGTGAGCGATGGGCGGAGATTTGGTTACGGAAAACAAATGTCCGTCAAGCGACGGACAACTTTTTTCTCTGTGGGCAAATTCACGAGATACCCCTGTTTTCTTTTGTAATTCACAATATACCCCTGTGATTTTTGTAATTTAACTTTAAACATGCTTAAATGTGTCCAAAATTGATGAAACTTTACATGAACGATGCTAAAGTGTTATATTTTGGTCCAATATCAAATTTGAAGTTTTTTAAACTCACATGTGACCTGTGGGACCCAATGAACAGTCACATATTCATTGGGTCCCACAGGTCATATGTGAGCTTAAAAAGCTTCAAATTGATATTGGACCAAAATATAACACTTTAGCATCGTCCATGTAAAGCTACATCAATTTTGGATAACATTTAAGTATGTTTAAAGTTAAATTACTAAAATCACAAGAGGTATATTGTGAATTACGAAAGAAAACAGGGGTATCTCGTGAATTTTCCTTTTTCTATTTAACTAACAACAGGTAGATTGAGCGGACTGCCCGTGTCATATTGGGTGCAGCTAGATGAGTTATCAGTCTAGTCACCAACTGTTCTTTATTATCTTAACTTTAATTAATTGTAGATTTTAAAATGTAATTCCAAAATATAAAAAAATTATATCATTATTTATTTAAATTCAAGCTCTTTGAAACAAGAACAGTAATGGATATGTTTTAAGAAATTTAAAAAATTTATATTAATTACATGTATATATCAAGTCTCATAACAATATTTTAGTGTATCATTGTAAACACATAACATCATTTTTAGTGTATCATAATATCAATTTTAATGAATCATACTATCAAAATTAATGAATCATATATTCATTTTAGTGTATCATCGCAAATATATAAGAATAATTTTTTTTACACAATAATACAACACAAAATAATATTTCGTATGTATGAAAAACACAAAATTCACCATATAAGGTTTAAAATACATCATACAACAATAATAATACACTACAAAACAATAATAATTTTTATATGTTCCGAAGTTTGTTATCTAATTCACCACTTATTAGTTAATGAATCTTAATATCAATTTTAATGAATCATAATATCAAAATTATTGAATCATGTTTTCATTTTAGTGTATCATTGTAAACATATAAAAAATAAAAATTTCAAACAATAATACAACACAAAACAATATTTGGTATGTATGAAAATACATGATTCATCATATAAGATTTAAAATACACCATACAACAATAATAATAGACTACAAAACAATAATGATTTTTTATCGATTCCAAATTTGTAATCTAATTCATCACTTATTACTTAATGAATCATAATATCAATTTTAATGAATCATAATACAAAATTAATGAATCATATTATCATTTTAGTGTATCATCGTATACATGTAAAAATAATTTTTTTTAAAGTTGTCAAAATATATCAATGACTGGTCTTGTTTTGAAGAGCTTGAATTTAGATGAACAATGATTTAATTTTTTTATTTTGGACTTATATATATATTAAAAGTTACAACAATTTAAAGTTAATATAGTAAAAGACAACTCAGTCAGCAAAAACAGTCTAATCGACAGCTGACTGGGACCGCCAAATCACTATCCATTCCAAATTTGGTGCGGACGTCCCGTACCATAGAATTTGCGTTTAACTAAAGATGATCTTATATGAGTTTTTGTTTCTTTTTATCTTAACTAATACTATATGCCCATGGCAACTGATTAATATATTACTATACTATTTGTTTTTTTAATTCTTTTTCATATATATATATATAACAATTAGTTATCACATAATTTGTTTACTATTCAATATGTATTTTTTTTTCTAAAGATTTTTCAGTCAGCTCAAACATTATCAATAATATAATTATTTAAATTAAGTTCATTTTTAGGATTTATTAGTTTATTTATAGAACTCCTTTGTTTTGTTTGAATGTATCAAACAGGTGCACATTGATTTTTTGTTAACTCATCAAACACATCCATTGCATATGTTATATGTTCGTATTATTTTTTATTATTTTACAATATCTTAATAACGCAATTACTTATAATCATTATAGAATAATTCATCAATTATACAAAAAATTTACATGATTATATATATGGCTATTGTAAAATAATTTTTTAATTTTATGATATTTGTTGTTTATCTTATATTTAAATAGTGAAGCATATTTTGAAGTCAAAATATATGTCTTGCCAACTGAATAATTTCTTAAAAACTTACTAACATAAAAACACAAAACTAATATTTTTATTTTTTCCTAAACTAAAAAAGTGACGTAAAATGATCTTATTATATATAAGAAAAAAATGAGTATACACCAGATTTCTCTATACACTATGATTTGATAGGAACCACAAAAGAATATATATAACAACTAGTGTCGTCTATTATGGAAATGATTATACAAGGTTGTGTGCATGTTTTTAATTGTCGGTGGAAATTTGTATAAAATATCGTGGATACGTAAAAACCAAGGTTAATGAATACGTGAAATCGACTCCAACAACCCATTTTATCGTTCCCAAACATTTATAGTCTTGAGGTTTATCAATCATTCAGGCTCTGTAAAGTGATACATGCTAAAAAAATATTCATATACACAATTATTTGATAAGAATGGCCAAAGAAAAACATATATAATTGTTAGTGTAATTTTCTAAAAAAATAGTGTTGGAAACTACTATACAATGTTGTGTTCATGTTCCTAATTATTGACAGGAACATTTATAAATTAACGTGGATCCGTAAAAACTAAGGTTAAATGAATACGTAAAAGACTCCAACGACACATTATATCGTTTCCAAACGTTTATAGCGTTCAGGTTTATCTATCAGACAAGCTCTATAAATTGATGCAAAGAAAATATTTTTATACATAATGATTCGATAGCAGCCAAAGGAAAACATATATAACAGTTAATTCAATGTTTCTTAAAATATTGATGGAAGAGATTATAGATGATTGTGTACATTGAAACGTTTATAAATTATCGTAGATACGTAAAAACTAAGGACTTCAATGACTCAGTTATCGATTTCAAATGTTTATAGACTTTAGATTTATCAATCAGTCAAGCTCTTCAAACTGATAAATGCTAAGAAAATATTCTTATATACAATGATTTGATGAGAACGGTCAAGGGAAAAGATATAACAGTTGGTGTTATCTTTTTTAAAATAGTGATGGAAACAATTATTGAGGTTGTTTACATGTGTCTAATCATCAATGGAAACATCTATAAATTATTACGGATATGTAAAAGCCAAGATTAAATGAATATCTAAAAACCAATGTTTATCCATCACCACTCTTAATTGTTCTAATTGTGACCAAGTTAAATTTGGACATGTATGAGTAATGCACCTTATTTTGCAACTTCAGTACCAACCTTTATATCCATATTTAATATGTAAAATCCTTATAACTTATAATGAAATATAAAATACCTTAAACTTCATAGATATAAATAAATAATTACTTTTATTACAATATTTGTCACTTGTTTGTTCAATTACGTTTTTTTTAAGCTCTAAAATTATAGAGTAAGAATTTTTTATTTTTTGAAATTTATAATAAGATGATACAAAAGGTAATGATGATCCTAAACTTTTCTTATACATTTTCACGTCATTTTAAGAAACCAAATAATAAAGCCACTTAATATGCAAACATATAGAAGGAAATTAAAGAAAAATGGATGAATAACAATAAAAAAACTGTTACACCAGGAGTTTTAACTATTCACGACACCAAATTTAGCTAATTTTCTTTCACATGTTTCTTTGTAGCGCTCCTGTGGTAGAGAGCACCAGATCCCCACATTCACATTATATCCATTCTCCTGCTAATATATTAAAATATTCAAAGGCCAAGATTAGATCCGTCAATGACGGAGATCCTATATCCGTCACAAACTTAGAAATGGTGAATCTAGGCATCAAGAAACAGGGTTGAGAGAAGGAAGAAAAAACTGAAGAAATCTTATTGAACAAACCCTAGTCGGAGGACTGGAAATACATCAGTGCCTTTCCCAGAAAAACAAAACAGATAAATATAGCCTAGAAGTATAGAGACGAAACGGTGTGTTTCATACTCACACACACACCGACACTGTTGGTCTGACTAATAAACAAAACAGACCCACACTTAACCAGAATACAACAACTCATATATAAATAACTAAAGACAGCAACAGATAATTTATAACGTAACAAGCCCCTGCAAAACTCACAAGGATTGTGAGTTTTGAACACCAGAATCCAACACTCACATGCGTTGCAAGAGATCTGGATACATCTTGCCCGACAATACCTTGGTCAAAACATCCACTAGATGCTGACGAGAAGGAACAAACTGAATGTGAATCAACCCTTCCTGAAGCTTCTGTCGCACAAAATGTGCATCAACCTCTACGTGCTTTGTCCGCTCGTGCATCACCGGGTTTTGACGATTGTAGATCGCTGATAAGCTGTCAGACTTGACGGAATAGGCTCAATTCCTTCCACTCCCAGCTCTGCTAACAATCTGGTTATCCAACTTAATTCGGCTGTCACGTGACGCATAGACCGGTACTCTGCTTCAGCTGATGACAGAGCCACGGTGGTTTGTTTCTTGGACTTCAAGATAATGGACAACCTCCCAGCTGGATGAAGTAACGGCTGATTGATGTCCTAGTGTTGGGACAAGTGGCCCAATCTGCGTCACAATAAGTTAGAAAGTCAAATGACAGAACCTTATTAAAGAAGAACCCATAACCAAGCGTGCCATATATATATTTGAGGGTATGAATTGCTGCATCAAAATGAAGATCAGTAGGGTGGTCTAAAAACGAGCTAAGCACTTGAATTGGAGAACCTAGGCCAGGCCTGTTGTGTGACAAAAAATAATCTTCCTAACAAGTCTTCTATAAACAGAAGGATCAGAAAGGGGTTTCCCTTGATTCCTTATTAACTTGGTGTTTAATTCTAAAGGACTAGCTACTGTTCTACTCCCATGGCAACCAAATTCTCTCACCCAATCCTCTGTATAGGTTTTCTGTGTCAAGACAAGACCCTTAGAGGTATAAATAAATTCCATCCCAAGAAACACACTTAACAGACCTAAATCCTTAATCTGAAACATATCATTGAGGGATGTTTTCACCCTTTCAATAAAACAAGAGTCATCACCTGTTAATAAGATGTCATCAACATATACAGCCAAAAAACAAATTTTATCTACTGCTTTCCTATAAAACAAAGAATAGTCATTAAGGGATTGAGAGAAACCAAGTTGTTTAAGGAAAATGCTCAATTTATAATGCCACTGCCGTGAGGCTTGTTTTAGACCATATAGAGATTTTTTGAGAAGACAAGCTTTACTTGGATTGTCTGCTTTATAACCCTCTGGTTGTTCCATTTAGACCTCCTCAATCAAATCTCCATGCAAAAACGCATTATTTACGTCTAATTGGTTCACATTCCATCCCCTTTTGGTAGCTATGATGACTAGGGCCTTGATAGTGGTGAATTTAACTACCGGGGAAAACATTTCCTGATAATCTACCCCACGTCTTTGTGTGTAACCCTTAGCAACCAGTCTATCCTTGCATCTCTCTAAGGCCCCATTTGACCTATACTTGAATTTATAGACCCACTTACATCTAATAGCCCTCTTTTCCTTAGGTAAATCAGCGAGAACCCAGGTCTTATTTCTTTCTAGGGCTAAGAACTCATCTTCCATGGCCTTTCTCCACCTAGTCTCTTTCACTGCCTGATGGTAATCTAGTGGTTCAATTTCTCTAATTATCTTAGCACTAGAATCATGATTAGTATTGGCTATCAGACAAAGAATAATTTCAGGATAAACATCACATATTTAGGAATCACTAGCAGTTCTGCAAATAAGATTGGGATCATGATTCTGCTCTAAATAATGTGCATTATTTTCAGTCAAAACGGTGCTCCTATTCTATTAAATAGAATAGTAGTGAAAGGATCTTTAGGAGACTTATCTTTTTCAGACATTGATGCATGGCTGACCACATAATCCTCAAGCTGTGCAGGTGCTTGCCTGTCTCTTTGTGACCTTCTGAGGAATAGCTCTTCATGTGCGGGTTGGTTAGTATCTCCTTTTCTCTCTTCAGGTGGCTACTCCTCTATGTTTCTGTTAAAAGTGTTCTCAGCCTGCTCTGTTTCTTGGATTTCTTTATGCTGCATAGTCTTGTTAGTACTAACAGAATCATCTTCATCACAAAAAATATGCAGATCATTCTGATCATCATGCTTGGGAAAAACAATGCCATTTTCATAAAAACCCTTGAAAGGATATTAATTTTCATGAAAGGTTACATCTCTATTGTATATAACTCTTCCATTGTCCAAATCATATATTTTGTACCCCTTCTTATCTTGAGGATAGCCAATGAAGATTCCCTTGGTACATCTAGATGCAAATTTGTTGTGTTGGTTGTAGTTGATGTTGGCAAAACATAAACATCCAAAACATTTTAAGGCTTTGTAATCAGGTTTGGTTCTAAAAACAACTTCATAAGAAATCTGACCATCTATAGATGTTAAGGGCATTCTATTTATGAGATAGGTAATTGTAAGAACACTATCTCCCCAAAATTTCATGGGTAAATCTGAATGAAACATTAAAGCTCTAGCTGTTTCTATGATATGCCTATGTTTCCTCTCAACTACTCCATTCCGTTGAAGGGTATGTGGGCAGGTTGTTTGGTGCTTAATTCCTTTTTATCTAAATTAGGTGGAGCCTAACCTGGAAGTCCCCATCTCATAGGCATTATCAGATCTTGAACTCTTAACCTTCTTATTGAATTGTTTTTCAATCATTTCAATGAAGTTAAAAATCATTTGTAGAGAATCTGATTTGCTAGCACATAAATGAACCCATGTAGCTTTGCTCTTGTCATCAACTATTGTAAGGAAATATTTGAAACCATCATAAGTCTCTTGGGGATATGGTCCCCATAGGTCAACATGTATTAAGTCAAACACTTCCTTAGATTCTGACTTGCTATCAACAAAAGGTAACCTATGGCTCTTGGCCTTATGACAAGATTCACAAACAAATTGAGTTTTCTGCTTTTTGTTTTCAAACAGATTTAGATTTAAAATCTTTTTGTGTGGCAAATGCCCTAACCTATGATGCCAAAGAGAAATGTTATCCTTACAATCAAAACCTATGACAACCTTATTAACAGAGCTGGCATAGTTGCTCACATTACCAACCAAACTCCTAGTTTCATTTCTATCACAATGATGGTCCAGTATATATAGCCCTCTGCAATGATCCCCTATTTGCATTTCAATCCTCTTGTTACAATCCTGGTATAAACAATATTTAGGGTCAAAACAGATTCTTCCTTTCATTTTTCTTGCTAGTTTGCCCATAAAAATTAAGTTAAACTTGAAGTTACGCACGAATAACACACCATCTAGGGTTATCAGTGAATTTATCTTCACCTTTCCTACAATCCTAACACCCTGAGGGTGTCCATCTGGCATAACAATGTCAATCATGGCACATAAAACATTATATGAATCAAGCAAAGATAGATCACATCACATGTGTTCAGTTGCACCTGTATCTGAAATCTAGGTTTCATAATTAAGTTCATTTCCTATTTTGTGTCCATCTCTATCCTTTTGAGGATTATCAGTTTGTTTGTGATTAGATTTAAAAGAGTTAAGAGAAAGAACCGTACCAACGAAACCATAATTGGTTTCTTGAGCTTGCTCATCTTTGCCCATGCCTTGTGTCTTGCTCGCGAAATTCAGAAGCTGACTAACTAGCTCATTTGTAAGTACCCCTCTAAAAGGGTCTTGTGGTGCTTCTATGGCTGTAACACCCCTACCGCTAATACCGTCATTACCGTCCAATCTCCTTATACATCCAGACTCACGCAGCGGATACATACTTACACAACGGCGGGTGATACAATGCCATTAGCCACCCACGTGACTAACAAGGCTACTACTACATACAACATCGGTCTGATGGACCGGAATATCCGAGTGCTACACAAAAACAATTCTTACTACAATTATAACCGGGTACTACAACTTCCCATTCAATACAATACTCCATTACAATGCCATACAATACAATATACATACCGAGTATACTAAGTTCCAAATACAAATACAACACTTCTTCCAAGTTCATACATGCTCACTAAGAGTCTAACATCTACCCATTCCTCACAAGCTACTTACTTTCTAAATACAAGGTATACCCTTTGGTACACTTCTACGACAAGGCCTACAAGCCTTAATACAATTCACTACTAACTACATTTCACTCCTAGCTATCCAACCTTAGTTGTCGGTCTCTTACGATGGTCATGTCCGCTCGGGTACCTACCTGCACCTAAAAACGTTGCCCCTAGGGGCTCAGCTTTCGCTGCATATGGACTTCTGCATACCCCGCATACTAGCGAGGTATGCCGACCACTTGGTTGAATACATGCAATTCATTTTACAAAATACATACATACATACTGCTTCCACTCATACTGATTCAATACTACACAAGTAATACATACATACATTCCAATACAAGGTAGTCCATACAAGCCAATTGATACTTACTTACCTTTCCTGTCATGCGCATACACAATACTACTCGATACATACACAATCCATACTAATACATACACAATACCCAGTACTTGTTAGCTTCATTGTCCACCCGGGTTAATCGGGAGGAGGTACTCTTTTACTCGTGGGGTCAATGACATACACCAGCCAAGACCATTACTCATACAATACTTACTTTACTTACTACTTACTCAAGTCAAGTCGTCGGGACCTCCGGCCCGGCCCGGGACTACTGTGTCCCACCACCGGGATTTACTTGGTTCACTAATCTAGGATGCTACCCCCTTAAGGGGTTGGGCCGTGGACCAGCTTAAGAACCAGGAATCGGATCCAACCTCTTATGTCTCCTCATCCTCATGCGTGGCCGAAACTATATCGGACTTCTACTCATTCCAATTTACTCAATACTACGTTAGGAGTTAGGTAGTTAGGAATTAGTAGAAGTCACACATACAAGCCACATACAAAAGAATACATTGCTCATATACACATCCATACAAGTACAATACACAATTCACTACAGGATACAAATACACTTCATCATCATCATACATTTCATGAATTATACAAACTAGTGTTCAAGACAATATACATCAAGAACAAACCTAAGCAAGCACAAGTAGGTGCAATATAGTCCGATTCACGCATTTATCTTATTTAGGTGATCAAATAAGCACACAATCGGGGTAACCAGGTTAGGATACAGAGCATGAAGAAATCATACCTTACACCGTTGACTTTGGACTCACCGACTCCTCTTCGGTGTTCAACTATTCGAATCCTAGCATATACATAGATTCGGGTGGTTAATTATCTATAATTAACCTTACTCATTACTTTCCCTAATGTTTCCCAGTTTATACTTACTAACTCATTGTTACTTAATACATTTACTTATGTTACTTACTTAAAATTATCTTCTAAGCTTGTTTATGGCCTTAATTACCTTTAAACATCACTAATTAAGCCTTAATTACCTTATACTATCATTACCCATCATTACCCTACCTTAGATTAGCTTTAATTGTGTGCATTGGTGTGATGGGAATGAAGTTTGGAAACTCCATTCCCCACATGGCCGATTTTATGCAAGAAAAAAGAATAAGAAATGGAAAAGAAAGAAGGAAATAAGAGCTTAGGTAAGATCTCTTTCTTAATGCTAGATTTAATTGCATTAGAGTAATGGGAATGAGTAAACTAAAACAAAGAACCCAAATATGTATTAGTAGTGTAGTTATCGAAGTTTAAGTATTTGTGGGCAAGTATGTGAATTGTAGGTCTTGGAGCCAAATAAATTGTATGTGTGTATTAGTATCGTGGATTGAGGAAGTAATGAAGTATTGATATTGTTTTGGTTGCTGGTAGGACCCTTGTATGGGTGTGGCTAGAATAGGAATGAATTGGTGAGAAAGTATGTATGTGGAGAAGTTAGAATTGTAGGTGAGCTATGACAAAATTTTAGTAGGAATTGTGCATTATTGGGTGACTTGGTGAATGGAAGAACCAAGGTGTGTATTGGGTTTAGTAGAGAGGTTTAGAAACCATGGATAGGTAGTTGTAGTATGAGGATGTAAGAATGTAAAATATGTGGCAAGAGGTATTGAAATGTATTGGAGAAACTAGGGAGAATTAGTGTGTAGGACTTAGTGAAATGAGTATTGTACTGAGTAAGACTTGGGTTGAGTATAATGCAAATGAGGCAATGAAAGAGCCATAGGAATAATGGGAAGAATAAAGGAAAAATCTGTAGCATTTGTTGAAGAGCAAAAACTGTAACAGGAGGAAATTTTGAC